>UFQX01000607.1:59151-85696 GCA_900497675.1 Arapaima gigas
CCCCCCCCCCCCCCACACTCCCACCCTCACCATGAGAACGGTGAACGGTGAATGGGGAATGATTTGATGTCCCTCTCCAGGGAGTCGGGTTCTCATTTGTTCTAAACCCCGACATTCCCATACCAGTCCGGCAAAGGCAGCAGTGGGGAAATTTACAGCCGGGCAGGATGAGCTCCAGTCCCGTCGGTCTGATTTAATTTACGAGATTTCATTTGCGCAGATAAGGTGCGGTTTAGAAGCGCAGACTCGGCGGTTTCTGATAGATGACAGTAAAGGCTTCGCTGTCCTGATTGGCGCCGCGAGTTTGTTTCGCCCCTCGGGAGCAAACGTCCGAAACCCCCAGGCCAAAGCCAAACGTTACTTGCGCGGTCCAGCGCAGCGTTTAGCGAGGCAAGGAGTTTCGAAGGCCGAGGTTTCCAAGGATGACCAACCGTCGTGCTGAGCAGCGCCGGAGCCGGAGAGGGCAACGCCTAGGCGAGGCCTGAGACGGAGCAGCCGGCGGAATCCTTTTGGGGTTAATGAAAATAGATGGGAGACGAAGAGGCCCGCGGTCTGACGGGCCGTGGCCGAGCGTGAGCCGCGTCACGTGGAGTCATGGATCATAAGTTGGGCTGACAAGGAGCGCGGAGCCGTTCGCGGTTACACTCATTTTATCACGCCTTTAACCTGCAAGTAATTGACCTCGGAATTGAAAGGGGGGAAAAAGTTTGAAATGTCGCGGGTAAATGATCACCATTTTACACTTGACACGTCATACATCATTTTTGATTAGGACTACATGCAGAAAAAAGGGAAAATGTACAGTAATGGACTGAAGAAAGGAAAGGAAAATTGAGTGGAGAGATTGGATTTGAAATGTAAACCTGGCGCGAGAGAGAGCGGCGGCCGACGTAGTGACAGGAGAAAGATATTGCCTTCTGACATTCCGAATTATGAGTGACACTCAGTAAATTGAAAACAAGGGTCTGGACAAATCACTAAAGAGTAAATGTGGGAGGGTGTGCGTGATCTGAGGAGAGCGAAGCTCTCACCTGCAGTCAGCAGAAAGCTTCAGACTGAGAGGTTGAACCCCAGATGAAGAAGAAATCTATTGCTAAACTGCACTGATCAGTGGGCAAATATTAGAAAACTCCCTGCGACTCTAGGTATACATTCTCGAGCAGAACTACTATAGATCCAGTAGGTTTCTCAATCCTGCTTAAATCACCAAGGGCCCAGAAAGTGAGTTAGGTGGCTTCGCTCAAGAGACCAGGTTGTATCAGGTTCGCTGCCCAACTGGAACAAAAACCTTCCAGTCGTCGGCTTCCAGCACTTTATTTAAACAGCTCTGGCTTGCTGATGGAACTATACTGGCGAAAAACCGCAGTCCAGAGTATGTGACGTCCACGCAGGAGGACTTTATACTTTCCAGGCTTCTTTTAAAGGAGACTCCATTTTTTTCGAGTAGCAAATGCGGGTAAAAAGACGACGTGAACGGAGACCTGAAATAACAACTTGTTCACAGCCCTAATCCGACACGGCTCCGGTTCACGGAGCGCGTCGATGCCCATGAGAATCGCATACACAGAGTGGGAGGGGGTCCAAGAGAAAGTTGAGGACTTGTTGGTAAAAGAAAGCGATGGATGGACGTGCAAAGCAAGCAGAAGAGCAGAGTCGCCGCAGGCAGTAAGAGTCAAAACATCTTCCTGAACTTCGTCCAGCAGGAGAAAGGGAACAGCAGCCAGATAGTTTGCACTGAATTACGAGGCCATTGCAGTTGGGTGATCTTACGGACAGGGAACACAGCAACTTGTCAGGCGCTACGGGACCAAAAATATGAGTAGTATTACTCTGAGACATTACAGAAAAATACTGGGGTGGCGGTGGAGGTGGTGGGGGGTCTTGCTTGAAAATGAAAGGGGACACGTCGGCCCCACTGCCTCCCCTTTATGCTAATGAGCAAAGAGCGGCGCTGCAGTCCAAGAGAAAATGAACCAGATAAAAGCTGAACAAAAAGTTCTGTGTGGAAATGAAAGTGCTGTGAAAGTACGGGAGGGGGACGTGTTAAGGAAAGACCCGAGTGTTGTTCACAGCGCGGGGGAGGACTGAGGATGGTCAGATGGCGTGGAAGAGGCGTGACCAAGGAGATTTGCCCAGACTCTGCAAGAGCTGGCACACTCTAGTAGTCTGTGAGATGCGGCCCATCAAGGCTCTGCGCGTAAGGCCTCAGACAATAGCTGCCCACCTACGCTCCGACCCCTACCCTTATCCCATCCGCAAATCCACCCGAGGCGCAGGAAGACGCCTCTCAGGGGGGCTCGTGCGAACAACCGCTGTTCTGGCACAGACCGTGACATTCGAAGGGGGCGCGCTCAACGTTTTCCACCCACATAGCCACGACAAAAATGTGCCCGTAAGAAGCACGTCGCATTTCTGAGGAAGTCTTAAAACCGTGATGTTGACAGAAAGTCCCCTCGTCTACCGCTGGTTTGTACAAACACAGACGGAGCAAAGCAACGGGTTTGGACCTCGAAAATGGGCAGGTTCACGTCCCGGGGCACTAGCGGGAAGGAGGCCCTTTGCAGCACCCTTGAACGGTCCAGCGAAACGCACGTGGAAGTCACCTTCGGAAAAGCGGCGACGATCACGAAATAGTAACTCGTTCATATGGATAATGGTGGAACTGAGGCTCAGTACGCGGTCCGGCTGTAACTGAGACAAAGCGATACGACAGAAAAAGCTGCCGTATCCAAATAAGCCGTATTATCTAGAGAAATCCAGGCTTTTCCAACGGAGGACGAGATACATCCGACGATGTGGTCGTGGGGGGAAGAACGAGCCTCGATCCTGACTGCGGTAACACGAACAACACAAAATGCAGCGGCCTCCTTGACATAAACATCGTCGGAGACTCGGGTTCAATCTAGCTGTTAACGCACGCATCGAGCCGTTTCGTATCAGGCAAACTGCGCGGACACATCAAACCCACGCCCTTCTCCACCGCTGCGTTCCCGTTTCTTTGTGGCGGTCGACAACTGCTCTTTCCGCCACCGGTGACTTCGCTGTGACTCTTTTCCATCTAATTCCGTCGCCACCGTTGTTCTTTGCCGACACTGAAATTACAGGATTCCTTCCGTTCTGTTAAGGAATGTTCTGTTCCATTTTTTTTCCTAAACGTCCCAAAACGTCAAAAAAACAAGAGGCGTCAGAAACCTTTTAAAACATACGGCGTGTCTGTAAAGGGCATCTCAGAAAGATCCAAGTATGAGATGCGGCGCCAATTTCGAGATCTAGTCTTCCAGATGAATAGGCAGCTGCCGCGTCTGCGTAGCGCAGCGCTGCGTCACGCGCCACAGAGAGCAAGAGGCTGGACGGACAGCGTGATTCGTTGATCTACGGGGCGGCTTTTCTCCTGGACCGTCGCAGAAGAGCTCATTAGGGTCAGTACTTCCTGGGTGTGAAGAATAACTAGCGGGAACGAGATGCCTGGGGTGGGCGGCGAACGCAGCATGTGTGGTCCTCCCCATCCTGCTCGACACGTCTCCTTGGCGAGGTCCGATCCGCGCACCACGCTGCATTAATGACCGCCCCGCGTCTGTCCG
The DNA here is from genome assembly GCA_900497675.1 of Arapaima gigas. Lineage (NCBI taxonomy): Eukaryota > Metazoa > Chordata > Actinopteri > Osteoglossiformes > Osteoglossidae > Arapaima > Arapaima gigas. The sequence continues at coordinate 62,733 of UFQX01000607.1, forward strand.
TCCAGCGCGACTCCAAGAACAGGCATTTGGCTACAGGATTCGCCCGTGACGCGTTCTCCAACAGGCCGGAGCACAGCCACCGAATCCCAAAAGGAACAAATGCTCCCAGCGACGGTTATCGCTTCCCCGTCAAACCGAGATGCTCTTCCTGCCAACTTTCTGCTGTTTTTAAAGTCACTGTCACATTTCGTGGCTGAGCTCCTTTTGTTCTGACGGAAGCGTTTGATTTCGGGTTTTCAGCCGCAGTCAGCCGAAAGTTAGTCGCCGGGCTCCTTCTTTCCGGAGGCCCTGGAATCGCCGCAGGAGTCAGATCTGAGCTGGCAGGCAAGACTCGACTCGAGTGCCCAGGAGCGTTCGCCACGAACCGAGACGGCCGAGAAGAATCCCCAGCTTACTGAGGTGTCCTCACGTCCCCGGTAGCGGCCCAAGCCGGCTTTCGTTTGCGACAGTCGCACTCCGGGCGCGGCGCTTCATTCAGAGTTATCTGAGAAGCTCACAGGGTGGTCTGGTGTCAAGGGAGTCTTTAAGCTTAGCCAGCAATGCACTGTTCCTTCTGCAAGCCTGAGGTTTATGATGCCACAGAGGTTAAACACTACTTTAAAGACCAAAGCAGCGAATGGTGAGGGACAATTAGCAAATCAATACCTGTTTAAAGTCGGGGTTCCCGCTGAGCGCAAATATCATAATTTTAAAGTTGTTTCTTTGCAGTGCTAATTAAAAATAAAATGCATCTCTCTAAAACCACTTCAGCAGAAAATGAATAATTGATTTTCTTCTCGAGCTTAAACAAAAATGCTTTCTTAAAAACATTTGAAGAAAAAAGACACAAAGAAAACTCATTTTGCCTAGAAGAGGAACAGCTGTACTCCTGAACAAAGGAGTACAACAAAGTGGCATTCTGCTGCCTGTCTCCCGGTTGACTTTATTTGCAGCATCAAATGGGACGCAGCAGACGACAGGGTTAAAGGACGTCCTCGGTGGGAACAGGGGACCACGGTGGCCGGATTCTAGGACAGCATCTGGGACCAGCGTAAATGGGCCCTTTGAATAAAATCCCGCACTATGATCTTGAGCTTGTCTGGGCTGGTCCTGAAGAAGGTCCAGGGCATAAAGGCTGGCATGGCCTGTTCAACGAACTCCTCCCATGAGACCACCATCTTCCTCTGCTCACCGCAGAGGAGCACAACTGTGAGGCCCTCAGTGCAGGTCTCATCCTTTGGGATGGAAGGGTTTGTGCGAAAGGCACACAGTGTAAGAAGATGCACAAATAATTAGAACTTCTTTCAAAAGGTTTTTGTTCTCTAGGTCTTTAAGGATCACGAACAAGCGTTGCACCCTACGACCCTTCAACGATCTCTGTCAGGCCATGATGCGCAGCGCGTGGAAGAGGTCCCTTCGTATGTCCTGCCTCCACAGCAGTGTTTGGGCTGGAACTCACAAGACATTATTTCTGTGGACCTCTGGCTTTTTTTGTTTTTTTTTCTTCTTTTTTTCCGATTGCTCTTCTAGCAGAAGCGGCCCTGCACTTTCAAACACGTCCGCTGCTATCGACATTTGTGTTTGCGAAGTACCACCAGGGTTCGAGATTGAAGCCGGATGGAGTCAGACTTCTGTTTTTTTTTTTTCAATTGTCGTGGCTGGGGAATAGTGGGAACCTACCGAGAGCAGCTGCAGACTCCAAAACAAACCGAGGAAGAAGCAGGACTGAATGCACTTCTTCGCAGACGCACTTAATACCCACATGTTAATGCCAGTTCTTTTCACGCCGCCGTGATTTATTGTCTCACGTATTCAAAAGGTGCAGTAAGCAGACACGTTCGACTCACTTCTCTCAGAAATTAACACCTCGTACATAATGAATTTTTGCAGCTTAACTTCTCTTGTGACTTGTGGTTCTACAGAAGTTCATTTGAAGGCCACAGTGCGCAAGACTGTGGATTTGTTAGCTAACTGGCAGCAGGTGTGTTAGACAAAGAAACGGCTTTCAAGCTAATCAAACTGCTCTGCATTATTTATGTGCGTCTTGGTGTCTTGCGTTGCTTTCGGTTTTACTCCTCCTCCATATACAGGACTAGAGGCTTTCTGTTGGGAAAGTTTTTCTCTGGCTTTGAACAGGCAGCCTTCTGATCACAGTTTCGGTTCTCTACCAGCTATGCTTTTTGTTCACGATATTCCTCAGTCCTAACCATCTGGGAGTCCGTCCTTCATAACATATACATTAAACTCCTCTCTCTGTCTGCCTTTGCTCGAGTTACTTGCAGATGTTGTATGAAGCCACAGTTTCGCCGACCGCAGGAACTTCAGTCAGTTTCCAGACAGAAGAAAAATTGAGACCTTTGGCATCAGACGAGATGATCGCCTTTGTAATGACACGATGCAGGAGACAGTTGACTGAACTGAACTGAACTGAACAGAACTGAACAGAACAGAAGAGAGCCCTGTGCTTCATCTTGGTCTTCCCACACCAAGGCTCTGACAGTTCATCTATCCTGGGCTGCTGAGGTCTGTCGGTGCCCACAGTGGAGGTTGGCTAAGGGGCAGGCACCAGCACTGCATCTGCTCTCTCAAGGTGACCATACCTTCAGACTGCCACCTTGAACAACAGCCCCTGACTGTCGATCAATCTTCAAAACGACAAAAGAAAGAGATTATTTCCATGCAATTCCTTTCTAAAAAAAAATCCATCAGAATCTTACCATAATCGCTTTAAAGATAAACGCCTGCATCCTCTGAAGGTCAGTTTTGGTGATTATTTATAATAGCAGAGAGCTAGTGAAGAAATGACTGGAGGATAAGAGAAGGTGATGCTCTATGACTGAAAATTGGCCTCGGTTGAGGCTGCTTGTTCATTGACACAAAATAAATACCACCCTTCAGCTGTGGCTCCATAAGCTGAAGTTCAGCACCGTCAGCCACTCCGACCCCTGTCCACCCATGCAGCCGGACGTCTAACGTGGAGCCTTTCTATTCATTCTGGTCAGATCTCATTACATTTTTGCCCAGACCCTTGGGAGCGATTTAATGAGGAAGATGATTCTTGATAGTATTGATCACTTGGAATGAAATGGCTCTATATGCTAAGCAAGGCTGTCTTTCAGGGAGCACATTAAGCCACGCTCTTGGCCAATTTAAGTCATTCTTAACAAACTATTCATTGTTAGACAAAGGTTAAAACCATTTACAAGATGTGGTTAAAGCAACTGGAGGAAATTCGAGAGTCAATTAGCTGGTGGGCTGCAACTGCTTGCTCAATGCCACTGCGTGTGAGGGCCTTGGAGGTTGGTAAATACCTTAGAAACGCACAAAAGGCACCGAGCACTCATTAGACACACATCTCAGAGGGAGATACGGTGGGTTCCGTCCCGCTCATCTCACGCTACATGCAAATATTCCTAATTAGCCTGCGAATCTCATTAAATGTTTCAAACACCGAGAGCACATCTGCGGTTGGGCGCAAAGGCACAAGGCTACTGGACGTCATTGCTCCTTTTAGTCCTACTGACTCATTCACGCGGTCATTATTTCCCTCGACACAAAGGGCCGGTGTCGCACGCAGAGCTCCAGAAGGAAAAGCAGATCACATGTCGACCAACAAGAATCTCTCGCTCGCTCCTATTCCAGCTCGGGGACCTGTCCCTCGTCGCTGGCGTATGCGAACACACGCGCAGTGCACACGAGTGAAATTTAGCAGGACCACAGAAGGTTACATGTGGGTGACCACGAAAGCTCTTATCAGAGACTTCGAGAGCCACTGCAACAACGTCGCGCCAGACACGATGTCTCTCAGCAAGGTTGCACCAGGATCGCAGAAGAAATGCTGCCCACATTTGCCCTGTCAGCCAACGTTGTGAAAGAAGTACCAACCGTGGAGACCAGCAGCGCTCTGTGTTCTCCCTCATGACCTCACTGTGCACTCCGTCTGCTTGTTTTTCATGAGGACCCAAACGTCTGTCAGCGTTCCCATGTCCTCCTACCAGTTATGCTTCTCAAAAATCTCCAACTGGCGCTGGGAATTAAGAAAGAGGCGTTCGTCTACACAGCGATCGTTCTTCCCACAAATACTGCTCAATAATTTATTGGGGAAATTCAGCTCGAGGGGACTGCAGGTGAGTGTCCCCGACCACCGTTGGCATGAGGAAGCTGTCACAGAACAGTCAAGGTTGGAAATGAGGGCACAGGGGAAGAAAGAGGTGGAATGTACAACGCCGGCCAGAAAGAAGGTCTCAGTTTAATAGCTGCAGGAGGTGAAGCAGGAGAACAACAGCAAGGGTTCAGCGTTTTGCCCCCTCCACCCTTATCGGCAGAGCAGTTCCTCTCATCCTTTTGGTCACGCTGCCAAAGAGAGACCTTCAGCAGGAGAACGCCAGGCTGGGAATCTCACCCACAAGGCACGCATTAGACTATCACACAACAGGCTTTGCGAAAACAAAGGGTTCTGGAGGCAGCGAGGGATGGGATGAGGGTTCCGCGCACAATAAACGCGTCGTCTCCGAAGGTGAGGGGCGAAGCAGAGTGGGACCCGAGAGCCTGTGACTCCAGATGAGACGACCGCCACCCCGCATTAATGCTCTCCAAGCAGACTCACCCGCTGGCGCGCAAACAAAAGCACTTTCCTCTCCATTCTGATGTGCAGGATTACAACGATTTGCCAAGATTAAGAACTGCCAGTCAAGTTCAAGCAAGCTTTAATGGTTTAATTCATAGGCAAGGAGATGGGTTTAAATAAAATCATCAAGTGAGGTCGATTAAGCCCATTAAGCGTTTAAAGGGCTGCTTACACGTGCATTCGCAATGAGATCCTTTGAAAATTACAGTTAATTACGCAGCTTCACTCCCTTTCTTGTGTGTGGTGGAAACGAGGCCTACGGGATCTCCACTGGTCCTGTCTCTAATATTCTGGCCATCCTCACTACACGCTGCCCTGTCGGTCTCTTTGTCAGGCAGCTTCAACGCCAGCAGTACCAGCCTAAAGCAACGCTGCTCTCGACACTTTACCTGCATCACAGTGAGCTGTACGTTAAGGACGATTCCTTTAAAGTGCCATATTTGTAAAGTGAGCGAAAAGCCTGAGATCTTCCACAAATCTGAATCCCACCGGCTGCCTGTATGACTAAGTGTATAAAATAGCTATTATTCCATTGAAGGTCCACAGCTGGGTAACAAAGGGGTGGAAATGAAACGCATGAGATGACTGTTAATAATGTCTACGAGCAATACAACACAGAGGTAAGAGTGTCAGATCATAATTTATTAGAAGAAACGCAATGCTTTTTCAGGATAGGATACCTTACATACAAATATTAATCGTAAAGCAGCGCAGGCATGAGTGACCCCCACCTTATTTTATTTATACGTTCATTTACGAATAGCAATGTCGCTCAGAAATGATCCACACGAAGGATTAAAGAAAATTTTGAAGGAAAAACTCCACTCGTCCCTCAAAGTCCGCCGGATCTTGTCCAGCCTTGCAGCAAACTGAGGGCACAAGGTCATCGTGAGCATGAGCTTCACGTCAAAATGAAACAGAAAAATGGTCATTTGAGTTTCCCTGGTCTTTCAGACGAGTCAGATGGCTACGTGAGGAGGAAGGGCAATTAGAAACATCTAGACTAATATTCCCGCTCACCTTTTTCATCTTCTCCACAAATGCGAGGAGCCCGTTGAAGATGAAAGGTTTTGCATTCCGGCCGTTTGATAGAACAAGAGCAGCAACCAGCCTGGGCTTGAGGGCATCAGAGTGACTGATCCACCTTGGTCCAGTGGAGCTTCTGAGAACGAATGGCTTTGATGAAGTCACGTTTCATACCCCTCCATCCAGGGGATGATCAACTTTTGTTTCCTGTCTTCTGAAGCTTGCCAACTGCACACCGCTACACCAGGAGTTTGTTCAACTGTATGGAATCTTTTTTCTATTTTAAGGATTACTGAAGTGAAAAGGATGTTTGTGAGTGGTCCTTTTGGCACTGAAAGGTGGTAAGTACAGTGGTATGTCCCTTCATGTGTCTGGGGTTGTGGGGTCACCGGTCTTTTTTCCCAACTGACCGCTTGAAAGGGGAACAAAGGGTCCTTCTCCGACGTCATTTTCATGTCCTTCTGGAGCTGGTTGTCAAGCTGACTCACTTTCTCTCCCCCTCACTCCTTCAAGCTCCGCTTTCTCGTCCTCCTGGTGCAGCGGTCTGCAGATGGCAAGCTTCAGAAGACAGGGAACAAGGGTTGATCATCTGCTGGACTTTTTTTTTTTTTTCTTTCCCCAACAGAAAAAAAAGGTAGAGAAGACAGAAGTGTATCTAGAGGACGGTTGAAGAAAATGCAAGGAGAGCAAGGGCCTGAGACTGAGGCAGGAGAAGCAGGTAGATTCCAGCACATATCGTGGCTCTAGCTCACCTAGAAATGAATCCCTCACCCCTATACCCACACAACAGATGGGTGATGTGGGCCAGGAGCTTTCAAAGCCAACCTGGCCCCTTTGTAGTGAACGCTGGCAGGCCATTTCAGAGGCACACTTTGAACAGCCCTTACAGAACAGCAAAGCGGAAACCAGCATATGTGAAAACGTAGCTACCACTGGGGACACGTTCTGGATCTTTCCCTGGGCTTAAATAAAGGACAGGGAACCGGTAATGACAGGCTCATTAAATCCCAGTTTAATCTCCGGGAAGCAAGTCATGGCCAGGCCATGGAGACAGCGGGAGCTCATTCCAGGGAACACGCTAACACGTTGAGCTGTAAAGTTGACCGGCCATGGATGCGACTCGAGGTGTGGGTGCCGGTTCTGGGACCTCTGGTGTCCCACACACACGGCAGCAAGTAAGTGGGTGTGCTGTTCTCAGCACCACCGAGCCAAAACCGGCCTGTTTTAGTTGTTCAGCAGATGCTTTGTACCGATAAGTGGCAAATTTAGTGGGCTGTGTGAACACAGACTTTGGTTCAACTTCGCTTTCTTACTATAATGCCATCTCACACGTGACGTTCTTTAAAAATAACCCAACGCATTTAAAGGGTACAGGGATTTACTGTGTTTTTGCGAAAGTCTCCAGGGTATTTTTGGTGTATTTTTGGTTCAAGAGTATACTTACAACTCCACGGCCACTTAGACACAGTTGCACGTTTTTCTTGATTCAGGACAGTCGTGCTCCTTGGAAGAGCCAAGTCCTCTCGCTTAACCACAGACCGTGGCATTTTCCTCATGCCCAATATTTCAGTCGTCTGCCATAACCGTGCGGACAGGCCTCCTGCGCGAGAGGAATCGTAACAAAAATGTTTTATAACTAAATATTTTATAAGGTGAACTTATGAGGACAAAGTTATTGTGCCCAAAATGTTTTACGGCAATTGCATTTAAAGGTTACGGGCAGGCAGGGTTTCCCATCGTCTGCTCAGAGCAATAAACAGTGTAAATTAGTAGCACGGCCGAGTCCTCGATGCAGTCGGACCGCTTCCATCCCTCTGCTGTTACTGACCATTAAAATAAATTTCTCCCCCTCTTTGTCGCAGATGAAACCCGGCATTTTCATCATATATTTAGCTATCGCTATGGTTTTCTTTTATTCCTGAGACAAAGTCCTGTCATAATTCTCTTCATTACTTTGGCTACTTTATGAGCGAAGGGGAGAAGCGGCGAAACTCTTGTTGGAGAATTGCTCTTAGCTCTTCGTTCGGCTCCGGTTTTTGCATAACGTGTTAGACTGCTGAGCTTCCACTTCCACTTTATTGTCTGGTCTGATGCTCCTTTAAGGTGTTTGTACTAGAAGTGCCATATCAGCAAAAGCAATGGGTCAAATATTTTATTTCTTTCAGCGAAAGGTGTGTATAAAAGATGGCTGACATCCCGGATATGTTTCCTACAGAGGTTCCCGGCTTGTTTGCTCTCGACACGCTTCTGTCCATCACAGCAGCCGCAGAGTTTGGATTCCCTTACTGCGCTGCCGTTGGTTGTTCAACAAAAATGAAGGATAAAGAAACACCTACGTGAGCCGGCTGCTCCGTGACGTCTGCCGGGCTGAGATCCAGCCCAGACGGATCGTGCCAGTTAGTGGAAACAAATGCCAGTGACGACTGTCTTCCAATGAACGCAACCTGCATCATCTGCTCGTCTGAAAGGAGGAAAACGGAAAAAAAATGCAAGGAAACAGCCACAGGCTGCAGCGTTGAGGAAACGCGCCCCGAGCAAAGTGGTCGATACCACAAGACGGGTCAACTTAAGGAGATCCGAGGGTTTAAATAGCCTGTCGTACAAGTCGTGCTGCGGCAAGTGTGGCAGAAAGCAGTAAAAATTGTCCACAGAACTCGTTTTTATGCCGCCGTTTGCCCTCAAATGAATGGTGCAACCTGCTTATTGGCATTAAAGAGAGAAGGAACGCCGGATAAGATTAGCCAGAACAGAGGCGTTTTGACGTTGATGTGCAGTTTGTAGCAAAAGGCAAAACTGGCGCTCACTTCGAAAAGACCTCTCAGCTCCGTGGACCGAGCCGCATCTCTTCTGCTCGCTCTTTTATTCCTGTCCTTTGCCTCCCGCTCTCTTCCATCCTGATGAGCGTTGCCAGAGCAACAGTGTCCGTCAGTGGGGCCGAGAGGAAGAATTGGACGGAGTACGGGGTCTGAGCCTCAGACTTATACCGGCGACGCCACACACATCTCACACGCTCGCTGCTCATATCCGTGCTGCCCAGCCTTCACACCTGGAGCCCACCTCCTTACCCGGGCATCCGAACAGGGCGGGCAGACTTGCCTCTAGGAGAACCTAAAACGGCACGCTGGAATCCATAGTCGCAGCCCTTCTACCCCCAGGGGTTGTGGAGCTCTAGCCAGTCTGAGAAGTTGAACAGAGCACCTACTTGGTAATGTAATGTTTCGTTTTAGACTCATATAAGCCAAGGAAAGAGGGACTGGTAGCGGTGCGAATGGAGCTGCTGCTTCTGGCCTTGGAGGCTGCAAGTACGAATGTCACCTCGTGCTGTAGCGCTTGAGCAGGGTATCTGCCTTGTATCACCACAATAAAAATCGCCCAGCGGTACAAAAGGGTAAATAGTTGTCGGTAACTTATGATTGTAAGTCCCTCTGGAGAAAAGCAATAGTTAAATGAATAAGTCTAATATAAAAGGGCCAAAGGCAAAACCTGCAATGCATTTCAAATGGAGTCCAGCAGACATGACCGCTGTCGGAAAAAAACAGCTCAGAAAGGACTATAACAATTTAAGAGCATTTTCATACTGAGAATATGGCAGCAAAACAAACAATACCCTGTGTTTCAAGTAATAATCGTGAAAAGGACACAGAGTTAAGGACTTATTCAGTCCTTGGTTATACAAACCCTACCCTTTTACACTGTTTTACACTGTTTTACAGGTATATATAAATGTACCAGTTCATTCTTTTTATTCCCATCGCTGGTGTCATATATGTAACAGGTTTGGTTTCTGGCCTTTAATCGTAATGAAAAAAATGACCATTAGGGTGCAAGAAGGAGGTGTTGTACATGTTCAAGGCTGTGGCTCCTGAGGCACCTTGGTGCAGCTGCACTGCATTTCTGCCCCTCGGGGTTAATGTAGCTAGAGACAAGCTGCCAGCTATCAGTTTAGCCTTCGTTCTCACACTAAGGAAACAGTAGAAAACCATTGTGGTTCCTTATTAACCAGCTGAGGGATTTTTTAGGAGGAACAATGGCCTATATTTCTTATTGATAATCACCCCCAGCAAGTTGAGCTGATTCTTGTTCAGCACACACCCCTCATCGAGGGGCCTTACAGTGACTTGGCCTGCAATCCTTTCAGTTTCAGTTCAGTTCGCTTTATTTCTGCAGAGCACTTCTTCTCGCACGGTGACCAGAGAGCTAAAGAAGAGATTTACGAAAGAGAAGAGATATGACATATAACATAAGCTTACAGGCAAAAGGTTAGTTGTGCATTTGACCAGAGGAGTTAACCTGGCTGAAAAAGCAATAAAGCGATGCTTCTGGCAAGTGAGGAGTGGAAAACAAAAAAACTCCCACCCAGAAAGCGAGTGAGAAAAACAAACCTGCAGCATTTTACATATAACAACAGAACTTCTGGTCACAGCTGGTTAAGACTATACGGCAGTAAATCACAGTTTTGGACAGTAAAAGCTAAATAAACTGACATCCAGGTGCTTGTCTGTCATGGCACGAGTTCCTCAACTCCCAGCAACATGGAGGGCTGGTCCCATCCGGTGGCATCACGGGAGGGGGGGGGGGGGTCCTTTTACAAGCACCCCCACTGTTTTGTACGTAACTAAACTAATTAAAACGCTTCAGTCGCTCGAACATCGCAATGAGCGTCCAGCACTTTTTTCCACTCGCAGTTTGTGGCCTTGATTTAAATTTAAAGAAATCTCACTAAGTTTGGAATAATTAAAAAGCAGTAAGTAAGTAGTAGTAAGAGTAAAATAACATTAAATTTTAGTAGTAAACTAAATTTTCAGGGCCCCTGCAGCCTCAGGTTAGGCTATAGCCCAGTCAGACCGATTATGAGTTGAGCCTTGAACAGAGCATTTCAGATGTTGATCCTGCTTGAAACAAAGGCATGAACCAGCCTCTCAGCATAACAATCACTTTAGTTTAGTATTGTTTCTTAAATGAAGGGACAGGTTAGTGTCCAATACAATTTTACACACTCAGTACAGTTGCAATTTAATCCATGCGTGTTGAAGATGGATCTGAGGTTTGTAGGTTGCAACCCCACCACAATTCCTTCAGCTTTACCAACACGGAGAGATAAAAAATGAACGCTTATCCACAGTTGCATATTAGTAAAACTGTTTGCTCAAGAGACAACTTTCGATGGGTCACTGGGCTTGAAAGAAACACATAAATGAGTATCATGAGTGTATCAGTGAAAGCTCCCATTGTGCTCATGAATAATATCACCTAGTGGCAGCAAATAAAGGGAAAACAGTAACGGGCCCAGAAGAGAACCCTGAGGGACACCATATTCACCCTTGGACATAAATGAAGGGACGCAGTCCTCACATTTCAACATAAACTGATGGTGGTTAGATGGGTAAGAATCGAAGCCCTTAAGAAAAGTGTCTGTCAGCCCATCTAGAAAGTCACTCTACTCAGTAAGATATTATGGTCAACAGTATCAAACGTATGACTCAAGTCCAGCAACATCACAACTGAGGTATAACCAGTATCAGATGATATATGAATGTCATCAGTAATACAAGTTAGACTGTTTCAGTGCCGTGATCAGCTCAAAAACCATTTAAAAAAATTTCAAACATAATAATTAGGATAACTATGAGAAGCTACAAGCTCTTCTGAGACGCTGGACAAAAATGGAAGATTGAAGATAATAGGACTGTAATTAAATCAAGTGCAGTCGACTGCAAAATGTGAGACCTGCAACCTGCAAGCAGTTTTTTTGTAATAACAGAGGTACACAATAAAAATATAAGTGTGGGGGAAAATCCAGGACGCAATAGTGGAGAAGGAGAAAAACTCATAAGGCTGGTATAGGAAAGGGAAAAAAAAAAAACCTCAGAGAGTCCAAGGCCAAAACCCTGCCCAACCCTCCTGGGAATGACAACTTTACACAAGCAGGGAAAGTATTATTATTTCCTAAGCGTGTTCCAGAGTGGTTGGTTGGCCCTCTGGATGCCCAGTGCCGGGTCAGTGGATCTTCAGAAGGTCAGGCAGTACAAGCAGAAAAAACCAGTCAAGAATGCATACCAAGGAAAGACTGCGGGAAACAATGTGTGAGAGGAATGAACCATTGACTGTAGTTAATGGCACATCTGCGTGATCTAAGGTAGACCTTCGGTCTTCAAGATACTTTATTTCAGTAGAATAGTTAAATAGTTGTGAGAACACATAACCTAGTTAAGTGGCAGAGCGCCTGTGATTTATATTTATCCGACACCTCAGCTGTTAGATGTTAGATACTAAGTTACTGACAATTAGTGACATGCTTATGCACCAGGGTATTTTTACTGTGTCAGTTCAGGAGAAGTGTCTTCAAGAAGGGTACCACAGGAGAAGCGGTTCTTCAAGCCCATATCCATTGACTGAAAGGTTGTGGCTCAAACCTCTACACCACCCACCTCCCTGCTCAGCCATTCTTTTGTACCAGTCCTACTGATTGACCTGCAAAGATATTTCTTATAATATTGACAGCTAAAAAATGCTTCACATACTTTGTTGAAAATAAATTCCATACAGGTCATATAATTGAGGGAAAATGTCATGCAAAGCATGAAGATAAACTGAATATGTCTATTGTGCCAAGAAGTCACACACAGCACTCTATCATGGCCAAGGGATCTCAGATGAAGTCGTGGAAGTATTCTTCTGCACAGGATCTGTCATCAGAACTACAAAAGTCATCCAGTGAGAGGCGGGAGTTGACCTTTCTTCAGGATCTGCTGTGATACCACCCAGTCATACCTCTGCAGTTGATCAAGATCAGACCCTTCGTTGCACGTCATGTTGCCACATGTGGTTACTGGCAATATCGTGGAAATAGTCTTTGCAATTCATAATTCAAAACTGAAATTTTGAAAACTGCTATCATGAGAAATGCAAATGCTGCACAGCCTGGTCACGTTCGTGAAAGTAATATTCGTAAAATTAACGACTAAAGGAAACGTGGAGATTAGGGAAGCGCAGAACGTGCCGCGTCTGGATAAGTCTCCGAGTGGAATGAACAACCAACAGATAGCAGAGGTGGCCGACATGAGGAGATCCTGCCGGTGGCTGGAAAACACCAAGCTGAAGAGCAGCAGACACTAATCGTAGCAGAACGAGAAGAAGCCCTCGGCACCAGGTCAGCGGAAACACGGGAACCACATCAGCCAAGAGCCCAGGCGTGGCGAGGCGAGGCGACAGCGCTACTCACTGAGCCACCTTGCTGCCCTCTACACACATCCGTACACATAACTACACGCAAGCCTTCCTCCTCTTCTCATTCCCATCTCATTCCCGTTTCACATTATACAAAGCACGTATCCAGGCAGCCTCCTGAGAACTTTAACCTCCTCTCCACATGGCACGCCAGTATCCTACGGCACACAGCTTGCTGTTGATTAGCTCCTTTGAACTTTGGCACCGGAGCAGATGTGGACACTTCACTGTGTCCCTGATAAAAGCCAAGCCTTTCCTCAGACATTTGCTCCATGCGCTGGCTGTTTCACACCCCATACATGCAAACACATGAGAGTTCCAGCAAGGATGAGCACCGGACGAAACCACCAGCATGACCTCTCCCTCACAGAGGGTACTTCTCACCGTTAATTTTTCGACACCCAGTTACACCTTTTCTGACTCTGGTAAGTTTTGCTTTTAGCGTTGTTTTTTTTTTTTTGCTTTCTTTCTTTCTGCATGCTAATCTCCAAAGCACAGCTCCACAAGTATGAGTAGGCGATGATGTGAAAAACCGAGATAACAAAACCGAACCGCTTATGTGTGTGTGAGTGTGTGTGTGAGTGTGTGTGCCCATTTCTATGTGCGAGTATGTGCACCTGCACAACAACATTGGCAAACCGGGGCTGCGTTTGTGCGCGTTTGCAGATGTTTGTGTCTGAAGGGTTACGAGAACGACAGAACCTTGGTGGGAAAGTCAGAGGAACGGAAGACAAACCACCCAGCAAAAATGCAAGAAAGAGGCCTGGACCCCAGTCTTTGACTTCCGTTTACTTTCCTTTTACAGATTTGTGACGGCAACAGATTGACTGGCTACTGTTCAAGCAACTGAGGGACACAAGCTGGATGGAGTCAAGCTGCTACTGTCCGTCCGCAGAAGGTCCCAGGAACCACCCACCCCCCCCAGAAGGAACCGGTAAACACAGAAGGCCCTCAGGAGTGGTGGCACCTGGAACGGGCTCCTCCGCACAGTAAGTCCATGCAGACATAGGCAGGACCGGAATGACAATCTTGTCCTCGGCGGCCGAGCCGACCGGCCGATTTGTCAGGGGACGTAAGCGAGCGAAACGCTTCCTCCTCCAATCAGACCCTCGGTTCTGTAGTGGAATAAAAGCACTTTGGAGACATAATCAAGAGATGTAATATTTGTCCTTGTTTCTCTGCTGCCACTTTTGTCTGCACCTCTCCTGCCGTCTGGCAGACTGTCAAACATCTGCAAGCTATTTTGATATAATCTGGGATTTTTAAAAAACGGGAGATCGATTACGGTGGCTGCATGCAAATCTATGCAAAATGAATGCGTATTTAATCAGGTGTTAACAGCTGTGAGGAATGGAGACGAGAAAGGCTGAGCATGTGCACAACGGTACACCTATATGTCTCATTTGCCTGTCATCCCTCCCACCGGCGGCGCACGCAGATGCACACGCTTTCGAAAACTCGTGACGAGTCGCACACTTCCTTAGGTCAAAACCGTGGAAAATGTAGAGGAATATTAAGAAAGGACTTGAGGAAGGAAGAGAATGAAAGACAGAGAACAACTCCCAGCACTTCAATGCCCTCCGTTCGTATCGCTCAGTTCCCTTTGTGCCGCGGCTCCGGCTGGTCTTACCGCGTTGTTTTTTATCCGACTCGGCAGTGTAGACTTTGACTTCATTTCCTTCAGTAAAGAAAAGGACACCAAACAAATACACCTCATAATGGCTTTCCCAGTCATCACTATGCCATTCTGATCCCAGGCCAGCGTTATCTCCAGTTTAATCCTCCATTTCACACGGCACACAAATTAAAGTCAGGAGTGATACAGCTATCGTTCCCAAACCGTCATCCCACCATTTGAAAACTCACCTTTATGAATTTTGAACATTTGCACCCAAAATTCACTATCCAAATTGAGAACCCAATTATCTGAACCTGCATCTGAACGAAAAACAAAAAACCAAAGCAGAGACGTGGCGTGAAGTGCATCGCAGTTGTGTTTTAACTGTTTCTAGGGTCACATCTCACATGTTCACTGTTTAGCAGTGTTGTGCCGTTGTGCTATTATTGTCCCTCCATCATTCACCAGAAATATCTCTGAAGGAAGTCGAGAAAAGTGTGAAGAAGGCAGGTGAGCTCATACATTAGAGGAAAAGTTGGAAGTGATAAAAGGTAAACATGTTTATATTTTATTCCAGTAAGTGTTCATTGCAGCACAGAAAAAGGACTTAATTGTACTGTGCAATGTTGTTGTGTACGGCACACCAACGTGCAAACTAGTGGATCTATTAGGTGTTAAATAATTCGATAATTGGTGTTTAAAACGCTTTAAATGATTCAGAAATGCTCGATTGACTGTTACAGGTTTTGACAGTGTTTTAGTGATATTTGGGGAAATTGGTTTGGGGATAGAATAGAGACTTCTGCTGTCCAGAAATTTGCTATCAGACATGTCTTCCAGAACAGATTAGATTTGGCTAACATGGGAAAGTTGCACAGCTAAATTTGCTGGGTACAGGAGCAAACCAGGCGTGGAGTTAGCTGTGGGTTGTCTTCTGGCTCCACAACACAAGGAACACAGGCTGCTTGTGTGGCACATGTGTGCCCCCCCAAAAGTCTTCACAGAGAGGAATCCATGACAGTGAATTAGCGGGTAGCGTAGTGGTTAGAACTGTTGTCACTGGGGACAGTCTGCTTCCATACACTTTTGCTCGGTGCCCTGAATGATGTGGTAAGAATACCCTGGCAAAAAAAATGAAAACAATCACTGGAAATGAACTGCTTTGGGTAAAGGTGTTGAATAAACGCCAATGTCCTGTGACAACTGCACTGGTTTGTGTGACAAAAAGCTACAGCTTTCCGTGGTTTCATTGTTTTATTTAGAATCAGCTAGGATGAAAATTGGTACCTCCTGGTATGTGGTCATGGTCTTCTCCCAGAAGAAAGTTGGTCACTCCCTTCAGGTGACAGGTATGCCTCTGGAAGAGCTGGAGACTGTTGCTAGGGAAAAGAAGGTCTGGGCCACCTTATTTGGCATCATGACCCTCACCAGAGACAGCAGCCAGAAAAAAACCAAGAAATATTTCTTCCAGAAAAGTGGTGTCTGTTCACATTCCCTTTTCTGTCCATCTTCTCAGTGACCCAACCACCCACTGCATCCTATCTGTTGTTTTTGATATCTAATAGAGAAGTCTTTGAGATATGAAGACCAGCTGTCTGTGAACAATGCACTTCCCATAGCCTCTGGCACCCATCAGCGATGAGCACAATTGGTCCACGTTGCACTACTAGGCCTCTGTGCCGGTGGTTTCATGTCACGGGAAGAAAAACCAAGGATCCTGGGTTCAGGAAGCTTCATTTTCACGCTCTCCTGATCTGTTTATGTTCTCCTTCTCAAAAGATTTCCCTAGCAGACTGATTCAGCTCTGTCCAGCATTGCTACCCCAGAATGCCCCCACCAACAGCCCCCTAAAACTTTCCCCCCTACTCATCCCACAGTGGGAGCACTGGAGCTCATTTCATGACACATCGAGCAATTTCACACACAATCTTCAAAAATGTTCAGGAAAGCAGTACATTATTAGTTCCACAGTCCACAGACTCTACTAGCCTGAGGCCATCTATTGATACGTTACATGCCTGGGATGATTGAGTGCCCTTTAAAGTTTTTTTTTCCCCCTGGAAGCACACATGCAGCTAACCTGTCCGATTCTCAGCATGCCCGATATGCCCATCAAATTTCAGTTACTGAAAGGTAATGATTTAGTGAGCGTCACTACTGCCTCCGAAAGGGTCTCAAAACTGACTCATTTTAGGCGAAAAGTGTGCCAGACAGGGTGCTGCCAGTGTAAATCTGGTAAGTCTGGTGCGGTGGCATGAATGGCGCTCAGGGGCTGTGTAAAGAGGGTCTGAAAAAAGCCCGCCGTGATCAAGTCTTGGATTGGGCTCTCAGGCTGTCATTCTCTCCGTCTGAGAGCTAACCCACCCGTCTGTCCTGCTGTCCATCAGGTGAGTTAACTGCAAGTGGATGGTTGTCAACTGTCACAAGCACAACAAGGTGTGCAGGATTCCTCCACGTTGCTCACAGGCCTGGTCGTCCCCTCATGGTGGTCCTTACTCAGATACTACTAGGACCACAACGGCACAACGACGACAAGGTCCAGCGTGCTGCGGTCCCTTTCTTTGTATACAAGCTTATATCTGACATCCAACGAAAAAGCAAGTAACGATGAACTGGAAACACTAAAGAATGGAGGAGAACCACAAAAAAGATCAAGTGAAATTAAAGACTTAACAAACATCACAAGATGCATTCAGTCCAAAGATTGTAATGTTTTTTGCTTTCATCACATACTGCATCCAATAAAGTCCTTTCAAGAAATTATAAAAACCAAAAATACGTGCGATTTCTGTAATTATATCAAGTCGATTTGTTGAGGATGACAAGCAGCGCAGTGATGAACTGTGATTGCAATTAAAAGCGATTTGGAGACAATTGTCTTCCTTTTCAAAACAGCTGCGATTAGATGCAATAATGTTCTGAGGGAGGAAGTTTCCAGATATCTTAATAAATGTTGAAAAAGCTCAAACAAAAACATGCATCTGTGCAGACGCTGCCGAGCGTTGCGTGGAGAAGCGAGGGTACGGGGGGGAGGTTTCGCACAGACCAGACAGTGTTTTTACATCCCCGCTTTTAAACAGCAACACTAATTTTTATGGTTTAAAGTGACAGGCTGCAGCAGCGACAGCTACGGTCGCATTAGAAGTTCGGTCTCACTGCCAAGCGGCAGCTTTTGATAGCACCTCCGGAAGGCTGTCAAAACTGCCGTGTCACTTGGGATCTTCTAACACTGGGCTGAAGGCCATGTCAGTAGATTAGATTCCTGGAAGGACATCTGTATTCTGGTCTGCACTCCAACCCACTGGCTTTGGTTTAACTGGTCATTATCTTCACTAGTCATTTAGTGCCAGGGCATTGACTGAAAATGCGAGGAAATGGCTTCTTCCTGTATTATGTGCCTCTCCACGATGATATTTTTGTACACAGAGTAGATTTTAAGGCCCGGATCGTGTTTTGTCGTCATCGGGTTAGCTGCAGTGTGTCGAGCCGGACACCGATAACTATGAGATACGGCCGCAGGTTCCGTAGCAATTGAGACGTGCAGAAGGAGACGTGTGAATAGTGGGAACCGCTGTACTGCCTCAAACATCCCCGCAGGAGTCCACACCCTGGACAAGATCCCAGGACAAACACATCACTGAAGGCGACTAGACTGTATTGAGATGTTTTCCGTCTTTCCCTCTAGCGCCGGAACGCTGCAGTTCGGCGGTGTAAGACAGTTGGAACGGACACGGAAACTGCTGTCCGCCGTGACTACGTTTGATATTTCCAGTGAATGGGTATTTGGGTCCTTATTCAAACCGGTGGAATATAAAACAAAACGTTCAAATGCGACATTTCGCCTTTTGTGGGGTTTATGTAACGCGCACAGCCGAATTTCGCTTTTCTCAATCACAGATCCGTTCCCCGAAACTTCTGCAGCAGTTAATTAACGCCCGGAAGGTTCCGGTACAGCTTGTCTTCATAAGCCTTTGCTTTAAAAAAAGGTGGCAAGTGTTTGGGTTCGTATTCAAATGCGTTTGACTTGGCTGGCCCTTCCCACCCCTCCTCTTCCCAGAGTCCATCCAGCGCTGCCAGGTCTCGGCAGCGGCCCCCCGGCCCGCTGTTGATTAGCTTCTAGTGTACAAACACCCAACGCGTGCATCTGCCAGCTTGTCACCCGGGGGGCCAGAGGCCAGCCCGAGCCCATGAATTAGTCATGGAGCCCATCCCCCCCGCTACGATCGTCGCCAAGACTCTCCGAGATGCCGTCCCAGCAACGGGTGGAGCCACAGACAGACAAATGAACAAGTGAGGGATACGTGAGCGAACCATAAGCAGCCGGCGCCACCAAATGCCAGTTCGAGGACACGGGCGGCTGTTTGGGGCTGCGTCTCAAAGCGACGACGCGACCGCGTTGAGTCGAGCTCGACCGGCGCAGCCAAGCCCCGTATGTGACGGCGTCCCTTTGAAGCTCAGTTTAAACCGTGTAAATCGCGCGTTTGATGTCGGCGGATCTCATCGCTCTAATGAGCTGGAAGTGGACATGAAGAGCTGCGTTCGGAGTTAAAGAGGGCCCAGAAAGCATTTCCAGAAATCAACAAAAGGGCTCATAGATGCCGTGTTTATCTGACAGAAGTAGTAAAACAGTCCTTTCTTTGTTCGCAGTGATTTGCCTGCTCGGCATCAAAGTCACAAACTTTTACATAACAAAACATTTGATGCCGAAAAGGAACAAATAAATAATCTGTTTTTTTGTAGCACGTGTTTCTGAGGCGACTGACAGGGTGAGGGTAGATAGAAGGTGTGTTTCTTGAGGGTGAAAATGAAAAGGTAACAGACTGACTCTTTAATGTAAAAATCCTCTGAATGTACAGCCGCATTGTGCCGAATCTGTACCTGGAGCACACGTGCATAATCTCCAGGCACCGCACATGTAAACCCCCCTACATACGCGTTTTGGTGTGACGCAGTTGAACATTTAATACCATCCCTTCTTCCCGCTCCAGACTGTCCAGCCATGAGTACAGCAAGCTGTGAAGCTGTGTCTCATCTTTCATGTCAAAAGACACAGGCAAGTTTGTAAAAAGGAAAGAAAGGAGGTAAGAAGGCTATAAAAGTGCAGAGGATAGAAGCATGACTGCAACCACCCACCACAACTCACAACCAACTGTTCTGCAGTGCCCTGTGTGTGTGTGTGTTACAAGGTGTTTTAAAGTGTTTTTGTAGTAGTTGGGGAAGTTGGTTTGGGCTTTTTGGGTGGTCTGGAATCCATTACTATTTTTTTCCCTCTGAAATAATGCAAAACAGGCCCCCGTGTACTATGTACATGTTTGATTTGCACAGCATTTTCAACAACAAATTAAGTTTGCAAAATAGTGTTAACCTGTATTTAACATATTTGCGTGGTTCCGCTAATTCCTGTCAGCCTCCGCACAAGGCCTCTAGACTCTAGACTAGCCTCAGGCAGCAGGCTAGCAGATATGAAACCAACAACCTGGTATCTGCTACAAAAGCAGTAGCGCTACAAGCAGTAGGCTGCAAACTCAAGAAGCCAACCATCCTAGATATCCGTCTTGGAAGCTGGAGCTCAAGATGAAGACAAAGAAAGATGTGAGTAAGTCGACTGAGCTACTGAAGGGCATCGTAAGAAATGACAGGGCTGTGGTTGCGGAAGAAGTACAATGTCATGTCCATAACTGAGACCTTGGAGTCTGCACAGCAAAGATTAACTGCACTGGCACCAGAACTGCTGTGAGATGCCCAGTCGTCATGGGGAGGGCGGGGAGGAGAGCAGTGTGGCGTCGGCACCTGTTTCCACTAACCAGTCCCCTTTTAACCCTCCTCCTGCAGTAGAAGGCAGTGAGTGAACGAGAACACAAGAAAAAAACCACTGGAGGAGCACAACCCTTCTGACTGACACACTCTATCCTGTCTCTAGCGACCCTTTCGCATCATGAAGACACTATTTTGAAGCATGTCTGTAAATAATTACCCCACCTGGACTCACGGTTCTTGGTCTGCTCTCCATCGTGTCAGTCGGCATGGGTGTCTGGTGCACCTGTCTATCAACAACATGGAAGCTCCTGTCATGTATCATAACCACAAAGCTGAATGCACATTTATGCAAGTACGTGAGTCCTGCCCAGAGAGCTTTTAGAAACAACAAGCTTCAGAGCACCAGTTACCGGTAGACAAAGATCTCCAGCAACATTCCAAGACCATGCAGCCCAACTTGAGTGTGGCTTGGATTGATAACAACACAGCATATGATTCAGTGCCACACAAATACTAAATACTGGGACACTAGAACACTGAGTGCTATACAAGCTCAGGAAAACCTTCATCAAGAACTCAACTGGAGCACAACATTAGAAACCAACTCAAAGACAACTGCCCAGGTGATCATAAAGTGTGGTTTATACCAAGGAGATGCACTACTGTCGCTGCTGCTCTGCACAGGACTGAACCCCCTCAGCCAGATCATCACTAAGAGTGGTTACAGACACAGGTTCAGAAGTGGAGCTGCCATTAGCCACTTCTGGTATATGCTTGACATCCAGCTGTTTGCCAAGACCAAAAGACACACTGACACCTTGATCCCCTTCAGCAGCATCTACAGGTGAGACACCAGGGAGGGAGAGAAGAACTGGGAAGAATGTGGAATGTGAAAACCACTGGTGGCCCCGATAATGACAGGAGAAGCCCTGACATTTAGCGGTGGCTTCATCAGACCTCAGGAATGACCTCGGCCTCAGTCCAGAACAGAGCGGCCCGGTGAGCAGCAGGAATACTGTGCTGTACCGTCAAACTCCCAGGCCTCTGCTACGAGGCCAGGCTCTGAGGAAAGACATCACCCACAGGGATAAACGGGGTGTGAAAGGAGTTTATTTAAATATATAGTGTATGTATATCCACATAAAATACTATGTAAAATACTAGACAATAATTACATTACAAGTTCAGGTCATACTTTCTGTAAGTGTAGCCATCTGTCTTCAAAGCACTTTGGAAACAGATGAGTGCTTGGGGCAAATGTGTTTGTGTAAAGCCATGCTTTCTTCAAGTCTTTGATCCCACAAAACATAGAGGAAGTCACCCCCCCGGCCAGAACAGTGCAAAAGCCTAGCAGAAGTGTTTATGGCTGCAGGATATTGGCTGAACCTTTCATGAGCGGGTTGATAAATTGGCCATAGAAGGAACACAGAAACTTCTCCGCGTTGGAAAATCTCCTCTTGAAAAAAAAAAATGCTCAAACTTGCAGCAAAGCATCCTTTACATTTCAAGGTTTGCAATGCGAGATTTATACACGCGTGCAGTAAACATGCACTCACCGGCCGCTTTATTAGGAACGCCTGTACACCTGCCGGTTCACGCACCTCTTCAGCCAGTCACGTGGTCCTACGCGGCATTAGAACGGTGTTCCTAATAAAGTGGCCGCCGAGCGTGTATGTGCAATTCACTATGGCTGCAGACCGTTCCAGCAACATTACCTAGTTATTCAAACCTTCCTATTCAGACAGTAGAGTCATCTCACCAGCCCATTCAGGGAAGAAAAAACCAAATTTTGATTCTCTTTAAAATAATCATGAGCTTAAGCACCAGTCAGTTTATTTGGGAGGTGGTTTGAGAAACTGGGCTGTAACTAGAAGGTGGCTGTTGAGCCACGGTGGCCTTGAGAAAGACGCAAACACGCGATCAGTACAGGATCTACCACCGTTGCGTTTGCGGGCGGTCAGAACGGACCACAGGGCCACAGACTCCAGTCCTTCCGAGGATCAGACCCCCTCTCTTGCCCTCCGTTTTGCAGAACATCTCACTCTCACAGAGCAGGAGTGGTACAGATAACTTTACCCTCGTAAAGCGAACTTTTGCCACGGACAGGTTGCTGACCCCTGCCGGCGAGCCTCAGGTACGTGGAGGGCATCGGCTGGCACCCGCGCGGGGGGACGGGGTGTCACAAACACACAGGAGTGCGTCCAACTCCCGCAACCTTGACCTGCACCTCACGCCGAAATGCCGCAAACAAGGCGAGCGTAAACAAGGGAGACGAACAAACTGTTGGCCGGGCAGGCGACCAGAGAATCAGCAAACGAAGGCTAAATTGCTGCGTTTGGAAGGTAAACAGTTTCCTCGGCGAAGGACGGAGGCCTGCGGGCGACGCCAGCGAGGAAACCTCAGCACCGCGGTGTCCTGGCTCTGCTTTGAGAAACCGAATCGGGGGAGGGCAGATGTTGAATCATGCAGAAATACGGAAGGGAAAAAGTTCCAGGGAGCCGCTGCGAGGAGCCGGGCAGCGAAACCGGGCTTCAAGTGCACAGATGTATTTTTATGGCAGATGCCGCACATCGGCGCGAGGCGAGGAGGCATCAGAACAGAACATTAGCTTTGACAAGCATACATTTGTCATGCCTGATCGGGTCTGTTTGCACGGGCCTGCCAGGACCATCTGTCGGAAAACAATGGTGCCCCCCCCCCCCCCCCCCCCCCCCCCCCCCCCCCGGGGGG
>UFQX01000607.1:91576-127034 GCA_900497675.1 Arapaima gigas
TTTTTTTTTCCCCCCCCCCCCCCCCCCCAGCTAAGGTCTCGCCACACAGGCTCCCAGTGGCCTTGTCCATCTGCCAGAGCTGCCAATAGGTAAATCCAATTTCTCCCAAGGTAGTGCGTCACACAAATGAGGTGTTCTCAAGGCTCCAGAAGAATTTTCAGGCCCTTTTCTGAAAATTCCCACTGCAGCCCCGAGACGGGAGGGAGGTGGGAAATATTGGGCATGTTAGTGAGAAGATGAAACAGTTGATGGGAATTGGAGCAGAGGAGATATTGCCCAGCATGGCACAATTTTGTGACCGTGATGCAATTACTCTCAGTAAAGGAGTCATCTCCACTCCAGCCTTCCCCATTTAAGTTAGAATGAGTGTGTATGTATCTCAGTTTGACCACCTTTGGAGGATGCATTTCCATTTACCCAGGGCAACCTAAAGAAAGCCATCTCTTCTGTAGCCACGCGACCACCAGCACAACTCAAATCGCTGTTATTTCACGCCGGCAGCTTCTCGTGTTTACTTAAAATCCATCATTCCATCTTAACAAATCAGTGCCGAGTTCGTTTTATTTTGATCAGTCGCGTATATCACTTTTTTCCCGCTAACTGGCTGTAAGTCCAGAGAGGAACGCTGGCCGCTGATGTGGATGAGATAGTCAAAAGCGAACCGTTTCGGGCAAAAGGGCTCCACGCGCGTGGAGATAAATCTGGTCAAAGTGCAGACAACGGCAGCTCGCGGCTAGTCCCACATCTTCAGCAAAATCCTCTTCCCAGATCTGTTGATGCGATCTGAACAACTTGCAGGTTAGATTAGCTGTCTGGCATCTGTCCTAAATTGTACAATGAGGAGCATGCCGTCCATATGAAGATGTCTCAGAAATGCGGAACAAGAACCACAAAACAAAGATTAAACAGCGGATCCCAAAGCGCGAGAAATGGAAGTGAAAAGGGCTTGTGTTTGAAGGCAAATACTGTTCCGTAGCTCGTCCTTAATGTCAGGGAAACAGATCAAACTGACTCCGTGGCACAGAACGGCAGAGAATATGAAATCGGTGTCAGAGGTAACAACTCCTTCGCGGAGGGGAGCGATGTACCGAAAGGCATCTTTCGCTCGATCGGCAAGAAACTACGTGGTGTGTTTTTCTTTTGCGGTTCCTAATAAAAAAAGGCTTTTCTTCGACAGTACACAGGCACACACAGTAGGTGTAATACCAAATCCCACAGCGAGATTTCACGAAAAGCTCTCGGGATACGGCGCCCACGTCTTTTCCAAAAAACATCGGAGAAGTGCCGCATGAGGTGAAACGTCTCGCAACAAGGCCACGCTGCCCGTGCAGGGTGACGTACGGCGGCCGGGGAGCCTCAAAGCTGAGTTCTGCGCAGATCTGCCTCTCAAGGCCTCTTTCCCCCGATCCCGGGGAACAGGAGGGAGGACAGATGCCGTCCCGGCAGGAGAACGGAGGGGGGCATGTGTGCCGAGTGACCCGAGCAGCGGTGCACCGTTTGGCATGCGTTCTCTCCCATCCCTGTTTATTTTTATTTAGCTAGCATAGCTTTTTGTTTTTATTAATACGACAACCTTCGTTTTGACCTCGCTCTTCCCGCCCTGCTTGTGACTGTTTGTTGGCGCAGGTTCTGCAGTGCTGCACGTTTGACCCCTTCGTCCAAATTGACTTAAATTGACCCCTTTACACATCTGGATATGAGTGTGTCTGACACAGCTTTCTGTTTTGGTGTTCCCAGTCGAAATAAACAAAGAATTATAGCAACTACAGCATACAGACAATGGCCTAATGCTGTTCCACCTCATATCTAACTTCATTCCAACAATTATCGAAAGTTGGGCAATTCCTTTTGGAATTTGTGATCTACGGACCTCATTTTCCTGAAATTACGCAGCTTGTTTTTTGGCTAAAATGAACCGTGTTTATATATTATTTACATGGCATCTTTGCAAAATTTGAAGCAGTTTCAAAACAAGCGTCCTGGCTTAACTTTCCTCGCATAGCAGCTGGTGATAATCCCTCAGCACCTTTCCCTTCCAGCTTGACTCAGGTGAGCCTTACACTGGACTAACATGGATGGTCAAACTGCAGTGGCTTTGGCGTGTGTGTGTGTGTGTGTGTGTGTGTGTGTGTGTGTGTGTGAGAGAGAGAGAGAGAGACCCCGGATTCTCTTTCTGATACTCTTCGCACTTAATTTTAGTTTCATTCATTGATTTCCTGTGACCCGTCACATCTGACTGGAAATAAAGCAGGTCAAAATTCCGAGAATTACATAAAATTCAATGAACCTAGTGATCATTAATTTTATTAAGGAGGGTGTCACGAAGAAACCACTTTTATGGTTGAGAAGAACTTTGCAACGCTGTCTTTTCAGCTAACAAGTCATTTATGATTCTTGCTGGCTTGTAGTCATGCCAGGGATGTGGTGCCTTAGAGTCTGAATGATGAGGTGTGGGAAATCGCTCCACGTGGCCTCCTGGAACTTCTCAGCCATGTGAACAGGCAGTGATGCAGTCATCAGACTGGAGGTGGTGGCTGGGGAGAGCAGAACACACAGTAGCCATGGAGATTCAGGTAGTGCCTCCTCCAGAGAAGCCATATTTAGAGTTGCTACTCAGCAGGAGGTAGACACCTTACATAAAGGCTGCCAGGATAGTCTGACACCAGGAGAGCCATTTACATTGTTGGTCATGTCTCAAAGCAGAGGGCCCAGCCCCACATGCAAGGCATTTTAGATGAAGCACAGATTCAGCGCAGCCTCTGCAAAAAAGACAGTTCTTCACATACCTGACGGCGGATCGGGTGCAGGCTGAGCTTCAACGACTTATCCGTTGTTTGGGGGGGATAGGCAAACTGAGTCATCTTCAAGCTGCTCCCTCTGAACAGGAAAAACAAAGAATGAGAGATGTAATCCGTTCCCGGATTCGAGACAGAGTCAGTGTCAAGCTTCTCTTCTCTGACAATGAACCTGCCACCAGCAACCTGCTCACCTTCCTCTTTGTGACATCCATGGCAGAAGATTGTGGTGTGGTGCAGCACCTCATCCTTTTCCTCTGTCTCGCATTTTAGAGGAACCCTGTGCAGACACAGTACAGGACAGTAACATCAGGAGATGCAAATCTAGACGACCCTCAGCAAAATGGTGGTTATTGGTGTCACAAGGAAATACGGGTGAGGACAACCAGGCAAAAACGTGTGGTACAATGGGTTGTAGTGCACTGGATATACAAACCACTGAGTACTCCCATCATCCATCATGGAAAGGTCAGAAAAAGACCCCTAGTCCCCTCTCAAACGCAAGCATCGCTCTCGCTCACGCACACACTCCCTTTTTTATTGAAAATTTCCACTCTCCAGGCCAATGCCCTTGGAGAAAGAGGACTGAGTGGAAGGTCAAAGTGGACTGTCAAAAGACTCCCCAGGCGACAACCGGCCGCAGGGACCCCTCCATCCTGGTTTTTAAGTCGTTCATCTCGCCGTTTCCCTCCGTTGCCCTCGCTGCAGCTTTCCCAAGAGACACACCGCCCAGAGGTGAGCACTCAGAAACAGGAGGCATGAAAGGAGTAGGAAAGGAGAAAAGCAATTAACGCAACCGCGCGTGCCTACTGGGCCCAACGTGCAGCACAGACGGAATGGGGCGGGGGGAGTCCAAGGGTTGAGAAGGTCACAGGTGGATCATCTCCACTGGAACAAGGCCCTGCTGAGTCTCATTGGACTCGGTCATCTGCTGACTCGTAGTGAAGCTCTCAGCACATCACCGGCAAGTGCAAGCAGCTTCACGTATCCTGCACCACCAGCTGCAAAGAGGCAGAAGCAGAGACGTTAAAAAGGGACATTAAACTTCTCAAGGTTCTTTCCTTTGTACCACACTGAAGCTATCATACACAAAACTGGAGTAAGAAAGCAAGTCCTTCTTGTTCGGCTAAAGGATGTTTGGAAAGTACGAGCCACGTCCTTGAAACCGTACGATCAGCCCAACGCGGAAAACAAGTGCAGTCACTGCACCCGGAGTTGCTGTCTCAGGCTCTGCTGCTGACTACATGTCCTCTAGGTGACCGGTTTCAAACTGCCTCAGGAGTTGGGCGTATTGAGATGGCATATTGTGCCCAGCAGTGACAGTGCACTTCTCTCCGTAGGTTTCCGACCTCACCAGGTTTCCATAATCCCTCGCTGGTGTCCCGAGTGGAGGCGGACGATGCCACGCTATCTCCCATGGCTCAAGGACATCCCGTTCTCTTCCTGTCCAAAGCCCCACCTGGTGAAGTGCTCCCGTCCCAGTGGGTTTGGGGTCTGCTGACATGATGAATGGGTAGCACAGCGCCATGATGGCGCTCTATGGGGGTCTCTCGTGGGGGAGAGCGTTGGAGAACAAACAGCTCTCCGCCCCATGATGCATTGTTCCCCTCCCCTGCCATCCCCCTCTAGAGAAAGGCACTGGTGTAAATCACGCTCTTTCTCACCAAACACAAAGGACGAATTAACGCAACAGCGCATGCATCTTCCCGTCCCAGGACACATTCCTCTGACCGTCCACCTTGGGCTCATTCATACTGCCATGTTTGTGTGCATGCAAGTGTGTGTTAGCTCACGATCACAGCCCTGCTGCCGCTTATTCTCCCCCTTTCATATTTAAGCCTCAAAAAAATAGATCCAGGTTGTGCTGCAAAGGCACACACTGCTGCTGGGGATGTGGCAGCTGTGCGTGAGACATCTTTCCTCCTCTTGCTTTTTCTTTGTAAACGGCTCCCTAGTTAGTCTATCCTTTCGCATTGTCACAAAAGCTGACTGTATTGCACCCACAGCAGGTGCTTCAATGGCAAGATATGTGAAGGTGTGCGGGTCTCCAGCTAACCTCCTACCAGACTGTTGTCTTTATCTTGGGTTTTGTGCACATTTATTCATTTATGTCTTTTTTTCCCAAAGCTGCTTACACTGTTAAGGTGGGATTTACAATGCTTCACCCATTTATACAGTAGGGTCATTTTTACTTCTGGAGTTCGGGGTGAGCACCTTCCTTAGGGGCACTACAGCAGGAGGCATGATGCAAACCCGAGTCTTCCAAGTCCAAAGCCCGTGGTTCTTAGCTATTTCTATTTACTGCCCTGTTGGTACATATAGGCTATAGGGTGCCATGCAGAAAAGTGCTAGGTCCCTTCTGGTTGTAAGTGAACTTCATGAGAACCCATCTCTTGTACCCTGGTGTACCAATAGCTCACACACTACGACACAGTTCAGGAAACGCTGGTGTCGTAGGATAAAAAATGGCCGCTGCCAATGACCAACGGCTCCGATCCTACTTTTCCATTATGATTGATCATATTTTCTTTTCAAACCATCATGTTCTAGTGGCCGGTTTGAGTAATCCCAGATCAGGCTAAAGAAATTGTTGTGAACTATGGTGCCTACCTCCTTTCTTCCCTAAAAGAGCGCGCCCATTTCCGTCGTGTGTATCATCTGTCCATCTATTTCATTTGCCTCATATCCTCACTCCTGTCCTTCACGTCCAACTTTCTGTCTCCTATCCTTTGGAACTGGCACAGTTGTTCTCCATACTTTTCCACCTTCGTCAAAGTGTGTCCTCCTGCAGCGCCCTCCTACCCTGAGTTCCATCTCCCCCCGCTGCGGAGCACACTGCAGAGAAGAAGCCCGACCGTGGCTCCTTCTCCCTCTCCTGATATATTCATTACAGAGAGGGAGTGACTGACCTCAATCTGTCTTCTTGCATTAGCGCTGTTTGCCACGTTAATTCTGTAACACCTTGAAAAAGACTAACCGCATGCTTGCCATCTTGCTTCTCCTGCCTCTCATTTGCTCCTTCTATATATGTATATATATATATATATATATATATATATATATATATATATATATATATATCCTGCTCTTGAGTTTGTTCAAGTGTATGTGTAGTCCTCCAATTCTGAAGGAACAGGAATGAGGATTATCATACCCTTATGGTGTGGGACTTTTTGTGTGAGACGCTTCGAGTGTTTTACTAAAGTACCCCTACCAGACCATCTATCGTTGTTTTCCTTACGTTCCGTCCTCGGAAAGACGAGTAACCCTGTTCAGCTAAACTCTTATAGATGACATAAATCAGAAACTTTCTAGAACAGTGCAAGTGTGATGTACTTTACAGCGACCAAAATGCCAGCTTGGCAAACTACGGAAGGTGGCCCTGCTGAGAACCTGAGGCTGGGACACGTCCAGTAGCACAACGTCTTCTCGTGAAAAAAACATTCGTCGTGTTCAAAGCAAGCGGCTCCGTTTTCACGTTTAATATTTTTCTGCCTGCTCTATTCATTTTTCCTCATTCAAAATAAAAACCACCTTAATTTGCAGACGTTATTCTTCTGAGAGGCAGCTGCACACACTTTTCAGGCGAATGATCTCCACGTAGTCAGCTAATTGCCTCGCTTGCTCCAGGTTTCTCGCCGTGTTCATTCTTTTTGTGAATGCCAATAAGGTGCTTGGCACTTGAAGAAGGTTAGGAAAGGTACAAAGACTCGCAAACCTATCTGTCGTATCGCAAAGCAGAGCTCAACCAGCTCTGCAAACACTGAAATGTCCAAGATCAATGAACAAATGTGCTTGGTCTGTATTCTGCTAATCCGAGTTTGGACTCGAGAAGGTACTAAGTGCCTGCAGTGTGAACTGCCTACAGTACATCTGGCAATGGAACCGAAAGGGACTTAAATACAGCCAAGTATGCAACTACCAATGGATTAAAAGGATTGAAATGACTTAAACACAGTATGACCAAAACCCTTTTGAAAAGTTTATTCTGCAGGCCTGAGACAGGCTGAAGCAACGCAAGAGAATGTAGGAGCTTGTAGACATGGAGGAGGAGAGACAGAGCAGTTTTGGGAGCCCAAGGAGCTATTGAGAAAATGTAGGCGGTTCTCCCACATGACCACTCACTGAGGCCACCACTGCTCCAAATGGGCATTACACTCTAAAAGTGAGAGATTTAGTAGCTCGTACCTTCACGGAGGCGCCATAACCGTGTCACGGTAATAGCGCTCGCTTCTCAAGTCCTGCAATACTGGGGCCTCAATTATTGCCGGCAATGAGGCATGTCCCTGTCGTTTATGGACTTAAAATTACCTAGCAGACTGCTGATGGACTCCGCGGTGCAGCTGCGGGGACGGCAGGCTGATTAGTCCACGTGACGCCTAAAGGAGGAGGCAGAGTCGCCAATGAGCAAATGTCAAGCGATGAGAAGACAAAGGTGCTAGAGGGGGGTTACTGGGCAGTTATTCAAGGTCTCCAGCGCGGTCGGTGTTAATGGACAAAACAAACGTATTGCTGTTGAATCCTCCGACACAGGTGGACGTGGCATCGTGCTCCCGCAAGGGTAGGACCAACAGACAGCAGTACAGACGTATTTCAGGAAAACGCTTTGGTAAAACGTGCTGCTTGGGGAGCTCAGGTTGAAAACGTTCAGATCGCTGCACTTTTATTGGCGACTTTGAGACTCAAGGTCTGAGTGTGTGTGCCAACGTCTTCGTGCAAGCAGAAAGCGACGTCCAGGAATAATTAGAGACAAATCCGTCCGTTTCATTCGCGGTGCGCGACCCGGCGCCAGCTTCTGAGCTCAGAAATTCTGGTGACCTGTATTTATAAAATACGCGTGTAGAAACATAGGCCGTGCACCCATACATGCTTATTCCTGGCAAATTACATTTATGAACACGTATAGATCGCAACATAATGTGCTTCTAGCTGTTTCCTTTCACAGTCCTGTACAACTCCAACAATTTAGTTGTTGTCAAGACAACCGGGGAAATGACACAGCAGCAGAGTGCTGTCTTATCCGCGCAAGACTCCCCAGACTAAAGGCTTATTCCAATTTTGAAGCCTGTTCAAACATTCATTTCAGTTCCAAAGCTGTTTAATAGACTATCCAGAGAGGGCCCTGTTTGTTACTTCTTCAAAAGAAAATTGCATTTAAGAAGAATAGCTAAGATAATGATATCTACTTACTACATTAGAAAAATCAGCGCATCAAATCCCCAGGTAAATATGCTCGACTGGAAACGGTGTAGTTCATCCCTAACTCAATGGGTGGCGGTGTTTCTATTGATTTTTCCAACACTCAGATTGGCCTTTCCATCACTCTCTGTAAAACTTACACAGCGTAGCACATATCTACCAGTGGCATTTGTAACCGCAGGCCCCCTTAACTGAGCCGAGAGGCACTGGCAGCCGATCTCCCCAGGGCCCCCTGTCTGGAGGGCAGCGCCTCCTTTAAATGTAAGAAGTGCGATGACGGTCTGGTGGGGAACGACAGACCCCCGGTGAACAGCTAACGACAAAGGCCAGACCGTGGCACGCAGTACAGTGGCTGAGCTCCGTAACCAAACAGCCGTCGTACGGAAAAACAGCAGGATGATCTT
This sequence comes from Arapaima gigas, assembly GCA_900497675.1. NCBI lineage: Eukaryota > Metazoa > Chordata > Actinopteri > Osteoglossiformes > Osteoglossidae > Arapaima > Arapaima gigas. Next base: position 99,975 of record UFQX01000607.1, read on the forward strand.
TGCAAAGGGGTTCCGGGGCTTCTTTCGGTGACCACTAAGTCTCGAGTTTGGAGAAAGGTAGCAGGTTTTGCCCTCGTTTGGTCTGTCCGACCCTGAAACTGACGTCCTCCCCCCACCTCCTTTTTTACTCTGCACCCCACCTGACCCTAACCATTAACCTCCCTCCGTCCCGGTCCGAGACACGCTCCGGCACGCTCTTGGCAGACGGGCCGCCCTGCTCGGAACCCCATGACTTCTTCTACGCCGCTGTTCTTCCTCTTCCTTCCCTGGGATTAATTAGAGACAGCAGTTGGAAAGTGCTGGCTGTGGCTGAGGGAGATGGCGGATTATTAAAGAGTGTTAAAGAAGCTGCACATCTCTGCCACCCTTTATTCCATTATTCATCTGGACGCCATTTTGGCCTAACAAGTACGAATCGCTCTTTTCTCCCCGAAAAGGTTCGAGGCTGAGTGAGACTTTACAGTTTCATTTTAATTTCAGTCATGTCGCCCTGGTCTCCGGGCTCTTGTGAATAGAGTCATCATGACAGCAAGGAAAAGCAAGGGCGTACGCGGGTCCGACTGGCCCGCTCAGCCCTAATGATGACACATCGCACCCGGCCTGAAGTCACGAGGCTCCGCTAAAAACAAACTTTAAAAAATTCAAACAATGGATCGATAGAGAGAGTGGGAGAAAGAAAAAAAACTATTGGTAAGAGTATGTATTAAAATTTTATATCTCTCTTTTAACCTCATATGACTCGATATTTAGGCAACGCAGTGGACGCCACTACGACCGCAGCGCAGGGTAAGATCTGTGCAATACTGCTTGGATGCCCTTAGAAAGGCGGTGGGGATTCGATTTTTTTCTTCTTTCTTTCATGTTCCGAATTTCAGCTTCCGCAAACCTTCCAGAAACAGGCAAAGAGGAAGAGAACGAGCGGAGCTGGCCTTGGTCACTGCAGGGTTTAGCCTGCTGGAAAACCAGCATCTGCTGACCTGCAGATGGAGGCGCCGGCTTGGGGGACGCAGGACACAAAGGCCACCGGAAGGAGCTGAAGACGGCGGATGAGACGTTTCTTTCAACCCCGGCACAATGAGCTGTCTGAGAAATCTCAATACCGGACTGGAACCGTCTGAATTATGGTGTCAAATTTAAGATGTGAATACATTTCTATCATTGTGCTTTCCACAAAATTTTTCTTGCTACTCTATTTGCTGTTACCCATGTGATGCATTACATTTTTTTGAGATGATTTGCTGTTCGTCATCTAAAATGCTCACAAAGCTACCGCTAATAGCTTGGAGCAGCTGTGTCAGCACAGTATGACTCCCACACCCTACGTTTCAGGGTCTGTAAGCCAGTCTGCATCAGAAGACTGGGAGACTTTGTGTAAGAGGGGGAGAGAAAAAGAGAATGTGAGCGAGGAAGTAAGAGAGTGAAGGAGTACAACAAGTCAACAAGGTGGATGAAAAATACATGACAGGCAAGTGGAGTTAGTTGGCTGTCATGTCGCTAAGACAAGTGTGGCGAACACTCCAGTCTTGTGCATTACTGAGCCAGAAGATCCCATCACCTTTCCATCTGGTGTGTGAAGTAACTGTTTGTGTTGTAGTGAATTATGGGTCGGCAACAATCACAGCTTATCTGTTAACACACAACCATTTATTTGCTGTACTGAAATAGTCTCGGGTAAATGTCTCCACTTTAATATCTGTCAACATGACCAAATGACAACTGTTTGACCAGCTGATGAAGAAACTCTGCGAATCCAGCGGAGCATCGGGGATGAAACGGCGATGATGAAGATTGATGGCCGAGTGAAGAAATAGGAGAACGGGAAGAAGAGGTCTGAGCAGGGCTGAGGAAGAAGATAACTGGTAGAGAGAGGCCTTGACCCCTAGTGGGAAGGAGCTCAGTGGTGGACGGAAAGGCCTGCGGTTGAGCCAGATCTAGTGAAATACAACCTGTGCTGACAGCTTGCCTGCATGCAGAGGAGATGACAGCGGGGCCAATTGTACATCTGAAACAAACACTGATGAATCTCAAGATCTTGTTATCTTCTTACTCAACACTCACTCAGATTTAGGCTGACACTGGGCAGCTTTTCATGCTTGTTTTGTGGAGCCCCGTATCACTTGGCAACGCTCAGTGTTTCACCACCAGCCTACAGGCATCCCTTCGACGAACTCGTCACACCCTCCGGTGTCCTGTCCTCGAATTGATCCGCCACGGGCTTCGATTTGCACAGTGCAGAGCGGCGAGATGAATGTTACCAACACTGGCTGACTACTGTCGACGGGCCGAGAGGGCTACGCTCGCTTTCCCTCCGCTGGACTTACACGGCGGTCACGTCCTCTTGTCTTCGGTGGGATTTGCCATTCACATGAGGCGCCCGTCCCTCACTCTGCTTGCCGTCTCATCCATACCCACTCTTATCTATACCTTCCATAGCCCATCGAGGCCCTGTGTTCCCTTAAAGACAAGGCTTAAAATCGAGTCCTTCCCTTATCTTCTACCTTCATAAAGGGCTCGTCTGCGAATTCATTTGTCGATAAAGACTGTAATTTGCATTATTTCCAGTTTTTAAACCTTTGGTGATATGTGACTTTTTTTTCTGCTCCCCATTCTTACAGAAGAATACAAGAAGGAAACACATGAAGTCTGAGAGGGAAGTTTTTTCTTCGCAGATAAACACAGTACAAAGCTGACACTTGCGAAACACAATAGCCTGGACTTTCCCGCAAAATAGAGATTCCGAAAACCAGTGAAAACATTGTCCGGCTTGGTTTCCAGGTTTTTAAACAGAAGTGGCCAGATTTACTTGGAGAATAAAGTTCTTACAAAAGGGTACTGAACATAATCTGACCCAGTGCTTCACCTTGAATGAGATAATGGCCCTCACGATAAAATACTGTGCCGCAGTGCAGAAGAAATTTCATACTCAACGTGCTTTTGCTCGCCTATGCGTGACAGGCAGCTACTTACCCATTTAGCAGGATTACCAACCTCACGCCCTGAAGAACAGACAATTTATCTAATTCCAGCAAGACAAATATCGTAGCGGTGACTTCTATCTGGGGGACATAGATATGCCTTGCTTCTCAACTCCTTGTACACGCTACGGTGGAAGAACATTACAGATTGCTCGGCTGCCCAAGTTCTTTCTGTGATCACACTGGCCAGTCCGACCCTCGGAAGCTGCTTTTTTCATTTTGAGATGTTTTGTACACGTGGACGTGGCCTGTTCGCCTCCGTTCAGTTTGCTTTTCTCCCCATACCTCCTGGTCAAATTCTTAGTCCTCCAAGCCTCCATGCCTCCCTACTCTCCAGGTCTTCCTCTCGGATCCACTTCACGTCTTTCACCAACCACTTATACATATACATCCTGCACTTGAATTTACTCGTATATAACGCCTGCACTTAAAGCCCACACAAGCACCATCACCCTGTTACCTGTGACAATAGATATTTGCCACTTTTACTACCTGCATGCATTTCCTGCCACTTTGAATGTCCTTTCTTACTTTTTAAGTCGGGTTCTGCTCCACACGCTACCATCACATACTACCCAAGACTAATACGTGTAGCTAAGCAACTTGATTGCAGTCTGAAGTTTCTTTTTGTTTTTGAACCTTGTGGATTTCTGCTTGGGATTATTCACCCATAGCAATGTTCCTCCTCCTGCTGTGCACTTGAATTTATTCCAGCAGGGTCCGAGTCACATTTAAGTAACATTTTTACGTTTTCACCTATCTGCCTGTCCTGCTCCCTCCGCAAACTTGAAGGGTTGTGTCTGCTGGTCAGGCCGGCACTTACCCACTCATGCAGCTGAAATCATTTCAGTTGGACAGGTTGAAGAGTCAGACAACCTTAGTTGATTCACAGGCCCCCTAGGGAGGGCAAAGACGAGTCGAAGAGATTGGGTGGGTGGGGGGTGCCGACGTGAAGACGGCTGCTTCTGTCTACTCTGTTTATTCCTATCAACTATCTACTCCACAGCCTGTCTTTCCATCCAAGAAGTCACTGATGTGGAAAAAGCATTGGCAGTACAGCAGGGAACGAGGGGGTTTAGGTGCAGCTTCTGCGTCCATCCGATTCACTTCCCCAACCGGCTGCATCTACCTCATAGGTGCCCTGCAATTGTCTCAGCACACACTTTAGATCAGCTTAGCACAGGAGACTAGAACATGAGGGAGGCTTATGGGCTCACTGAGCTTAAGATACCCAATGAGCTGCTGAGCTCTCATGCTAATTCAGTTTGAAAACAGAGCCAAAACCAGCTCTTCATTCTGATCCACTTGGACTGCCTGACTTTCTCTGCTTATTCCTTTTCACCATTGATCATGAAGAGACAGGTACCTAGTATTGACTGTACTATAATGTTAAAACGTGTGACTTTTGAGGGCAATACTGACCGGAGCAAGAACGTGCTCAAGCCAAAGTTTCATATATGTGAATCACCAGATCATGGTCTTGAGGAGCATCTGATTGGTAGAATCAGGGGTGTTAGACTAGGACTAGAACAAAATTCCTGAGGATGGTAGCTCTCCAGAATGGACACACATTGCATTACACTGTGGAGGCCAGAGAGTAGTTGCAAAGTTGTGCTGAATGACTATAGACCTTGTTTGAGGTCTAACGTCTTTGTGGCTGTTCAGACTGTACCCCAAATAAGAAAAATGTAACCTACTGTAAAGCCAGCCATACTTAGACTTTGTCATCCCAGGGGGACTCAGGTCAACTTCTTGAGTGTCAGAGGATGGGTGCATGACAGCACCCCCCGAAGAGGTAACGGAAAGGTTGTTCAAATGTTGATCTACCCGCAAATTCTGGTTCTACAGTCTGTCAGCTCTGGGCTGGCTATGCTCGACTGTTTGTTTTTCTTGCTCTCTCCTTTTTAGTTGGGATTGTTGTGCAAATCGGAGTCAATGGAATACACAGTTGCTGGCTCCGCCTACAGTGCCAATAAATACCCACACATGCGAGGAGGATGGCAGAGCGTCTTTTCCTTCTGGGACTACTGGAGTTTGTTTCTGCCTAGCTTTGTTGAGGACCATTGTATTCTGCGCCTGTTTGCATGCTTTATGCAGCGCTTGTGTATAACTGTGTATATAGTTTGCATGTGGTAAGTGGTGTCCTGTTGATGTTGGTACATTTTTGCTAGCGAGTATTTAATCTGGCAAAGGAAGACTTTCTTTTGGCTTTGCCACTTTTCTTTTTTGGGTTCAAAGTAGACAGGTTTTCTTTTGTTTTCTTGAGGCAGAATAGGAGCTTTTTTTCTCCTGGGACACCCCTGAGCACAACTCCCTCGTGTAGGTGTGTGTGTGTGTGTGTGTGTGTGTGTGTGTGTGTGTATATATATATATATATATATATATATATATTTTTTTTTTTTTTTTTTTCCCCAGTGCANGTGTGTGTATATATATATATATATATATATATATATATATATATATTTTTTTTTTTTTTTTTTCCCCAGTGCATCACTAACCTTCCCCACAATAAACCCTTCCTGAAAATTCCTTGGTTTGCTCCCTGAGACATATCCAGGTGTTACTTACATTCACCGCCTTCATTTTTTAACGCTTATACGTGGCTCCTGAAGCCTCTGAGCAAATAAAGAGCACAATATCTGGACAGGATTATAACAAGTGGGTCACTGAAAAAACCTTTGCGAAAAGAGGGCAAAGACCCCAAGAGCTGGTCATCACCCTAAAACAGATTTCAAATCCAAGTTTAATATCATGGAAACAAACAGGTTTAAGCTCAACAGATAATGTCACTTAGGGAAAATGACAGAGAAACTGAAAGAAAAACAAGGATTTTGACTGATCTAAGTGCCATCGCTGTTTATATATCCTCTCAGGCTATCTTTCCATTTTATTTTACTATAATGAGATTATAATTTGATTGATGATTTGCTTGTCAAATCAATTCTGTCCCGCTGGGAGCCTTCATCCTATTTAAATGTAACGCAGCTGCGTCAGAAGGACTTTCAAATTCTGTCAGACCTAAAAAGCTGAGAGAGATGAGGCCTATACTTTGTATAAGATGATTGTGAGAGTTTGATCACAAGCCTCAAGGTGCAGTGACCACCGTCCGTACAGAATCTCACAATGGCCTTCAAAAATTTTAGGACGATTTCTCTGTGAAGACCACATAAACCATTCATTTTTTGCCACAATATACTAAAGATTACCTGTGATCAAGGGATTTTAAACCATCATGCAAACTGTACAATGTGCTGGCAGGTTAACTCCAAGAGAACAGAAAAAAGGGAAGACAGTGTGAAGGTAATGGTGGGTAGCAGCCAACTACCTCCTACTTAAAGAAGCTCCATCTCTGGAAAGGTCTTGATTTGCAATACAGTTTCTTGAGGCAAGTTGTTACCTGTTTGATCATTGCTTGCTAAAGAAGTTCCAAAAGCAGGGTATGAGTAGTCACTGAATTAAGTGGCTCTGTATCCTCCTCTGGCGGGTTGAGAGAAGATTTAAAACGATCGCAAAACACAAGGGGCATTGACAATGGGCCAGTGTCACCTGCCTGGACTCTCACAGGGCACCGAGTCAGACGAGTCAGGAAACAGAAGGACAGCAACCAAAAACACCCACTGCAAGCAGCCTGCAGATCCCAAGAGTGTGTGATGGAAGGTGGGGGACCGCGGGGGTCCTGAGCTACTGCAGCCCCAACTAAAAACACAGACAGACGGGACAACTGAAGTGCTCCAGGACAACTTTGGTCACACAGACTGCTGCTCATTGTAGGAACAGCCTAGACTTGGAGGAATACACATTATCTGCCATTGGCCAATGAGACACACGCAAACTGTGGTCACATTTGTCTTAATATTTTGTTTTGCCTTTACGTATTGCGTCATGTTGGCGTGTTGGGGGTTTGGTCCTCCAAGGGCCGTTTACCGCCTATAGGAGAGCGCTGCTGCCAGTAGGGGGCGCAGTACGGTGGTTGGAACCTGCGGCGCAAAAAACCGTAGAAGAAATTTTCCCTCAACGTCGGCGTTCACCTGCAGCCGTCTTTTCGCGCGTCACCTTTTAAAACTGTACAGGTGGGTACTTGGCTGCAAAAGTCTATAGTTTGCTTTTGGGTAACTTTGTAAGGGCTCTAATAACTGCCTTAGTAAGGTTTAAGGCTTTTTTGTTTCATGCAAAAGATTTAAATTTTCTCCGTAGCGATGGAACGAACAGCAAACATTTAGTGTTCCGAAGCTGTAGTCTGTTGTCCTGTCAGTGTTTAGTCGCTAGTGTTTGCGTTTGTTTCAGTTTTGTTTCACATTAAATGCACTTTGGCGAAGTGTTTAAAATCGTTAGGGACGATATGAATTTATAGTAATTTGGGGGCAAAACTACGCGATTGTTGGCCCGCGTTAACGAAGTGGATGGAATTTGCTGGAAGTTTCCGTTCGGAACGTGCGAAGGTGCTAGAAAGCTGTGTTGTGCTGCAGTGTTGCGGTATTTACTTTGAATCTGAGCACCTTGTACAGTTATGTTTGGATTGAAAGGGAAAAATGGACGTTTTGTGTGAAACGCGTACGATTAGGTTTGTGACCAGAGACCCCATTTCGGAGTTTCATAAACGGCTGAGGGGAAACGGGCAGCTGCGTGACGCAACGGCTCAACCGAAAAAACCTAAACATTTCCTTAGTGATACATTTGTGCCGTTTTTCGTTTTTCACATATGAGCAGTTATTTTTTCCGGGGCTGTGAGGTCACTTAGCCCCCGGGCCCCCCATAACTGAAACCGGGGTCTCGGTGACTTATGATGGTTTACGTGGCACTGACGTCACACCCCTCCAAACCCAGCGCGTTTGGGTTTGTGCTGTTTGTACCGTTTAAAGATATAAATTATTATTATTATTATTATTATTATTATTAGTGGACGTAGTAATCTGTTGTTGCTGTATTCTCCGGACTGGTCAGTCTGCTCATTTTCACCTGTTTGCTGGGTTTCCCGCTTCCCTCTCCCATCCATTTCCAGGTGGCTGTTAAAAGTTGAGTAATACATTCTGAAGGAGAGGGGTTCTGTGTGGGGAATTTAGTGTGAGCTGATAAACCCAGTAGGCTGAGTCACCTCCGGAAGTGTAAATAATTTTTTTTCCTAATGTGGTTGAAGAAAACTGTAAAACTAGTACTGTTGCTTCTGCTTGGTTTGCGCTGTGTAAAGAAACTGAGAAATTGTATCGCAGCACCGTCTTTAATCGAAATTTACTTTTCAAAATGTACGACGGTGTTTTCCGAAGCTTTATGTACAATATATACATTTACAGGTAAAGTCGTGTACGTGGGTGTCGTGCGCCTCGCCTTAAGACCGCGCATTTACACCATTCGATATACCTGGTGTTTTCAGAACGGCGTGTCGGAACTTCTGAAAAATAATCTGCTGCCGCTTCTCAGGTGAGAGAACCACCTCATGATTCTGGGCTTTGTGGCAGCTGACTGCTTTGCCCTGAGCTGGAGGTGCTCTCATCAGTTTGGTCTTCTGATTCTTTCTGTTTGGGGACTTGAAATATTAGTGTTTTCCTTTGTGCTGTTTGTAGTGCGGAGGGTTTCACGGTTTGAGTGACGTCAACAACGACGATGTTAATATCTCCAAAACCAAGAGGCACAACAGTGGTTTAAATTGTAAAAATTGTAAAACTGCACAAGTGTAACACTAAAAGTAGACTCTGGTTTCAGTGTCTACTCTGTTGTAGGGGGGCCCAGAAAAAATAGCTGCTTATAGTTTAAGGACAAAAATGGCACAGATTCTGGTTTTTGTGGCCGAGAACGGCACAAATGAAATATCAGGTTTTTCCCTTTGCTGTTGGTAGGGGGGCAGCTTCACGCAGTTAACCTGGAGCCACAAGCCGTCATTTTGCATCTCGCCTTTTAAGCCTGTCTTTACAGGATAGTAACTGTTACCCCGCCCCCCCACGGAGGGCTGTAATAGCTACATAGTCAAATGTGGGGATGATGTGACCAACGAGTCTGTCACCATCCAACTAAACCAGAAGCTTTGGCTTAACTCTGAAGTCTGTGTGTTGCTGAAAGCCCACAATGCGCTGCTTAAATCTCCTGCCACAGGCCGTCAGGCTGCTGAACTCCGTCACCGTCACCACCACCCATAAGCGCTGACATTCACCGTGTGGGTGTACTTTTTACATAAATACAATTTATAGATAATAAATACAGTATTCTTTCATATATACAGATATTTACATTTAATCTATTTGGATTATCTTTTATTATTGTCTAGATTTTCTTTTGCTGTTCTGTGCACTGTGGACCAGAGGATCTTGGTTTCGTGCTCCCTTGTGTAAGAGTGTTCCAAACAATTCTTGATTCTTGATCTTTCTGTTCTTTCCGGAGGTAACCGAGGAGGCGGCTTCCCCCAGCCGGTCACGGCTGTTGCTCCCACGTCACACAGGTCCCAAATCACGGTAGGGATTTGGAAATGGGAAACGTGGACACGTCTGTTTTCTGGTTCCACCATCTCTGTGATGCGGTGCACTTTGACAGGTTCCAAAGGTACCTTTTGTGAAAAACAGGAAATTGTGAAATTAAAATCGTATATGACGCATGTGTGTGCGAGGGAGAGCGAACCAGCCTGCCTGTACATAAACCTGTCAGAGATCAAAAGAAAACACAAATTGCAAGAAATCATACTTCCAAAACTAGTGGCCGCCTGTGCTTCTAGAAGGTTCTGATGCAGGTCTTTCACTGCCCCTAATAATTTCGTCTAAGCAGTGCCATTATGCAGACACTTGCACCCCAGAGAATTGTTTACAGACGGTGGTCTCATCCATTATCCCATCGTTCCAGCCGGCCTCTGATGAAATAATTGAATCAGCCCAGATGGCCTTACTGGTGGCGAACCAGAACTTGTCCGTCAGCGCGCGCTCAGAAAATTCTCTCCAAAGTACACGTACACCGTGTGCCCCGTTTGACACAGCTGTAGTTTTGCGCATGCGGCCTTCGGTCGTGGAAGCACGTCGCTCGTGAGCTCAGTGGAGAAGCGCAACTCGCAGTCGGCCCTACTGTGCTCCAGAGACCCGACTGCAGTATGAATCGCACGTAAATAATACATTTATGCTGGCTGCGGTTTTCCACATCTAATTTCAGCGTAATTGTGCTAAGCTTATAAAAAGAAGATTGATTCCAATATTTAGTATGTAATTGCGCACTGTGGTATAAGAAGGTTTACCTCTTTTTTGATTAATGCATGTGGTGTAGGTGTGAGGTGAGGAAAGGTACATGACATGAAGTGTACCACCAGTTTTTGTCTGAATTTTAGCAGTTATTAAATGTAAGCTGTCCCAACTGAGGACATTCAAACTTTCTACAGTTTCATCATAGGAAATATAGTGGGAAAACTTACTGAACATTTACATGAAAACATTCAACCTTACCTGTTTTTTTTTTTTAAACTCATTGCTGTATGTTATGCAACCTTTTTAGTCACAGACAATTCAACCAGACCCTTAAAAAAGAAGGCATTGTTGAGAGTGTCAGTGTTGGTGAAGGAAGTGTCTTCAGAGCTGAGCTTGTAATTTCACTTGCAGTCATCTTGTCCAATTTATTGTCGTACGATCAAAGCACAGTTCATCACTGCCAACAAACAGGACTGATAGATGTATTATGTATGTTATATATCGTACAGTAGGAACGGCTCCACATAACTAGTACAACACAGCAGCGACGTGTAACAAAATGCAAAAACCAAAAACATATTTAGCAAAAAAGTTTATTCTCTCTTTGATGCATGTGTTTATTTACAAGTAATAAATCTGCAAAATAGGAAATAGCTGAATATTTACACAATGAGCGTTGAACAGCCAACCTGTCAGTTGCTTCAAGTCTGAAACTCTTAAAAATGTATTGGATTCCATATAATAAAATTTAGTCTGCCTAAATTGAAGTGACAATTTGTTTCTGTGTGTTTAATTTAATTTTAAAAAGGACAGTTTTTCAACAATTGTGATTTAAAAAAGAACATAATCGTGTGTAAAGGGGCAACAGGAGCGTGAGCACAATTTCTTCCGCCGTTTGGAAGATAGGAAAATTGCGGAGTGGTGGCTGCTGGGAACAGAGAGGAGCACTGGGGTCAGGTGGCTGCACGGGTGGGGCGGGGCAGGCGGAGGGGATGGACAGGAGCGGACAAGGCACCGAGTGCGGAGTGAAAGCTCTGTGCTCATCCAGCGGCGTTAGCAGCTCTGTGACCGCCGTCCGTCCGTCCTTCCCGTTCCGTCTGTCCGCAGAGCTCAAATCGACAGTCTTCGTACCGTTTCCACAAAACGCGTTTGTGCAGTTAGGACCCTTATTTCTGTACACAAAGTAGGCAAAACAGGAAAAGGTAAAGGAAAAAATTGGGAGGCTGAGGCCTCAATACTCACTGTTTTCTCCCAAAACAACTCGCTCTATACTGAACAGGTAATCATGCAAACTATAAAACTGGCCACACCCCTTTAAAACAAGCTCAGAAAGGCGAAACGACGACACCACACCACCAACACAAGAAAAACATCCTGAGACTTCATAATGCAACCTGCTGTTACACAACAGCAACCTACATAGAAAGAAAAGCCATTGCCTATAGACAACGAGGTGGACGTTCAGGAGAGCTGTTTGCGATCCCCATGGGGGTTGTGCTGACATTGTTAGCTGTGAAGTGCGCAGTGGTGGGACCCGCTGGCACGGAATTGCCAGGCGTTCCGCTGGAAACGCTCGTCTATTAACCACCTTGTTCACCTGCTATTTTTAAACAGGTACCACCGAGTCCTCGTGACCAAGGAGGTGACCTGCAGAGCCAAGAGCCAGAGGTCGCTCGCCGGGGAGGTGTCGGGCCACCCGCGTCGCCGCGGCTCCTCCGAGATACTCGATACTTGTGGCCAAGAGCTGCGATGCGCTTCCTTCGCAGCGGTCAGATTTCTAATCCTAACTCACCGTAATAACAGCCAGAAAACGGGAACACCGAAGGCCGTTTCACAAGCAGTGCGACCGAGTGAGATTGTTTCTTTAACCTCTTTTTAAAAAAAGGTCCAAATTGTTGAGGAGACATTAACAGACAAAGCAGAGCAAATCCAAAAGACTACACCCGGCTAGCAGGGGCAAAGGTGCAAATACCGTGTTTTTCGATAATTGGAACTTAATCTCTCGTTGCATTAGTGACCTAAATATTTGTGTGCCGGTTTTTTCCCTTCAAATACTTTTCAGTTCGATGGAATGGCTGCTTGCTTGATGTTGGATTAGCGTTAGTCTCTTGGCACACGGCGCACGTGGGAGGCTATGCAGCATTAAATAATGGGGGGGAACTAAAACAAAAGCCATGAAATCCTTCACCTGCCCCTCTCCCGCCCAAAAAAGCACAGACAGAATTAAGCAGCAGCAATTCAGTGTCTTGTTACACAAGACAAGATGTTTGCTTTAAAAAAAACCATTTTGCTTCAGTTTTTGCTAGAATGTCTTGAATGACAATGAAACAAAAAAAAAAACAATACTGAATGTCCAACCAGTGTCAAGCCGTCACAAAGCGGGAACGTTTTTTCCTCATTCGTGTGCGAATAACTATCCTACAACTTGCCACCCACAAAATTTAAAGAAGAGGGGATAACGGCTCAAACTCACTTCAGACTGGCAAAAAAAACATTGAAAATAATATACAAAATACATTACAAACCACGGTTTGGTTTAGGCAAGCAGAATAAAGACAATTTACACAACTTTTCAGCTCAAATCCAGTTTAAAAAAAACTTTGAAAAAGAAAATACAAAAAGACATAATCAAAGGCTTAAGCCATGCCAGCAACGGTGCCGTCACCCCCCGCCGGGGCCGGGGGCTAAGGGGATTATTTAGCTAATGAGTCGATAAACAGCCTTGGCCATTTGATCCACCCTCAAAGCTAACACTCCTCAGATCAGTGGGTTTGCACCCCTCAACACCAGTGGCTTTGTTGTTGCAGGGGTGCAGATGCCCTCCCAGGGCCCGGGCCCGAGGACCCGCGGCGTTTGATTCCAGGAGCGAGGCTGCCGAGCTGAAGGATGGAGATAAACCGAGAGGCCCGGTCCCGGCGACACGCGGCGCGACTCAAACGTGGCCCCCAGCAGGAACCCCGCGTGAAGGTGGGCTCGGAGGTACCGCGTTACAGTTGCGAGCGTCATCCCCTGTCCCCGGAACCGTCTTTCTTCAAGTAATGCAGCGTACTTCATGAGACAGTGAACAGCCGTGAGCTGGGAAGTTCACGCAGGGGGATTGTACAGCGCTACCGAGCCTGAGCCTTATGGAGTTTCCCCAAACCAAAGCCTCACGTTAGAACCCCAGTTGCACCGAACTGCCCTTTGTTCCTTCAAAAGTACCGTGTTTACCTGTCGGGGAGGTAGCTTCTCCCCAGCTCTTCTTTATCTGCTTCTGCTATTTTTGTGTCCAAAGATCCAGTCTCTACTCATGTTAACACTTAAATCATAGCACATTTTATCTAAACATTCAAATAAAACGTGGCACAGGACAATTTTTTCTTCAGAAATATTAAAGACTTCTGTGATCTTAACTTCTGGTTTAAAAAGGAAAACTTTCTCCCCGTTTAAATTCACATTTTCCTTTAAAAATGCAGTTGTATTTATATATATTTATATATATATATTTTTTTTCTGAGTTCCTGTAAATTGTGCAAATTCAGCAGTGACACGAGTGGCAGGAGTCCGGAGTCCGGCATTTAAGTAAAAGGAAAAGGAGGGAAGAGGGCAAAATAGAAACGTCTGTGATGCGAGCAGGAGCTTTCTCCTGTGGCAGGTGGTCACGTCGGCAGAATCTCCTCTCCCCCCTTCGACTGACTTCCGGTCCCGGCAATGTGGGAAAGAGGGGACGGGGACAACGGCAACAATGTGAGGCTTTGTCAGGTGCGGCGCGTGTGTAAACGGGGGCCGGCCGGGGGACGTCTCAGACAGGGGAGGATGAACGTTAGCCCACACGCACGCACACACACACACACACACACACCCGTGTCCGGCTCTGCGCTCTACACCGGTGCAACTGCTTCAGTGCTTGCAGTCCTTGGTTATTGTTTCCTTTTGTCGTTTCACGGTCGCGGGGGCCTCAGCTGGCCTGTGCCATGGTGTCGATGACCTGCTCCAGCTTGCTGCGCAGCCTTTGCCTCCTTGCCTGCTCATCTTTTTGCAATGCTGATAAGATCTACGGAAAAAGAGGACACGAAGTCAGCAGACAAAGGACACAAACGTGCGGTCGCTGCCAGTACAGAAGGAGCGAAGTGTTGCGTGTTTCTGTGTGAGCAGGCAGATGCGAGTCTGCTCGGTGTCGGGCGCAGAGCCGCGTCTCTGTGGGGAGGGGGCGCGCTGGCTGTTCCGGCGGGCCACTAATGAAGCAGAAAATGACAGCGGAGGCTCAGAGGGAAGGCGTGGAGGAGCCCCAGCGTGACTCCCCCGCAGAGCTCCCCAAAACATCGGTGTCGTGGCGCCGGGGCCGGGAAGGAAGGTGTCGTCCCGCGATACAGAGAAGTGGGGAAAGTGGCGAGAGGGTAAGGGTGGGCAAACTGAGGTGAAGGACGACGGTAACGGGTTTCCGAGCAGCTGTACGAGTTACCTCGCTGCTCATCCGGGCCAGGCGCGAGTCACGTGCCTGCGTTCCGCGTTTGTGCAGATGTAGACCGAAAGCACCGCGCGTTACGTTCGCCCCGGAGTTATTCCCGACTCCAGCAGACACCATTCCTTTCTGCCGGAACACTTGTCCTCCGGTACAGTAGGCGGCAGCGAAAGGTTTTGAGTGGACATTGATGTATATTTGTCTGTAGGAGCTGTGTAGAGCTGAAGGTTGAATTGGGAGAAACCATTCAACTGACCAGCGGTTTCTCTGTTCAGCACCTTTCACACAGGTGGCCCCGCCGAGAGCCTTTGAGGCTGGACAGCGGAAGACTCACCTCATCCTTGTACTTCACGATGTAGGAGTAGATCTCGTGCAGGGCGCTCATGCTGTTGAACTGGTTCAGGTGCAGCCGCGACTGCTCCGCCAGGTAAGCGCTCATGTCTTGGTCGCTGATGGCCGGCATCCTGGCGATGTCAGAGTAGTACCTGAGAGGAAGTGACACGTTCTGCATTTATTTTGTGTGCCATCCCAGCCACGTTAAGGAGCAGTTACAACGAGAAGAACCCCGACCGTGAGCACAGTCTTCTTTAGGGAACTGCTGTAAGCGTGAGAACGTGATGAGACCTTACCTTTCTACCCAGTTCTTGTAGTTGGGGATGTCCTTGGCATAAAGCAGCTTGTTGGACGGAGAGTCTTTGCCTAGCTTGTGCTCCGACGTGGAGCAGGAATCCATGAATGTCTGGGCCACCACCGACAGGCAGGCATCGGTGATGCTGTTCTTGTGGATGTCGAAGACGAACTGCGGGTTCTTGATCACGTTCACCCAGAAGCGCAAGGGCAAGCTGGAGAAAAGGAAGAGAGAAGAACGCCCTTGAGGACAGAGGCGGCGATGAGATCCGGCAGACGAAGCAGCGGAGCTGTCTGAACTTCACTGAGACGGCTCAGGAGACCAGGGCGGGTGGGAAAGTTGCGCGTGCGACACAGCCTCTCCCAGGCGGCAGCACCAGCGAGAGGATCGCGTTTCGCCGGGAGCAGCTGTGTGGCTACGGGCTGCTGCCCTTAGGAGAGCAGAGACGGGTTCGCGGCCCTCCTCCCCCCTCACCAGTTACTCTTCCAGGTGTGCCGGACGTCCGAGTCGGTGATCTGGTGCTTGTCGGCCTGCTCGTCCAGGAAGTCAAACATGTACTTGATGGCCAGCGGCAAAGCGCTGCCGCGGTGCGCCGTGCTGAAGATGGTCTCAAAGAGGTCGTCTACAAACTTCTGTAAGGTGCCCTGCGAGGACAGAAGCGTGTTGAAACAACCACGGCATGTCACCACCTCCACTTGGCCTTGACGGCGGGAGGGCGGCGGAGAAGAACCGTCGAGCGGATCGCGGACGACGCCCTACGTGGACGTGAAGAGCACGCCGGTGTGTGCGTGTTGAACATTAACGTGGGGTTTGCCCCCATTCGGGCGCTAGAGCGTCGGTGAGGCGGGGTGCAAGATAGCAACAGAAAAACCTGTTAAGTAGATGAGGTCTCCGTACGTCTGGCCCCGCAGTCTGTATGTAACAACTTTGGCCAAGAGAAGTACTGTCCACACCGTCCTCCGCCTGCGGTAATAATCGCGGCTCAGTATTTCTTACCAAAAAGCGAGCGTCGAGTAGAGCCAGACGGGGGGGGCAGCCACGAGCTCCCCGACGTGCTGCCGGGCATCGCCGCGAGCCGCGCCCAGTCCGACCTTGTCGCCCACCTGTCCTCGCTGGCCATTTATAACGTATCCCAGACAGACAACCCGCGCGGACTGTAAACAGCCTCTCGACCCACCTGGATTTTCTAAACAACCGGCTCGGAGGCAGGTGAGAGCGAAGCACCTTTTCTGCCCGGGAGCAGCTGGGACTGCGCCTGGGCTACGAGCGACGACAAAACACCGTATTCAAATCGGAGCGCGAGGGGCGGCGCCGACCCGTACGCCTCGTCCGCGGCGTCGCGCCCCTCCTGTCCGCAGCAGAGCGGAGCAGACGCCTCACGGACCGACTGCCCGTTGAGACCAACCGCTCGCTCGTGTAGCAGATCGTTCTACTCCAGCGGCTTCTCACGGATGCGGTGGCCAGCTGCTGCAGCCCACGCGCTGCCCCGCGCTGCGTTTTGAGGGCGGCGTTACCTTGGTGGCCAGCAGGCGGGTCAGGTAAATCTCGGACACCATCTTGCTGCCGCGGTCACCCTCGCGTTGGTCCGAGTGGTCGTGGTTCTTCACCAAGTGCCACAGCTTGGTGCCGCTCTCCAGGTCCGGCGTGATCATGGGGGTGCGTGAACGCAGGCTGTCCGGGCTGCTGGCCGTGCGCAGCATGCTCTCTGTCGGCCACAAAGAAAGGCGGTCCAACTGAGACGGCGCACCACGCAGGAGGGTTCCGGCAGATTCCGCGCGGGCGGTAAAGGCCCAGGCACAGCACCTGAGCAGCTCAGTATCGCTGGGTCCCTCTGCCAGCTCTGCCGTCACACGACCGCGAACACGGTAGAGTTTCCCGAGCGGAGCGGCGCTCCACCCTGCCTGCTCTTTATTAGTGCTATAAATGTCACACTTCATTAGGGGGCCAGAGAGATCTTATCTGCTCCTCTTTTCCTTATCTACACAACACTGGGCGGGGGGAGGGGGGTCTGCACTTCGGTGACGGATGACCGAATCCTGTCTGTGACTTTATGTAAAACTGCCTGCCTGTCTGTCTGTCTGTCTGTCTGTCCTCCTGAGTGAGTAGGTTATCGGAAGTAAAAATTCAGAGGGATAGAAACTGTGTTTGGACCCACAGAGACCTCAGCGTTCGCTTCTGGACCGTTTACCTCCTGCTGTCCACCGACAAGCTGGACAGAAAATGACGGAACCAGGCCTGAGGGGATCAAAAGCACGAGGGCCGGGTTCTCCCCTCACGTCGCGTCAGACGTTCCCCCCAAACCCGCCGAGAAGTTGAGCCCCAGCTGGCGATTCGCACGACTCACCGTATCGGCTGAGGGACTTGCTGAACGTAGAGGAGTTGGAGATGTTGTACGCGGAGTTCTGCTTGGGCACCAGGGCGATGACTGAGCCGTCCGTCACCTGCAGGGGGCCACCAGAGAGCAACGTGCTCGACTCCGATCCGTCGTCGCCGCGTGACGAGGAGGCTTCCGGAAACCGGCCCTTACCTGGTAGTGCGCCAGCGTGTTGAGCCGCTTCCAGTCGTTGTCGATCTTGGTGGTGACGTCCTCGTCCTGGAGGATGATTCTGGCCAACCTGCCTTGACGCCACTCTGCGCAACCGTGTGGGACGAGGCGTCGCGGAGACGGAGGCCGTGAGAATAAGTTGTTAGTGAGGCGGCGGAATTAAACTACTGCATTTCTGGGCCACAGTGTTGTTTTGCGCTCTGCGGTGCTACAGAGTCACCCCTCCATTTGCATGTCTACCAGGATCCCGAAAAGGGCGTGTAAATCAAGGCAGTGTTTAACAGACAGACAATGTTTAACGCTGGAGTCATGTAAGGTGCTACTTGCACTTGTCTCCAGAGAACCCGGACACTTGAGTCCAGCAGGTCGAAGAGGGAGCCAGAGCCACGACCCGTTTACACAAATGATCTGTACTCACCCACACGCACAGGCTGCTGCCGCAGCACTTACCCAGGTCCATGTCCCCCGCCTTGGGCCTCTGGGAGTACGGGCTTCCTTTGTAGACGGCGTCCAGGATTTTCTCCTTCACCTGAGTGATGGTGTCGCAGTTGAGGCACTTGACCGACACCTCGGGGGCGTTCTCGTTCTCGGGGTTCACGCAGTGCAGGGTCTGCAGGAGATCCGCCCGGTCATTCGGCGCCCCTCGGCCCGCAACACCCGCGCCCCGGACCGCTGCACTGACCAGAGTCTTGTAGTCGATCTGCTGGCGGATGAGCTTGTCCTCACTGAGGGAGTAGCGGGCCTCTCCGGTGATGGCGTCAATGGGGCCCTTTTCCATCTGCTGCTTCATGGCGCAGTAGAGCATGAACAGCGGCTCCCCGGCACATTCCTGAAGAAGCAGAACACCGGCGTCAGGCCAAGGTCGTACCCTCACGGGCCCCCCGTGACGCCGACACGTTCTAATCAAACACGCGGAAGGGTTACGCCCAGCCCGTCCGCGCGCAGCCCGTCCGCGCGCAGCCCGCGGGGTGCGGCACTCTCCGGCCCGACCCGAAGGCAGGCGCTCGGCTCCATCTGCCTCGTCGCGTAGCCGAAGCGAAGCGGAGGCCCTCGGAGGCAACACGGCAATATGCTGGGAAAACGCTTCAGAACGCAAACCGGCAAAGACCTCCCTGGCCACTCTCTCACGCGGGCTCCAACAGCAGGCCGGACCAGAGCCGCGGCCCATCCGCGCTAAAGCGATCGCCGGTTGCCCGGCGACAACGTTTGCGCTGCATTCACACTCGCACCGATTTACCTGTCTGTACAGGTAATTCACGGTACCGGAGGACAAGAAGCCATTCGAACCCGGGTCCTTCCACGCGCCACCTTTCTGCGCGCGGCTAACGCGCGTCCGCGAAGACGGGCACGGGAGAGACCGGCCGGCGGCCGAACTCCTGCTCCGCCCGAGCCCCCCCGCCGCCGCCATATGCCGCCAGAGTGTGGTTAGCATCTGCAGTAATTAAACAGACAGCTGCTAACGAGCAGGAACACGCGTACATCATCCGGGACCCTCTGACGGCGCGCTTGTCTTTGAAATTACCTTTAATTTGAGATTCTGGCTCCATTAGGGTGCATTTGCACACATGTCCGCGGGAGAGACCGCGGGAGCGGGCGGCTAAACGGCCAGACGTCGCACCCCGCCGGGGAGACGAGCCGAGAAAGGAGTCGGGGGGTCCGGTACACGGGCTTTCCGAAGTACAACGGAGCGGACCTTCCGTTGCAGATCTCGGAACCTCAAAAGCACAGCAGGAGAGCCAGGGCCGATCGGCGGTCATTAGCGTCGAACTGACCCCCGAAGGGCTCCGCGAGCGACGGCCGCGTATCGGGAGCGGCGCCGGATCGAAGGAGCCCTGCGAGGACGGCTTTGCGTCGCCGCCTGTTGCCTCCTTAGCCGGAAACGAAAGACCCTCGGCGTCTGACTGCCGAAGCGCGAGGGCCCCCCTTCGGTCCCCGTCGTTCGCAGCACCTCTCCGCTCGATTAGGAGCCCCACGGCCGGCAGCACCTCAGGCACACGGCACGCCTGCCGCGAGCCGTAGAGCTCCCGCCGGCAGCACGGTGCTCGAGCGCCTCGGAAGCAGGAGGCTTCAAGTGGTTCAATCACACCATCCCAGCAGCACGAGGACAAAAACAGGAAGGGAAAGGAGAGGTAGAAAAACAGGACTCCAGTAGGAGAAGCAACAGCTGGATATACTCGCTTCTAAATTTAGCCGACACCATCGTCAAAAGCCACAGCAGCAGAAGGGCTGCGCCGAGATGGTGTGTGTGTGAGTGTCTGTGTGTGTGTGTGTGTGTGTGTGTGTGTGTGTGTGTGTGTGGGGCGGAGCAGAGATGGACCTGAGCTGGAATCACAGACAGAACCTGTGGTTTCACCTTGTCCAGCCACCTATCAAGAGTTTTTATTTAGAATGTGCTCCATGTTGTCCTGAAGCTGCTGGGGGGCCATCGGGATGGTTTTCTGTCTTGTGACTACAGTAGTCAACTCGAGGGATACCTGCGTTTTCATTGCAGCAAACTTGTTGAGCGTGCAGTCAGTACGTCAAGATGAACCGATGTACCTTGAGGAACTTGTAGAGGAGGAAGGTGAACCAGTTCGTCAGCATTTTCTCCGCCACAGACTCCGTTCTGGGGAGGGAGACAGAGAGATGCGTGAGCCCCTCCACAGCACACGGGCAACAGGCGTCTGCAGGAGATGAGGCTCAGCCTGTGTTTGCACTTCGGGACCGACCTCACGTCCCCTCTGTTGCGAGTAAAAATCCTGCAGCACTTTTTATTTCCAGGAGAAAGAATAATAAGTGTGGAGTTTGACACAGCAATATCAATACTCATAATGCTACAGTGTGTCTTAGCAGGAAACCGTTTACAGAAGAGTCGTTCGCGTCGCTGAAATAAATAAATAAAAGCAGTAAACAAACTTTTCAAAACACACAACCAATCTTCATTAAAATGAGGCAATTACCATAATTAGGCAACTTCTCTCATTAATCTTAAACCTGGTGCATAATAATGACCCCTGAAAGGTCCCACAGAAAAGAAGTAATTAAAAGCCTCTGTAATTAACAGACGTTATTACTTCTAATTTGTTAACAAGTGAGGAAACGTTGGAGAGGTTTGCTCAGGAGGAACTCGGAGAAACAGTTTGTTTTTCCCTCTTCCCCCCCCCCCCCCCCCCCCGCGTACCAGTGTCCTGATCCAATTGTATTGGCACCTTATTCACTGCTTTCTGCATATACTTCACTGTACTGTATGTATGTTTCAGTTACAGTGCTCACTTTGTTTCGTTTTATCATCCACATTACATGTTCATTATACATTACATTAGGGTATTAAAATGTNCACACGCACACGCACGCACGCTGGGGGCAGTTTGGAGCCACCAGCTGCCCTGAAACACACGTCTTTGGACGGCGAGGAAACGCAGCTCCTCGCTGACCGGATGCGGACAAGCAGCACGTTGAAGGTGCGGAGCTGTTTGTACTTGAGGGGCCGCAGCTCCGGGGTGGTGAGAGAAGCCCCCGTGACGGTACAGGGTCACCCCGAGCAGATGTACGCTTTACCGCGTAAGAGCCTCCAAAAACAGTGATAAAAATGAGCGTGTTAATGCAACGCGCCAGAGGAGCAGCGAAACCGCGCGGTACAGAAACCAAGCCGCCTGTGCGTAAGAGACGAAAACCCTCGACGCCGTTTTGCGCTTCGCTGCACTTCGGGGTTCGGACGTGTTTGCGGGGATCGGCCTCCCCAGCTTTCGACTTCTTTACGAAAGCGCTTAATTGACAGGAAAGAAGCACTTTTAACAGCGGGTGGGGGGGGTTCTCGAGAGACCTCGCAACAGAGCCGAGTCGCGTTCCGTTCGCTGCTGCCCGCCTCTCCTGCCCCCGGCTTGGACCGCCGTGCTGCCGAGCGTTTGTGTGCCCCCCCCCGCGCGTGTTCTCATCAGCGCAACCCTCTGCGACAGCGACGGGAGGCCGCCGACTCGGAAGAAACCGTGGGAGGCGGTCAGCTGACTGACATTTACACGGTGGCGGGGGGGGTTGGGCTCCGCTCAGAGCCCCCCTGTTCGCTACTCACCGGCGCAGCAGCAGCTTCGGGTGGTTCTTGCTCTCCAAGTTCTTGTCAATAAGGTCAGACAGCAGCTGCTTGAGGACCCCCGTGGCGTATTCCATCTCGCCCTGCAGGGCGGTCATGATGAGCGAAGCCACATTGCCACGGTCGCGCATGGAGAAGGAGCGCTGGCCCTCCAGGGTTCGGATGAAGGTGAGCAGGAAGTGCTTCTTGTTGAGAAGCTGCCCGAACAGCGTGAGGGCCTTCTCCACGTTGGCTGGAACCTGGGAGGGGGGCGACACGGACAGAACCGGTTTGGGAACGCGGAACGTACGTCGGACGCCCGTGCAGAGCTGCGCCCGACAAACCCTTAATAGAAATACGGCCATAGACGACAGGGGCGGGGTGCTGGTCATCCCACGACTCAAGTTCCAACTTAACGGTCACGCAGGAAGGTGGACGCGGCTCGGTCCGAGTGCAGGTGGCCGGAACGGATTAACTCTTTCGTAGCCAGTTTCATCTTACTGTTGTGTTTGTTTATTCAGCAAAGCAACTAAGAACGATTGATGATGGATGAACCCGTGCGGCTCACTAGTTTTACTGTATCCACTCCTGCTGCTACAGCAGGGGGGCGGGCTGGAACCTGGCAGCGCTACCCACTGCGTCACCTGTTGCTGCATTTCACAGCATCACGTTTAAAATGAAAACTGCGTTAGAGTTGGAAAGAACTTTGGTTCTGATGAAGGTCAAACGTGATCCAAACAGGAAAACACCATGAAACAGAGCCGGTGTTATTTCTATATCCGTTTAAAGCTGCACTGTAGAAGAGCTCGAGTTTCGTACGAACCAGCTGGGAAGCTTTGCTCCTGTCAGTACTGACAGGCCTGGGTTCATGTACCGTGCAGAGACCTTAATGCACCACGTTATCCGAATCACAGCCCAGAAGAAGCGAAAGACAGGAAAAAAGGAGAAGGAGGCAGAAGACAAAACAAAGGGCGACAGAGGTAAACCCCCCGGAGGCAGGAGCCACGACACTGACGTTAAGCGTCGAGGAGACGGCACGGCCCGGTTGTTCCTCAGAGTGGCACCTGTCATTTCCCATCAAGTCCCACCCTCCGCACCAGCAACCCTAAGGTCTGCGTGTGTATTTCCCAGCGAGGGAAAAGACGGAGTAAGACGCAGGGGACGCGGCGCTTTCTTCCCCCCCCCCACAGCCCTGTAACCGTTCTCCTTAGTACCCCGCTCGCCGTCCCCCTACCCCGAAATAGCTCCCCTCTCATGCTAACACAAGCAAAAATTCAATGCTGGAGCCATCATATTCCATAACTTGATAAAGCCTTCTTTTCTACTACATGGATTAATAAAGTGCTTGAATTTTCCTTCCCAGAGCAAAATGAAATTCCCACGGCCCCCTGGGAACAGGCTGCTACGGCACAGGTTGCTTTGGCGGGAGGCATCGCACAGAGCAATAAGAGTGTGAGCCATGTGCTACAGCGGTCCGATCACGCCGGGGGCGTGAGGGGAAATCCAATAGGAGACACGCCCATACATAACAATAAATATATAATGGCTCCCACTTTGTCATCACCCTTCAGATGACATGACATTGCAGTGCAGCGCGCCTGTACTGTGGGCTGCCTGCTGCCAGCTATGCTTCATGGACTGCAGCATCCCATATTTCTCAATTACGCAGTGCAACGTGGGCTCTGGTGTTGTACTGCACTTTATTAAGCAGCCTTCTGTTGGGCTAATGCTAAGTGAATTCCACAGCACTTCATATTTATGTCCCGTTAGGTTTTCTGCTAAATGGAGCTTCGCCGAAATACTGTGGCACAATGCAGGTCCGCTCAACTACACTGAGCACCGCTCCATAGGACCTGCATCCAAGTGCACGGAGCGTCACCTTCTGCACGCGCGCTTCTTTTCACTCCGTGTTGGACACTGTTGGAGAAAAGCACCTGCTATATGAGTAAATACAAACGTAACAGTGGTGGCTGCTATCTGCTGACCTCCATCTCCTTGAGCACGGGGTGGTCTTCAATGCCGGGGAAGAGCACCCTCATGGCGTAGGTCCTGTAATCCAGGAAGGGGATACCTGCGCCGTCCAGCTCCTGTGTCAGTTCGTGGATGTCGGTTTGCAGCTCAGCAAATGCTGTGGAAGAGAAGGAACAGTCAAACGCTCTCTCCCGTGGCGGCTCAGCGAGCTCAAAAGAAGGGCCGCTGAAGCTGGAACCAGGACAGGTGACCTCTCCCCATAGGTGATCAACTGCACGGACCAACAAGTATCGGTCTACTTCCGGAAAGACAAAGGGCTGGTTCGTTCCCACACAGACGCCCCACTGTGTTCTGATGAACGTCCACCACGTTCCATACAGTGTTCAGCTGTGTCTACAGGAGAGGTTTGTGGCTGGCTGTACCAGCAATGAAGTCAACCGGGGAAAGAGAAGCGAATGAGATCACTGGGAAAGGCTAAATTAGACTAACTGGGCATATTAGAAGTAGCAGAGAAAAAAAACCAGCTTATACCACAGAACCCAATGATTCCTTCAGTGAAAAAAGAAACTACCCTGTGACTGGCAGTTTGAAGAACTACATGCTAAATGTGAAGGATGTGAAAAGTGCTGCGGTAACTGAGCCCGCCGACGGCAGCGGTGTAACGCGGAGGCTGTCGGCACCCCGTCCGCCTGCTTCGGCGATCGCAGCGAATAGGTGTGCTCTCTTATTGACTCTTTTTAATTTGCGCTGGAGCACAGCGCTGTGACAGTCGCCGCATGCCTCTCTTTCATTTTGTTTCAGGAGAAGAAAGATGCTGGGAGAGGAGGGCACCGGTTCTCCTTTCAGCGCAGTTGATAAAAAGGAAAGTCAATTAATTGCATGAATGATTAATTAATATATATATAATAATAATTAATAATGGGGTTTCCGCACACCGTGCGCAATGTCCTCCAGCCGCCGTCACCGACACCGTCCGCCGGGGAGTGCAGTTTGTGGGTTTTGTAGTATTTTGTAGGGGGCGCTGGTTTTATAAAGGCATCCTGTAGGATTCACTGGGGCCACAACTCCCAGTTCTAAGCAGGACTTTTTGTAAGAACCATCAAACACACGATATATCATTTATTAATACGGCGAAGCTGTTTGGTGAGGACGAAAGGTCCGACCAGAGTCGAGGAGCAGAAGTGGTTAACAAAACCCATAAGAGTGGTCTCATGTTTCAGCACAAGGTGTGACCCGAGACAATGGAAAGAAATGGGGTGGCGTGGAAGAAGCAGGGTGGGAGGACCCCGAGAAGCCTGACACTCTCTTGGTGTATTACAGCCTGGCGGCCTGAACCCCTGTAACTTCACCTTCGGCCCCAGCCAGTCCCGTCCTCCCGCTTACAGGCAAACAGCTAGTTCTGCTGTGATGTTATTTCATTACGCAGTTTAGATATAATCACAGTGAATGAATAGAAAAGTTTACAACACAGCGGGTGTGATTTGGGAACGTGTGACTCGACACTTCCTGCACCAGGCCGTGATGCTGTGTGAGACTGCGGTCAGCTGCCTGGAGATAATGGTCAGTCCCTCTGACTTGCCAGACTGTCCTTACAGGACCACAGGTAAGGCACAGCTGCTCTGCAGCAGATTTTACTACAGACCTTCAACGGACCTGCTCCTGTTTGTGAGAGACGAATGGACGGTGAACTGCACCACACAAACGCACAAACGTCACAAAGAGATGACGCCGGTGTGGCTTTGTTGCATCAGGCCTTCAGGGGACGTTCAGAGAGCGAACCAAGCAAGTCCTGAAAAAAGTCCTCAGATGCGAATCAAGTATGTTCCGGTGGAACAGAGCAAGGGGGTTGGAATAAGCGCGTGGAGGGAAGATGAAGTGACGTCGAGGTAGAAGCGGGGAGTGTGGGAGGGCTGTGGGAACTGAATGGGGACAGAGGTATAAGCTGCGTGTGGGAGAGAAAACAAAGGCTCAGAGATACAAAAGGGACAGAATGGTGGACACGGTGGCAGCTATACCTTCCTTGCACTCCAGCGCCACCCGCGACTCCAGGTTGTCCATCTGCAGCTGCAGGCGCTTGAGCGTGCGGTCAGCGTCGCGTGACTTGCGCTTGTAGGCAATGAGCACAGCAATGATGACAAGCAGCAGCAGGCCGCCGCCGCCCCCGATGCCAATGATGGCGGGCAGCGTGAGCAGGCTGTCGGAGTAGATCTGCAGGGTGCCGGGGGAGTACTCGAACCCGCCCACTCGGACCTGCAGCCAGAAACACAGGCCCGGATACAGGGAGGTTAGCCTCCTGCCGCAGACCGAGAGGGGGAGGGAAATCTGTTTTGCAACGTTAAACAGCTGAGTAAAAACAAACAGGCTCATTGTGGAGTCCTCGCGTCAACGCGCCAAAGCGATCCTATCGCTTACAGGATGCCCCCAGCGCGGCTGACCGAGCCTATTCTCCGCCTCATTACACCAGCAGTTGGGTGTCGCTCAGGTGGCACTGCTGGAAATGACACTCAGGGGCGGCAGTGTTCTGCCGCTACACAATCAAGTGGCAAACACAGGTCCAGGCCGCGCACCCCACAGCCAGCCAGCGGCCGGCGGGAGCCACGTGCCAGGCCATGCCTCGTGCCTCCAGTGCCCCAGAAGCGACACCGCATCTGCCCTGAAAACCCCAAAAACGATGATGTGCAAGGAGGTGAGCAGGCGAGAACGGCCAGGGAGAGCAGCTGTGCGTTTGGTCCAGACATTAAGGAGTGGTGGGGGGGGGGGGGGGAGAGAGAGAGCTCAGCTCCCAGACGGGGTGCCTCAGTGGGACGTGCCGAAAGGATCTCAAACTCCATATGTAGGTCACTTTACTGAGGGAGGGAACAAACATCTGTGGCCTTGTTCTAGGGTTGCCTCACAGCGAGGGAGCAGACAGCTTGGGAATGAAGAGAGACAGGTCTATTTTTAACACAGCTGATAGATGAACAAAACAGCCTCACAGAAGTACAAAAGAAAAGTTTTATCTTTATACTCTACTTCCTGTCACTGGTTTGTTAAAACTCTTTCCAGGGAGCCTGACAATTTATTAGTGATCAAACTGCACTCAAGAGAAGCAGAAGCACATTCACACATTTCCCAGGCAGTACATGTTCCCACCAAAATGACCACAACCTGAGAGGAAGATGTCAATTCCTCGTGCCTCTCTCTGTATGCATGTTAAGCAGATGCATGCTGAGCAAGTCTTAGAAGAAGTGAAGCAGGGCAAAAGCAAATGCAAAAAAAAAAAAAAAAAAAAAAAAAACAACGCAGAAGAGAAAAATATAAT
>UFQX01000607.1:127056-147310 GCA_900497675.1 Arapaima gigas
AAAAAAAAAAAAAAAAAAAAAAAAAAAAAAAAAAAAAAAGTAGAGCTGCGCAAAGACGAAGCAAAGTGACGAGAGCTGAAGGACAGCGATTGACATGCGGAATGGAGGCGGGGCGGGAAGGTGCCCACCGTCACTTTGTGTTGTCCGGTGAGGTTGGGCCATTCACACAGCAGCTGGGTCTCCGACAGGGTCAGCACACACGGGGTCTCGCCTATGAGCACCGTGTAGTTCAGCCGCGAATTCCCCGGAGTGGAAGGAATCAGGTTCCGCCCCTTTAAGAAACGAGAGCGAAGTATATTTCTTTATAGACTGAGTGTAAATTACAGAGAATAAAGCTCACAACCATGACTCAAACGTTACAGAAACAAGTCTGCTACAGTCTATGCTGTTGGCTGTAAATCTACAGTGACACAGAATTTCTAATTTATCCCAAACACAGGAATCAATAATAATGATGATGATGATGATGAGTGTAGACCTGTAAGAGTTTGTTGCCCTACAACTGCTCCAGTCAAAATAACCCAGCTGTAAGGGAAAATCATTATAAATCAATGTGGACAAAAGTGTAAGTTACATGTAGATATACTTCTGAATACTTTATGTGCACGCGCGCGTGTGTGTGTGTGTGGAAAGGGTGTTGTGGCTCGTGTAGGTTTGATGTGTCTAAAGCAGGGGAATGGAGGGAACTCCCAGCTCTCCACCGCTGCAGCCTGAACGCTGGCAGGATTTACGCTCTCAATATACACTCCGCAGTGGCCTTTCAGGAGCTGGGCCCCGGGATGTTTTATATGTGCATTTCTAAGCACCAGTTCACTGCGGCACTAAGAAGCCTCTGTACATGGTGTGACCAAGAGATCCAATTAGACTGGTAAATAACCTCTGAAAACAGAAACTTGCCTCTTGAACTGACTAAATTTTACATAAGTGGCTAGATTTGGTGATGAAAAATTAATTGCATGTGAAATATAACGTACACATCGAACGCATCATTGATTCTTTAATGAAACTGAAATTCCTTTTTCATGTTTTACTGAACAGTAGGAGGAAGATGAAAACAAAAGGGGTTGTGTCAATTAATAACAGCTATATTTATGGCTTGAAACAAGAAATTAACAGATATTGAAAAGACTGCGTGAAACAGTCAGGAAAAATCAAGTTATCCAATGTTGGTAAACTGACTCAAAGCTCCAGATGTAGAAGTGAAGTGGGAGAAAGTTCCCACACAGGAGTTAAGCTTTCGTTCTAAATAAAGGCTGTGTTTCATACACTTAAATAATCACAAGGTCCATATTCGTTGATGATCCTGTAGATGGTGTCACAGCTGAGTGGACTGAGCACATATTCAACAACAGGGTATGGTGCGGTGCGGTGCGGGTCCCACCTTGAGGATGAGTGGCGAGCTGGGTTTCAGCTCCAGCACACCGGTGGAGCTGAGGGGCTCGAAGATGGGGTCTGGATAGTAACTGAAAGTCTCATTGACCACCATCACTGACTGAACGTTGTCCATGTAGAAACCGATCTCATCAGGGCTGCTGCCCAACTCAGAGAAGCTCTTCTCTGAAGCGGCCAGTGAAGGCGCAAGGCAGACCATCATGGTGGTGTTGTGGACCGTGCAGCTCTGAAGTGGGGGACAACAAGGGGAAGCTCTGTGAACCAACATGATGAGGATGAAAACAGGCATCATCACCTCAGTGGCCCCGGGAGAGTCAAAAATATGGCCAATTCTAACAGAGACTTTTCCTGTACCCAGTTCAGGTCTGTCCAGAGAGACAGGAAGAAAGGCCACATCAATAATTTGGTGGATTACAGTAAAAGATGTACACCCGTTAATTCCACTTTTAATCGTACAGTTTCACTCATTCTTTCTTGCATTGTCAGTAATTGTCTAGAAAGCATGAAGCGGGACCGAGTACAGGCTGGACAGAGACATTTTAATTAACTTCACTCACCAGTTTTTATGATATAAAGAAATGAACTAAAGTTCACCAGATGACTGCCTACGTTTGCTACTTCGGAGGTGATGTGTAGCTTTGTAGTTATAATCAAATGAGACTAAGTGATAGGAAGTATGCATGTGGCTTTGTTACAGAAGTGTGTTGTTCATACAGGGAAAAATAAGCCCATTGTATGAAAAACGGTATATAAACAGTCATCCCTTGATTTACAGTCTCAATTTATGCATTTTGCTACAATGCAATTTGATTTACTCAATATATGTGCTGATCTACTTGACATAACATGCTCCAGATTACATAAATACATAAATAATTCCAAAATCACACTTTCAACCAAATGTGTAAAAATACAAACAAAAATAAAAAGCAAAAATTACACACACTGCGTGTGCTTGCCTCTGCACGTGCCCGGCTGCGTGTTATATAAAGGCCATCCTTTATATACGAGGAAATTTGTATAAGTGATCTATCTATCTATCTATCTATATATATATATATATATATATATATGTGTGGTTCTCATACACAGTTAATAACATTCTGCATTACTTAATAAAAGTTGACTTGTTCTATCGACATTCTTCCACCACTGAGTCCCGAGTGCATCTCTTTAAAACTTTCCACCTACTCTTGTTCCTCCAGGACATGACATCCTCGATAAACTTGGTTTTGTTTGTTACAGACCTGAGTAGACCTTTCACTCTCACTACACCTCACTACACAGCACCATACCCACTTGTGTGCGTCTGTATACATGTGTTTGTGTGCTGCGTGATGATACCCCGTGTGCTGCACTGCCGTGCTACGAGGTACTTTATAGCATTTTAGTGATATTTCAGGAAAGTTGGTTAAGAGGTTTTTTTGGATAGTTTAGGAAATACCATAATTTTTCCCCATAAGAAATAACGGCTGTCTAATAATAGGCGTCTCAGTTCACACATTTTCGATTTATGCGGCTTGTTCAGGAACCACTTAGATGTGTAAAGCGACGATTTCCATAAGCCCTTGTAGCGGTTTTGCATTGGACAGGATATACCTCTGGATCTGAGCGGAGTGTATTTGAACCCATTGCTGAAAACCTTTAGCTGACTACATATTTAGACATTTTACAGATATTTATTTTCCTGCTTTAGCGTTTGTCATTAAAGAACTGCTAGTTATTTTTTCTTCCTGACATGTCAGCTAAGTGAAAGCAATTAGCAGTACTTTTGTTCCACGACTCACGAACAGATGTTGGAATTAACTCCGATTGATTCACTCCTCTGCTGGAGAGCTCGCCTCTTCTCCGCTGAACTGCACGGCGGCCCTCTCAGAAAAAAAAACTAACTCCTGTAATGTAACTGTTAAGAAGGGCAGACTGTCTGAGGCACAGATCAGGCATTCGGAGCGACAGCAAGCTGGCAACTGCCTTCGCTTAGTGTGAGGCTTGATTTGAGGCCATGTGACATGAGAAGGAAGACTCACAGTTGGGTGACATAAGAGCTGGACTGAATGAAAGTAAAATGCAGTGAAAAACATTGCCAGCTCGGGGTTTAACATTATACTTCAGGTGTAACCCGAGAGAAAGGCTAACAGTGCCCTGTGGGCCTGGGTGTGCTGGGATTCATTTAGCTCTAGTTTATCACCGCTTGACATTTCAAAAGTTAAACAACTGGTGAGAGGAAGGGGGGTCCATGTCTTCTTTAAGGTGTACAAGCAGGCCTTGAGTTGTACGCCTGGTGGTATGTAATATTTCCTCCCTGGATACCGCATCTAAGTTGCTGCAACGTTCATACTCACGTGGAAGGATTCTGCGGAACCAAACTTGGCTCGGATCTTGGGCTCCCTGATGGTGGCCAGATTGGTGCCGGTGACAGTCAGCAGGGTTCCACCACTGTGGGGGAGAAGAGGAGCCAACCAAGTTCAACAAACTTGTAAGACAAACCCCAGCGCTCCCATGACCTCGGACAATCACTGTAGCAACACATCCCGTTCTGGTGGTGACCTATGAAACAGAAGGTCATCTTGACAAAAACAGCAGGAGGACCTGCGACTGGTCTAGTGGTCAGGCGGTTCTCCTTAGCTGCTCCTCTGCTACCAGCCAAGCCCATTTTACTGCATACCCACGCATCTCCTGGCAGCCTCTGAAGTCAGTCCATTTCACAGACTCATCGACAGTTAATGTTATTTATGTGAAGTCCCAACATGCACGTTTTTCCCCCCCGTAAAAGCCCTTTTAACTCAGGTAACGCTTCAGGGAATAACCAACAGGATTTTCAAAACAGATTTGCTTCCGTACGCATGGCCACTATCTGCGTGGATCTCGTTTCCTGCAACAAGGCTCCTCTGGGGCTTTTCAAAGCGGCTTACCGAACATGCTTCCCTTTTTTATTTATTTCCCAACACTTTGTGGTGAAATAAAGCGCTCTGAAGGACAAAGGAGGGCATCGCACATTCTCAGTGGTGGAAAATTTCCTGTCCCTCATTTGCAGAGACCCCTCAAATGGCAATTTTAATGGATCTCGACCGCAGTTCCAAAAGGATCAATTTGGGAGTTAAGATACTGGTCCAAGCAGAGCAGATTAATATGCATATCCCTTTGATCGTGTGTTAATCAGGTCATGGAGCGGTTCACCATGGAGACCAGGAGGTGCAAAGCTCCACCGTCCACTGACGTTGCCCTGTAAAAAAGAAGTATGTAATTGCAGGCAGTAAAATATTTAATTCTATTTCATTATTCCATCATTCTGTAGTAGAGAACATTAAGAGAAATGTTCTGTTCTCTTTGGGATCTCCTCGCTGGCCTGCCAGCCTCCCAGCTATAAAGAGAAAAACCCAGCTGTGTGGCAGTCAGGTGGCTAGGCAGGATTATTGGGAGCAGGAAGTGTGGAGCGTTCAGTGAAGGTCAGATTGGGGGGGGTAGCAGGGGTGTGGAACCCACTTTAAGGGTAGCTCCACACATCGATGGCATGGCACAATTCTGGGTGGCCAGAATAGTGGTAAGGTTGACCACCCTGCCATGGGGTGCAGTTAGGACAGAAGACTGAGCCAGAGAGGGCATCTCACCCCCCCCCCCATACCTGGACATCACAAGGTAAGGCTGCGTCCACGAGACCTGGCAGAGGAGACACGAGAAGAAACCAGCTTCTCTGGGCATTGGCTTGATTACTTCCTATTTTTGGGCCATGAGGGGCTGGGGGAAGTTCATATTGTGCAAACCCTGAAGCTGAGAGGATATTTTGGAAAAGGCCTGTGAGGACAAAGACCGGTAGGTCGTGGCACTCGGAAAAGTCACCTTCCTAAACCCCCCCCCCAAAAAAGCACACTGGACTATCCCTCTCGCTTCAGATTTAGCCCACTCTGATTTTGGTGTCCTGTACAGAAAGAGCAGGTTGAAGCAAAACATTTGTAGCTAAACGCATAGTGCCATGTTCCAGCATGGGCTTGAATCTGTTATAGATAAAGTCAATGCAGACACTCGTGAAATGAGTGTTTACCTGGCAATACTCCAGTCTGGATCGATCTTCAAAATGGTGGGGTCTTCGGTGTAGATGAACTTGACCTCGGGGTTCCTCAGCTCGGCCCAGTTGATGTCCACCATGACCGGGGTGGCTCCGGGGCTCTGGCCAGCTGGTGTCACGCACACTATCTCCTTGGCATTCCTCCTGTAGGAGCACGTGAAA
Organism: Arapaima gigas; assembly: GCA_900497675.1. NCBI lineage: Eukaryota > Metazoa > Chordata > Actinopteri > Osteoglossiformes > Osteoglossidae > Arapaima > Arapaima gigas. Next base: position 132,674 of record UFQX01000607.1, read on the forward strand.
CGGGTAGATGTGGCCCATGGTGAACGCAAGCACCTAGATGACCCTTGTCTGTCTTTCTGTCTAACTACTGATCTAAGGCAGTGATGCATCATTGCACTACATTATTTAATCTGTCACTGCTTTCATCCGCACCTTCAGTGGATTTCACTATCTGGTTCTGCGGATTGAATGCCACTCTTCTGGCATGCTGTCTCAGGAATGGAGTGGTAAACCAAATGAAAACAGTCATGGACAAAAATCGCCCTGATGTGCACAGGGCAGAGCGGTTGTGTCTCTATGGATTCAAAGCTCCATTGTCATCCAGTCTCTATCAGGTTAACTTGAAAAGCAAGAGAAGCTAAACAAAAGTAAACCACAGCTCACTGAACTTTTGTGACCTTCTAATGTTTCACATGCATTTATGCAAGAAGGCTCTGCTGAAAAATGAGTATGACGTTCCACACCCTCAGGATAAAATATGAAGGTTACCCTCTTCCCCAAAGAATATCAGTGCAGTACACAAAACAAGAAATCACAATTATTATCTTCAAATTATACTTTTGTAAGCTAACGTGACGCGATTTAACAGCTCCTCTCTCCCAGGTTTGGATGCAGGATGCACATTCTAAAAATAAATAAATAAAAAAACAGGTTTACTGATGCTCCTCTCGTACTGTTTCCATGGGAACCCTTTTCACAACACCCTTCTTGGAAATTCTCTGAAGACTGTACATATTTTGACAAGGTGTTTGTCACAAATACAAATGAGGGAGCGAGAGAGAGGAAACCGTGATGCAGATAAGCTGATGACGGTACCTTAAAGGTAAAATACAGTAAAGAAAAACATTGTGATTAAAGCCACCAGGGGGGATTGTGGAAAGAACAGTGGTTTGTACTCACCCTGGGATAACAGACAACCTGCTGCTTATTGTTGAGTACAGAGGGGGACAGAACCGTTTTGGAGACTAATACAGCGATTCGTGTGTCATTACAACACACACAGACACACCAACAACCAACATGTCAGTTACCCAACACATACCTAACTCAATAAAAGCAGTTACAATCTAGGTATACGGTGTTGAGGTGAGCGGCAGCTGTAGTGCACCTGTTAGAAAGGTGATTATGAGCCCACCCTTGGGGTACAGGGCTATTCTGCCTTTTCTCAGCCACATTCCCAGCTTCTGCAGGTAAATCTACCCTTCGGGTGGAGCCGCTCCACTGAGAACAATTCCTTCACCCTGAATGAGTGAGGAATTCACGCCAGATACTTTTGGACTGGATTAGTGACTTGAATGTGACCTGAGTGTGACAACAGGCCTCTTTTTCCTGGTACAGAGTAACATTTATTCATTTTTTTGTAATCACCGGCTCACTAAATGCATAATCAGCGTGGCTTTTTCCTTCAACGTCAAAACAATCCATCAACATTCTATGGGGAGGAAACACAAACAGTGCAAAACAAAAGGATATTTGACAAATTAGAGTGCTGGCTCCACTCCAAGAGCAAAACTACACATTAGTCAGTGAGTGGGAGGGAAACCTCGCTTTTCTTCCCTCTGTAAGGAATTTGGCAACAAGGCAAGTCTGCTGTAATCCCGTGATGCCTGAACAAGAGGCATCCGCTACTCTGTCATTCCACTGGCACTGGTATCAAGCGTGGAGAGGAGTGCACAGCGAGGGGACGGACTGCAGCGCACTGTGCGATGGGGACAGGACCTCACCTTTCGAAGTGGCAGGCGTTCAGCCCGATGTTGATGGCCACGGCGCTGCCTGCGTTCAGGTGGTTGCCCTCGATGGTGATCCTCGTGCCTCCAGACAGGGGGCCCAGGGAGGGCTGCACGCGAGAGAAGTACGGTGTCTGCAGGCAAACAGAGGGAAGGTGTAGACACAGTGACAGAATGCAGGCGCTGTGCAAAGTGTAAACCGTACAGATCACCAGAGGTTTGCACAACAGAGAATTATGTCCTGGATACAAGTTCCAAAAAAGTATCCCAGTTTAAGAGAGCGGGACTTTCTCCAAGGTCTGGTTGTGAACACGACAGGAGAGCATCCAACCCCAAAAAGATGCCTTTTAAGCCCACAGACAGCAGACCTGTTGATACCTGATTAGAATAAGAAGCAAACAATTTTCTGCATCCCTGTTATTGTAATCTCTCAGACAAGTTCCTGAAAGGCACCTCTATACAGTCAAATATGGAGTAGATGTTTTTAATCTTATTTATACATATTTAGAATACTTTGATAGAAGACAGAATATGGCATGGGTTTACAATTTATTTGATGACCCATCCAGGCTGTACCCTCTGTCATGCCCTAAGCTTCCACGATGGGCTTCAGTCTATAGCAACGCAACACCAAACAAACAGATACTGATAATGAACAGACCGTTTGCAATTTTGATGCTAGTTTGCATACAGTATCTTATGAGTTTTTATTACTTACAGTCGTGGGTTCCCTTGGATACTGTATGATGTGCCATCATGTTAGGGATTATAAGAAGGCTATTTTTATTGTACAATAAACCCAGTACAACCCCAAAAGTCCATCCTGAAGCTTGGGACAAGGTGTGTTTAGGGCCTGGACCTGGAAGGGGGACAATCTACCTTGCTTGAGCATAACTTGACAAAGGTAACTAACCTGCACAACTCCAGCGAAAACATTCAGCTATTTAAAACAATGGTGAGGTCTTATGTTTGTGATTCTGGGGAATAATGCCTGCCAAGCAACTGAAGTGTGTAAAAGGGGATACCAGTCATTTCTCTATCACTTACCACAAAGCTGAAGGCCTTGGGTGAGACGGCCCTATAATCCGGCTGACAGTCCCGAACGCACACCTCCACCTGAGCCTCGTGTATCCGATACCCTGTGGCATCTGCCAGCTGACACACAATCCTGCGTGGGGGCGGAGAGGATGGGGAAGCGTGTGAGGAATAGCCAAAAGAAGCGGAAGGGGCTCCTCTGTCTTGCTGTCCACAGTTAGCCCGACACCACACCGCACCTGGTGCAGCAGGTCAGCGAGCGTGTGATTAATTGAATAAGCGTGACTTGTATTCATCACGCAGGTGGGCCCCTCCCAGTGAACTTAGTTTCTACCTTCCTGTCTGGGGAGGTGCAGTCCTACACATTCCTTTCCTTCCTGAACTTTGACAAAGCACCTGTTTGCAGCCTGCTGAGGGCCTTCATTTCTGCGAAAACCTACAATTTTTTCAGCCCTTTAGTTGGCACCGCAGGAAGCTCTGCTGACGGCTAGTCTCTGGCATCAGAGTCACAACCTTAAATTAATAGTACCCCTGATCGGTATCTGTTCCCAGTGCAGCTGGAGAGGTAGGTACAGGGGTGAGCCAAAGAACACATTTCCAGATCATAATGTAGTTCTGAGGAGCTTCTCAAGTCATCGTAGACAGCAACACTCCAGACAACCCAGTAAAGATTAAGTCAAAGTAAGGGGAGTCTGAGTGTGTGAAAGGGGTCCATGAACTAAGCGTTTTCCTCCTCTGACCGCCCACAGAACGCACCCTAGGAGGCTGAGATGCATTTCTCTCCATGGAAAAAGTTTACTGCTGCAAAGCCAGCTTTTCAGCAAAATGACATGAGCAAACGCTCTACTTGTTCCCCTTGCACTACACGGCTGCTAATTATAGGGACACCGGTAGCTCAGGAAGGGTGCAGTCACGGCATGTCGCCATGGCAGGAAGAGGAAGGAGGCAGCAGGTGAAACCAGCAGAGCAGCCCTCCCCATCACACCTTATCTAGTCTACTTTCACACACCCAGAGGCCTTAGAAGATCATGCCGATTGGTCCCCAGGACAATTTTTTTGTACTTTCACAGTTCTTCCTTTTTAGCAGCAGGGATAAAGTGAGGGTACATGATATTTGCATAGTGGTTAATTCAATACAACTTGGAAGATTGCCATCTGCCCATTTCAGTTACTTTTCATTTGATCTGTTTGAGTTTGATTTATCTAGGAGATGTACAGCAGATTGCAGCGCATCGCACCTTGACATTTCTTTCATTCCAGAAATGAAAGGGAGAGGAGAACAGAGCTGCAGAGGAGGAGCGAGACGGGCAGAGGGTGTGCAGGAAGAGGAGAGGCGAGAGGCAAAACAGGGATCGGAGGAACTGCAAGAGGGAGTTTATACAGAGGTGGGGGTATACAGGCAGGAACTCACTGCTCAGCCCGGATGTATTCATCCTCGATGGGGTGGCACAGCACCTTGCCTAGGCGCACCCCAGACTGAATGTCTCGGAACTGGAGCCCCAGGTTCTCCCCAGTGATGGTGAGCCTGGTGCCACCCTGTCTGGGACCGGTCTCTGGGTACAGCTGTGAACGAGAGAGACAAACACGGAGAGGACCAGTTAGGACACATGCCTATAGGATGATTGCCAGGATACACACCATGTCAGCACGTTATGTCCATACCGCTGTTCAGAAAATGGAATCTGCTTCGCTGAAACATTGTCAGTATCTCTAACCCTTCTCACCCCATCCCACATGCTCAAGGTACGGCTCTTGGGACACACTGTGATGCGCTGTAGAGAACAGGAATGAAGTGTTCCCTCCTCCACATCTCTCTAACAACCAAAAAGCACATGTGGAGTCACATGCAACCCTCAGCGCTGGGCCTCAAACCCAGCAGCTTTCACATTAATAGAGAAAAATGAGCCCTCAGGATGGAGAAAGTGGAGCCTAACGGAGAACCCAGCGACTGCCCCAGCCTCTAATTGAAAGTTATTACCCGGGCTCCTGCATCGCCTCCCCGACACCACAGACACAGCGCAGGCAGAATAATGTGATTTATTTAGCGGAATTATTCCTCGTAAGGCAGACAGGTGTGGTGTGACAAAACAAACCATGTGAGTGATGTGCAGTGCCAAGCAGAGCGGCAAACAACAATCACAGTGTAATTATGGGTAATTTCATAGCCTGGCTACTCCTCTTCATCTGGGTCCCATTGATGCCCATGAGGAAACACTGTGCGTTACCCTTTGGGTGTGGCTCCATTTGGCCTAGAGGGCGAGAGTCGTCACCACCGATGGAAACTGTGCATCATTACAAGCTGAACCTGGCCCACAGAACACGTTTAGTGAGGCTGTGGAAGGATACTGTGTTCCAGAGGTCAGCCCGATGGTCAGTCTGAGGACAGCAAGCAGTCACTGCAATGCCAGTATTCACAGGAAGCCAACAGCCTCCAACACACAACCTTTCATTGGTCTGCAGCCATGGCCACTCTGGTCACTCACACACATACACACGGGTAAAACTGGGACTGTGTACAACAGAGAAAAAACCTCATCCAGACCATGACAACAGAAGCAGTAGGTTAGCAGGTTGAGGCTGTGCTGCTAATGAAGTTCAAAAGCGCTGCTTTTTTATGCTAAATGACCATTTCTCAGTCAGTTGTCCCAATAGCCGCCTATTTCCATTGTGCAACTGATCAATACCAAACATTTTTCCTTTGTCCCTCAACAGGCAGTTCTCCTTTTGTCGTTAAATATAATTTGAATACAAACCAGACTTGGATACTTTCTGATTTCATATTTAATGTGTGCGTGCGCGCACACACACACACACACACACACACACACACACACAAAGTTCAGTCACTCAAGCTCAAGAAGAATACGTGAGCAAATCGAAGGGCCCTCATCTCCTTGTCTGTCCAAATTTCGAGTCTCTAAATTCCGAGGGCTCCCACACACTTCACAAGAAGGCCTCCCCTCCTTCCCCTTGAGGAAAGTATTTATTAGAGCTCTGGGAGTGTAAGTCATAAAGATGCAATGTATGGGGTCCTGCAATAGCAAAAACAAGGGAACATGGATCCTCGCACAACTGTCAGTCAGATCATGGGTGCCACACTGAGTCTGTGTTCCATGCTCTGGTGCAGATTCCTTCATTTTTATGTCTTATTAATCACAGCTTTTTAAGAACACGGTGCAAAGTGGGTCGCACGCAGACACAAACTGCATGAGTGCATTTGGTCAATATTTAATATGAAGGAAAAGCATAATAACGTGTGTGCGTCAAACTGTCAGTTTTGAGGTGGGTATGTGTGTGCGTGCGCACGCAGACCTTTATATCTGTGGCAAAGCCCTTCTACTTTTGCAACTCCAGCTAAACAAGACTAGTGGGAGCAGGACACGGGTGTTAAAAAACACTGGCCGTTCTCAGAGAGCTGTGCCAGTGTAGGGGGAAAAACAAGCTGGCCTTTAATTGGTTTCAGAGGGGTCCTCGCAAATAAACCGCCATGTCGCTGCCGAGAAAGGGGGGAGGGAGCGGAGGCTGCAGAAGGAGAAAGCCATGGCAACGCAACCTTTTAATGACACCATGCATCTTCATTTTCAATTCTGATAAGCAACTGACAGATGACAGCGATCCAAAGTGGGCCAAATCAGAGCGGTGAGAGGGAGTGAGCAGCGGTTCATCCATTCAAACAAACAGAATCAGTGTGACAAACACTCCCATTTCATTCATTCTGGAAATCAACACACACAGCGGATACAGCATATGAATAAAGCAATATATGAACTCCTGATATATGTGGAGACATGGCACGTAGCCTTCCCAGATGCGCATACAGCATTCCCTCTGATCTCAAATCACTGCAAACTGCTACAGGACGTGTGTTAGGGGCACCTGGCACTTGCCGGATGGGGCAGAGGCTGCAAGCAGGGCTCACTTCCCCTCCTCTTGGCTTGCCGCCTTCCCCCAATTAGCACAGTTTAACGAAAGACAAATTAACCAAAAATCCATCCTTAACTGCCCCTTTCTCAAGCACCTTTTCAGCGGCGCAGCAGGGCCGACTCTAACCTCGAAGCTGGAGGGGGTTCGGGCGCACAGTGGAGACAACCAGCGTAACAGACGCTGAACGCATGAGGAACAATGACGTGAAAAGGCAGCAAATTTCTCTCTTTCTCCCCTTTAAGATTAGGGGTCTCACAGCAGCAAAGCAAGAGCTGGCAAATTCCAGCTAATGAAATTACAATTTAATCCACCGCTAATAAACGGTGCCACACAGTGTGAGTTACATTTTTAAACAGTATGGGAGACAAAGAGAGAACAAAGATGAAACAAAGATGTGGTGTGTCAGTACGAGTGGTAAAGTGTGGTTACATTAGTGTTGAAGCCCTGGCTTGATGGAGACGAGCCTTGGCGACAGCCATCTTTGTGTGAGGGTGTAAAGCAGGCTGTGTCATTGCCTGGTCTGTTAAATGTGACATGTCAGGCAATCGTGTCCCTCCTCTCACTTTGCACTGTGCCAGTCCATCCTAGCCTGGACGTTTGTGTGCAGCTCCTGTGCCAGCATTTCACAAAAAGCTGCACCACAGACTGAGGAAGGGGAAAGGAATTAGTGTTTGGATTATTTTCAATGTGTTCGTGTTGCACTTATCCAATATCTGAGATTTATCATTCAAAAACAACAATACCCACCTGCTTCCAACAGAGCAACTTGACTGAGACGCTATGAAAAGGTGTTTACCCTGCAGCAAACTGGGAGACCAAGCAATAAAATGATGAAAATAAAATGCATTGTCTGCACAGCAACTCCTACAAGAGGTTACAGCATTTTCACTACAACGAGGGGAAAAGGTACCATCGTGGAGCAAGGAGGAGGGGGAGGCAGCAAAGTGTGAACTCTCCTCCCCCTGTCTGTTAACGCTTTGTCTGAGATCATCTCTGACACGCAGCTGAGGCGCTGCGATGCCGGAGGGATGAGCAGGAACAATGGTTTGGGCTGCGGCCAGACACGATTCCCCACCACGTCCGGCCGGGACAGCAGATGGGCCGCCCCCTCCACAGCGCCGCCCCCCTGCACTTCGTCCGCAGGCTGCTCCAGCTCCTGACAGGCACGCACACCTGGTGGCACAGCTTTCTGCTTCCTACCACATTATCCAAGTCTGTGTCCCTCCAAGACACCACCACCTCCTCCCTTTGTCCCCCTGTCCTACCCTTGATCCTTTCACACCTTCCTTCTGCTACTAGCCTGTGCCGCTCCTGCTGCCCATACCCGGTGGGCCGGCACTTCTGCAGAGTCACCGTTTTCTCCTGCTGGACCCCTTCCCTTCCTCCCTTCTGTTAAAGGACCACGTTGTCTGGTCACTCACTGAGGCCGCTTCCTCTGCACCTCCTCCCAACCCGCCCACCGAACCCTCACCTTGATGATCTTGGGATGGGCGCAGCGGCTGTTTCCGGCGAGGACATGCATCCAGCTGCTCTCTGGGGGGGCACACTCCTGCCGGAGGGAGCACTTCTTTTCTTGGACACACCAGCCACATTCAAACCGTGGGTCAGCCTTCAGGCACATGCCGCAGCTGTCCCGCAGGGCGTAGCACTTATACAAGTGAGCTGGGGGATGTGGGGTGGGGTGGGGGCAGATAAGTATGAGAGGAAAAAGATTTGGGAGGAAGGGGTGGGGAGGGTCACAGAATTATTATTCCAAGGGAAAGAAGATTAAACTGTCTCACACCCCCACAGGATAACAGTGGCCTAAAGTGTATGAGAAAGGTGCCTGCCACATGTAGTGTGGTCTGAAAGTGAAGACCTGGTAAGAACTACAGCCAACAAAATGGGTCGCTCCGATAAGCAAAGTGAGGGAGAGAGAAAACAACGGTTAAGAAAACAAACTCCTCTTAAATTGCATTTAAAAGGTCCAGATCATTAATGCAAAGTTTTGGTGCCTTGGTGCCCGTGTAATTTTTTGAAGGAATACAGGGAAGAAACAGCAGACTCTTCTGGGTCACACAAAAACCCCGCGGATCTATGAGGACAGATCACTCGGCGTCGCTGAGCTCGGGACGGCCGCAGGACTTCAAAGCAGACAAAATATTCATCCGCCTGAGCCGTGCCGCTAATCTGATTTGTCACAGCTAAGCTTAAAAGTAACCCTGCGCTAATTAAACTGAACTAAATTAATGATTTAATTGCATTAACATTTCCACGTTACACCAGGGTACAGCTCTCTTTCTGCGGGCAGTCAAAGACGGATAAGTCATGAAAATTTCATGGTGGTGGTGGGGGGGAGGAGGTGCAGTCAGCAGGACTCGAGCTGGCGAGGCTCACGGAGGCCCACTGGTGTGTAGTCAATCACAACTGTGCGGTGGAGAACAACACCGCGCTGCACTGGTCCTCGTCACTAGACGCACACATAAGCAAGCAAACTCACCGAGGATTTAATCACTGAGCTTACAGCTGCCCAGGCTCCAGAGCCTCCTGGGATAGGGTCACTCAGACAGGCCCAAGAGCCCACATGCTCTCAACAGACACTTCCCACGCAGCCATAATGAAGTACTTTAACAATACATTTACACGACTCTTCACCCCAAAGTGACTTACAACGCTGTACACTAAGCTTCTCATCATATTTAACCATTTATACATCTGGGTCATTTTTACTCTCTCAATTCAGGGTAACTCCTCTGTTCGAGGTGCCTAAAGCAGGAGGAGGCATTTGAACCTGGGTCTTCCAGTTGCAAGGCAGCTCCCAAAATGTGTTTATGAAAAGCTGACTTACAATGATCAGTTTGTAAAGTAAACCACTATAGAAGGATGTGGCATTCAAACTTTGGTCCTATAAATGCAAGGCAGAGGCTCTAACCACTAGACCCTTTGCTGCTCTGCCGTTGACAACGACACAGCCCTCTGAGAGCTGTTCCTTTTCCCAAATCCTCTGCCCAACGTTACTAAAGTCAGGGAACAGATCACTTTCTTGCGCTAAACGTAGACACTTTCTAGGGTTGGCCTTTTTGTCACATGGACGTGGTGGCCGAGTTGATCCAGAGGCCACAGCTTTTTGATAATATCGCTCGTGCTGTTTTATGGAGTGGATGCTAATCCCTCCAGAGCGAGTGTGGTGAATTCAGCTGATTATGAGCTTACAGGCTATGCATTGGTCAGAACGACAGACCACATGAGAACAGAAGCAGAAACTGCACATTTTAATACCTTTCGCCTACAATGTCCATCACTGCACTTGCTGCCATTCGCCGGGTTGCTCGGCGAGAGGAGTCCAGCTGAGGGAATGTTTACTACTCTCCTGCACACTTTGTGGCAGATGGGTCTGTGAACTCATCACTTTGGGTGACAGTAATGTGCTTACAGGGCTTGTTCCAGGACCTCCACCATGCCTCCCCACCTGATTCCGCTTGACAGGGATCTCTCATAATTCTGCTCATGCAACACAAGTGCCGGCCTAGAAGTTGCCGGGACTCCCACTATTCGCGTGACGCGTGGCTGTTTTTAATACTAAGCAGTGTTTAAAAAAAATTAAATAAATAAAGGCCCAGATCTTCAAGGCATGTACTCGTGCTCCTCTGTAAAGGCCGCATCCAGGAGGAGGCTTCTGAGCAGCATGTTAAAGTAACTACAAACAAAGTAAATGAGATAAGCGTTATTGAACCCAGCAGGGAAAGCAAGTGGTGCGCCGATGCATGAAATGCTTCCGATTGACTTTCGAAGTCACGCCTGGGGAGAATGGGTGGCTTTCAGATGACAGTGGTGCTCTACCCTGTTTCCTGCCTCACAGGCTATGCTGATGGTTGATGACAGACTGCAGCTGCAAGCCAGAGGGGTTACCTTTGATGTTGTAGGGGTTGTCGATGACGAAGTTACCGTTCCACACTACCGACAGGTCCACTGGCAGGTCGCTGATGTCATTGCCCTCGTAGTCATACTGAAGAAAGACAGACCAAAAGGGAATTCATCAAATCAACTTAGCAGCTCAGTGACTCTGTGTTCTTCTTCAACCCGGCACTTAACCATAGTCTTATCCTGCTTCTACTGAGGGTTAAATATCCAAAGGTCTCAGTGCTTCTCTCCATGCTTTTAGTGTCAACTATTATGAGCCAGTAGAAAGCAAGACCAATCCTTGGGTAACAGGATTATCAGTAGTCTGCTAGCTTCAGATGTTCAGTGTAACCACAAGCACTTTCAGATGTGAAGAATTCTCGTACAACTTTACTGTAGAGTGAAAGATTTAAAAAAACAAGACCATATATGTGTGTGTGTGGGTGTGTGTGTGTGTGGATGACTAGGACCTGCACCCAACCAGTGTTCATTTTCCACTCTTTTTGAAGATCATAGACAGCACTCTCTCTCGTGCAACACATTGCAGTACAATCTCTGCACCTCTCACACACTCACACACACTCACACACACTCACACACACACACTCTCTCTCTCTTTATGTTTCATGACAATAATTGGATCAGACTGACTCAAATAACCGAACAGAAGAATTCAAACACACTCCATTTTTCTTCATTTGCAGCACAAAGATTAGCGTTGCAGAGGGAGTGCAAGGGTCAGAATGGAGAAGTAATGAGACCCTGTGCAGACCAGGATCAACAGCACACCTGGGCTTCCTGCTTCACTAGACTGCTCATTTACTACTCCAGCCTTGGCCTTGCTGTCTATGGACCTTGGATGTTTGTGTCCACTAGACCGACTTCACGTACTGTGTGAAGCCCAGTCAAAAAACACCCAGAGACAACAAAACCTTCCCTCTCCTACAAGCAGATGTGCATTTGCTCAGCCACAGCAATGTCCTCCCAAGTCAGCAGCGCCTCCTTCTGGGTGCCAGTGTGGTCCCTTCCCTTAGTAACAGCCGCCCGATCACCTGCCTGTAGGCAGCGGCTGCATTATTAAACCTGCCATTATTCACAAGGCCAGAATTACAGGAAATGAGCTCCAGCTATTTCTGGTCCTTTAGCTCTGTTTCAGCCACTATATTCTTCTCCTCATCTCAAAACTCATTTCTTATGTCTACAAACTGAGAATTCAATCATATCACATTATTTAGTTGCCTGGAAGCTGCAACCATACAGTGCAGTCACCAGCAGGTTGGTAAAGGACACAGCCTTTTAACCCAAAGGCTGCTGGCTCGGCAGAGGGGCCCTACAAAAGTGCGTGAGTATGTTTTAGCATGGCATTAGTCTTGCTCCACCGAAACATATAAAATTATTTAAATTGATTAAAAAAAAAACCAAGCAGCCAGTTTTACACTTTTCCACATTTGCACAGTTCTTACTGTTAAAACAAACTAAAGTTAGATTTATTTCATGGATTTAAGAATTTTGAAGCTATAAGCCACTAATGAGTTATATACACACAGCATATAAATAAATGTACACGTTTTGATAACATGTTGGATCTGGACTCTGAGATGACAAAACTCCATTGCTTTGAGCACAAAGATAGTGAAAATGGTGAAGAAAGAAGTGCGAAAAAAGAGAAAAAAGATGTCTAGCAAATTGCAATTACAGAGTGGAGGCCATTAATTTACACATGAAATAAGTGGGAGGATTTGGTCATGAAGTGCGATGCCAAACATTAAGTGAAATTGGCATTTTCAATTTGTCTTCTGACATGTTTCATTTGGACTCCCACGTCTCGTCCCTGGTTTGCCAGTTCGCTGTTGTCCTATTGTTTGTCAGCCTGAAGGGTCAGGGCCGAAGGGCGTGGGTAGAGGCTCTCCAAAGTGCACAGCGCCACCTTGCAGCTGTGGGAGCCACATTTGCTGGGTCACTGCAGCAGAGGTTCAGGTGATGTGAGTAGAGCTGTTGAAACCACCTCTACTTTGGTACTCTACTAATGGTGGAACCATCATGGTTGAGGAACAGGTCTTTACATTATGCTGTCTTCACTATAAACCTCAAGTTTTCTCAAGCCTACAACATTTTCAGAGCAATTCAAGGTAAGTACCTCGATCAAGGGTACTACAGCAGGACGTGGCTTTCAAACCTTGCAAAAATGTTGTGAACATGCTATATGTTTTAAAGAGAAACTTTGGTGGAGAATACAATAATGTGTGATTTAATAATGGTACGAATAATGTACTATATTGTGTTCAGAAATGAAACAAAACAGGTCAAAAACAGTGAAAAGAAATTCCTTAAAAAATAATCACTTGGTCGGACGGATGTTCAGGCTTACAACTGACCGACCATTAATAGGTGGAGGACAATCTGTACTCAATAGCTGTTTTGGATTTTAATGATATCAGATGCACAAAACCTCATTTAGGTTCAGGAGTATCTGTGTGCAAAATTTCAAGTCTGTGGCTTGAAAAATAAAGCTGTGGATAAAGAACAAGCAAACAGACAAACAGAGATTAACCTTTATAGGTTTAGCAAGTTATGCTGACACTTTGCTCCAAAGTGACTTACAGTATTAAGCCACCTGCAATCATTTACCCATTTATATTCAGGGTAAACACCTTACAGAAGGGTATAACAGCAGGAGGTGCTATTCGAACCCAAGTGCTTCAAGTCCAAATCTGGTGGCTTTAACTGCTATGCCTCCTCCTTTAGGGATAAATTACACTTTTATCTAAATCTGAAACCCAGATGACATCCACTTCCCAACCACCAGGACAAGGGTGTACACACTCCATCCACAGTGTACATCTCCACAACCCCCAAACACAGTTGTCACATCATTTTCCATGTAGGGGAAGGCACACTTACCCTCCGTTTCACACTTGCGCTTAGAGTGCAATGATTAAAAATTAAAGGGTGCCAATGATCTGGCCACTGCATGATAACTACAGCGTAACATGAAGTGCTGGACTTCGCACATTGAAACACTTTCAAGACTTGTTCACTTCAGCAGTTCACACAAATGATGGCGAAGCGCAGAGCTGCATGTGCCCTGCCAGTCTGTCCACCGTCCTCCCTTGCAGAGAGGGGAGAACAAAAAAGCGTTCACTTTCTGAAGACTGTGTGCCATCAAAATGTACTATCATTTGCCTACCTGTGCAAGATTAACAATCACTCATTATTCTCTCCTGGCCAACGTTGCAGGTTGTTGCAGTTAATGAATTGTGAATGTGAAGCCTCATAAGGGCTTGGGGAAGAACTCGAGCGAAAGTTGAATGGAAACTAAACAGAACTTGTCTCTAATATGATTAAAAACACCTCCTGCATCCGCAGGCCAGCCGCTGCACCACCTCTTTGCTTCATTATCTCATTCCAACTGCTTCTTCAGACATACCCATTTGTTTCTACCCTTTGGTTTAAAATGAAGCTCACAGGACGAAGGGTGAAGCTGCTTTAGAGGTTCTGTAGCTCCTCGGAAACTGAATGCTCTCGCCATACAATCATTGACCACTTTATTACAGTTAATGCAGAAATTTGGAGACCCCTGGCTAAATTCTATGTTTTATCTTGCAAAAAACGTCAACATGACACATTCCTGCTAATTTTAAAGCACAGCCACTATTTATTTGCTGAATTTAATGTATTGAAAAAGAAAATGCTAAATGTGGCATAAAAATTTTTGCATACAACTGTATTTATACCAAGGTAGCATTCAACATGATTCTTGGAGACTTTAAAAACCTTCTGCAGATGTTTTTGGGCACATTAATTCTACCAATATCACATTCCACCTCATCTGAAAGGTGCTGTACTGGCCGGAGGAGTGGGGATTGTGCAGATCATTGGAGTAAAGCCACTGACATGTTTGTTGAACCATCCATGATGTGAGATTTGCAACATGATGCATTATCCCACTAGAAGTATCAATTGTCAGAAACTCTCAACTGTCCATGAAAATTTCCCCACACGTTACAGCACAATTTCCAGTCTCTGGCAGCCAAGTGTGGCTAATAAAGCGGCCACCGAGTATATTAACCAACATGGGGGGGGGGGGGGGGGG
>UFQX01000607.1:147334-234669 GCA_900497675.1 Arapaima gigas
GGGGGGGGGGGGGGGGGGGGGGGGGCTGTAACTTCTAGATATGTGAAAACTAATCCTGATATGCATGCAGCTTCTACTTCCTTGTACATTTCTAGAGTGTCTGCAAGCTGTCATTAACTGTGACACAGCTGGGGGGATTTATCCTGTCACTTAGGAATGAGCCCCACCCACTTCTAAGACAGGAGACGTGCTGCAGTTTGTTAATCTGAAGTTGCTTCCACTGGAAAATTAAACCATCGGAGAATCCATTTGATGTCCCACTGTGTTCCACTCCTGCAAAGGGTGCACCAGAAAGCACCATGGAAACCACACCTCCCGTGTGCCCACCAAACCAGTCTGCAGGAGCCCAACCTGTCCCTTCATCAGAGTAGCTACTGTACAGCTGAAGCTCTGACTGTGCCCAAAGCTCTGTACCTCTCTTGCTGGTTGACACTGGCCACAGTGTCGCCGACCTCATGGAAACTGTGAGTGCCAGTAACGTCCAAGAAATGGAAACAGGCATCTGCAATCCAGCCAGCACATGGATGTTGTCAGCAGAGCTTTCACTAACAAACTTTGGCTTGTCCAGCATGCGAAGCACGCAGCAGCTCCAAAAAGCACATAAATAAGTACAAAACAAACGTGAAGCCCAACAATTAATGAAGCTTGGGGAAGGAAAACTGTGCACCAGATTTCCCCCCACCCCACCTCCAAGCGCTACTGACAGCCCTATAGATCAAGGACGTGCGGGGGGAAAAGCAAAAATACCAGCCAAGCAAAAGAGGCCACAAGTCTGTTGGGCTGAAAAGTGCCGATGTTAACAAAACAGCTCAGCTGCTGTTCTGGGGAAACAGGGAAAAGTGCAGCTTGAGAGAGGGAGGAAAAATGCCTTTCGTTGGGGTCATAAGCAGATAATTAGTCATTTTCTAGGAATACCTGGGTTAATGCTGGAAAATAGTCTATTGCCAAAGGGCTAGTCCTTCTCACATTACTCCGCTCACAGAGCTGCATGCAGGTGGTCACCACTGCTCTAAAGCTCACCAGCAACCAAGTTCCTAATCCTCAAACCACACTGTGGAGCAGGATGAAGGTGGAGGATCATAGTGTTACTGCTAGCCCATGAGAGCCATGCTTTCAGAAGCAGTGGAGTGGCGAGGCAAAGAAGGGTTGAACAGTGGTGACCTAGAAGGCTGCTGAGCGCGCGCGCACACACACACACACACACACACACACACACACACACACACACGCCCGCACCCTCATAAGCAGCACGAAAGAACCAAGGGCTGGGCAGTAATCCCATGCTAGGATTAATGCGGGGTCAGACGTGATCAAATTAACGTCTTGGTACAATGAGATGCATTACAGAATTACAGAAATTCAACAGGATTTTTTATGGGACTCAATTACGAAAACCAAGTTAGGGAATTATCAGTGTCTATTTGATAATAAAAGAAAATAATGAAAAGACTTTAAAAAAAAACTGGCGGCTAGCTCAGTGCATCTGCTTGTGCTGTGTCTCAGACTGCAATAGAGTATGTCTGTGAAGGTCACATGGCCTGCTATCTTACAGCTTTGTGTGTGTGTGTGACACAAATTACAGTTTGAAAGATGCAGAAAGTTACATGAACCTGAAAAGTGATTTTTCTTCACAGGCAGGTTGCGTGTGCATGCATGTTTGCACATTGGAACGATACAGGGTGGAAGGCGACGGGATGTTTAAAAATGGGGCCTGGGTTTCTGAAACAGATGGGGCGGTACAGGATTAAACCATGTGGTCAGTAATGTGGAGAGCCCACCTGCACCTGATTGCAACGCTCTCTCTTTTATGACCCTGTTTGGCAGGGTCTGCTGTCCAGGTGTCCCTCCCCATTCCCTGCTGCAGAAACTTGGTGAAATACGTCTTCAGCTAGCAGCATGCTGGCAATGCAGAGGTTCCTACAGCTCGAGTTGAAGACCCATCTAAGTAAAACCTAATTGCAACGTCTACTAAAAGTGCAATGCATCGCATTTCTTTTCCTCAAACGTGCCACTGTAGAAGAGAACTGTTCACCATCTCTTATTAACCAGGCTGATAAGGCACTGCATCCAGGGCTGTATCATAAAGGGATGCTAAGAAGCCAGTGATACAGACGGTCCATAAAAACAGGGACCCCCTGCCGGGGTGGAAACAGGCTGATGTCTGAAAGAGCACTGACATACCAAATATAACCTCACAAAAAAGCTTTACTAAGAAGTAACGGGCAACATATAATTTCACTATGTCTGCCACCTCACAGGTAAAGGCAAAGCCGAGACCCTAAGAAGCAGAAATCCACATTGTGCAAAGTAAAGTACTTAAAACAAAACAGATATAGCAGATTACACATCCTAGAACATTTACATCCCATAAGGGATGTTAGTGCTGTATCCTGAGATAAATTTCTTTATCAAAAACATCCAACTGTACAAAGGGATACAGAATAAAAACGGTCTGCTACTATTTGCTTTGTACTTAAAATAAAAGAGTGAAATAATAACAGAGAAGTCCCAACAATGCAGCTTGTGGGGGGGGGGGGGCAAGAACGTGAACTTCTGCTGGGTCTCAAAGTAAATCAGATACTAGGAGGAGAAGGCAGAGTGCTGCTGGCATCACTCTCTGAGTCTGGCCTATAGAGAGAGGAACAGCAGCCCCAAGAGGTCCTTGCATGGCCCCACACCCTACTCTTTCTCAGTTTCCTCCTCAGGTGTATCCCAAAACTCTCCTACCTTTTGAAGCACCAGTAAACTCAATCTCCCGCTCACATTTTGTGATCCAGGGCACAGGCTAGTGCAGCCTGACTCCCTCCTGCCCTGCTGCAATTCATCATCATTTCATCTGCTGCCTCTTTAATTGGATCCCATCAAACCCTCCTGATGCTCCTCATTTCTGCTATAAAAAAAGGGAAAACAGGAGCCCCTAAGATTGATGCCAGAGAGCTTCTGAACAAGATTCTCTTACAGCCCCTTTACCCTCTTTCATTCGTTGAAAGCTGAAGGGAGAGAGGAGATGGAGTGGCTGCCTGTTTTTTCACAGACAAGGTAATGGGGTTAAAGCTGCCGCAGATGCTATCTGTCCCATCGCTTCCCGCTGTGCTCTTGGGCACGCCGCACACTCCCTGATGCAATTCTGCAGCCCAACACAGACACATCACAACAATGTGAGTGTTGCAGAGGTGCTTACACACACCTAGCGCATGAAGTACTGCTATTCCCATTCCCCAACATCTCTTCAGCCCATTCCACCTAGTCTTAATCTGAGCCTCTTCCATTCACATCCATTCATTTAGCACACTTTTGCCAAAGCAAAACGAAAAACACGAATCAACAACAAAGAGTTATAGACGAAGCCATTCAAGTCACACATTACATGAGTAGCTGCATACAGAACTGGTGGGACACACAGAAGTGATCGAGACAGGTGGCATGATGCCAGTTGGAAGATCCAATGAGCAGTGAGTCTGAAAGTTGTTCTTGAAGATTCTTATTGAATGTTGAAAGGGGTGCCAAAGTTAATTGCATCACATTTGAAAACCGAGAAACTACAGACACGATTTTCAATTATCAAGGGAAATTTTTGTTACTAAAAATGTTAACTTCACATTTAACCAAATGCGCAAAAAAAAAGTTCCTGGGCACCTGAGTCATGATGCAACAACACTGAAGAGGCAGTGTGAGATTACAAAACACAATATAACAAGTGTGGCGACCAAGTGGCCATCTATTAACAGCTGATGTACAACTAGCTTGAGCTAAATATCGTACGCAAATATCAGTGTAATAAACAGTAATATACACAGGTATTTAAAGCAGATATATTCAGTATATTTTGGGCCCAAGTCAAGTCAAGCCAAGACCACAAAGCAGCCTGTGGTGGAGCATCAAAGCAGTCTTTCTGGGGTATAGGCACTGACCACGTTCTACCAGGGTACAGATCCTTTGATCATCTTGTAGAGCATAAGCAGAGGTTGAATTTGATGTAGGCAGCTACAGGGAGACAGTGGAGAGAGACAAGGAGGCCCATAGCAGAGGAGAAGCTGTGGTGCTCAGCTGAATGACAAACTGTCAACTACCATGAGGGATCGAGTGGGGAGCTGGAGGACGGCGCTCTGGCTTTTGCCCAGGAGGAGAACGACAACAACATTTAATGCACCCAATCTACTCAGCCCTCCATAGTCCCACTGCTGAACCACCCAGTATATTAGACCCAGCAGCACTTATGAAGCCATGTGCTCCACAATCACTTGCTTTGAATTCTGTGAAAGTGTGTTCACTAAGAGCACCGTGACACATCACCATCGCACAGTGGACAAAATCTGAGCACGGACTGAACAAGCCACTGGGATACAAGAGTGTGTGTTCTTCACCGTGTGCCTGTGAGCAGTGAGGTCTGCTGCACACTTGTGGCTGGGATCTTACATTTCCACAGTAACTGTCTCGCTTCAGGTCACAGAAACTTGCTTGCTTGGCACTGTTTCAGCTCTTCATAAATCATCGACACCTGACCCCAGACACCAAGAAACACAGCACTATTTTTGCCACCACCTCATTTGTCATGAGCGATGCTGAACAGAGAAGATGCAAATGTGCAAATGTGAACAATGGAACAAGAATGCTGGACACACAGCTGGCTGGTGCAGTCTCTGCCTCTGAATGTAGGGAAGCAGTGCTTCAGGAATGTGGTCATGAGCAACCATCAGTGCGACTTCCCACCTGGAACTGTGTTCACTGCCAAGCTAACAAATGCTCTCTCTCTCTCTCTCTCTCTCTCTCTCTCTCTCTCTCTCACACACACACCTCAAAGGAATGAACTAGTCCTTCTGCAATGCACACAGACATGCTGAGTGATGGATGCTCTCCTCCTCCCTTCCCATTGAGTGCCATGTGTCTGGAGAGCAGGGGCACGCAGGGGTGTATGATGAGCTAACAGACTCAACACCACTCCCGCCAAGCGATCGCTGGGATTCACAGTGGGCTAAAGAGAGGATTAACACCATCTTGTTTATCTAATCGATTAGCCAGACATCAAATGCCCCTGTGCCTCTTCACACACACTTTGGTTTCTTTCTACAAAACACTTGAAACAGAAATTCTAAATGTGTGGTTATAAGCCAGACCTCTAAGAGGCGCACATTCTGGCACAGCTGCCCCTAAACGCCACGCATGTGTAGCATCTTGAAGCAACGACTGTGCATCTCCCTTCCCCTCTGGGCTGTACATTATTTATCTTGACAGCTGGGACTGGATTGGAGAAGGACAGGCTTGGAGCGATGGGAGCTTACTGCAGCGCTGGCCCAAATGCCCTGCACAAACAGGGTCAGAGTGAAAGTATTAAACAAAGCATAACAGAAAAACTGCACTGACTGCAGCCACTTCCTGTTTACATCCCCCATTCTCTGCAAGGATCAGGAAGCGCGTCTGATCATGTCCCGTCAACGCCACTCGGTTGTAAACGTCTTCACTCCTACATTAATACAGCTACACTGATAAAATTACACGGGTCTCAAACATGGCCACCTCAAAATGTCACACCACTGGCAGGAAGGTGTGAGTTCAAACAGCTGTGGGGTAACAAGGCAGGTGGGGACGAAGGGAAAGGCAGCTTTATAATAGGTGATGTCACCCTTTTTCGAATCCCACCTGCTGCAGCATTACCACAGAGCAAGGTACTTACCCTGAATGGATACAGTAAAAAAAAAAAAAAAAAAAATGACCCAGTTGTACAGCAATCCCTCTGTATTCAAACTCTCTATACACAAATTTTTGGTATAACAGTCTTGAAAATTAATGTCTAAATATGGGTAATATAAAGAACGAATTTTTATCCAAAGCTTATCCATAATTTAAAAAATTGAAATGCAAATAATCAAAATAAATTTCTACGTCAACAAATACCATACAGTGTATGGCAACAAAAATAGTGTATGTGTTGTAATAAGCTGTACTATATACTGTCATAAATTTATCCAAAGCAAAACTGGGTGGCTGTGAAGGAAGGACCCAAACTGGCAACAGACAAGGAAAAGAAATTATGCATGACACACATTACTAATGTGGTGTCAAATATTTTGTTTAGGGTAATTACTTTAAGGGTAATACAGTTTAGTGACATATAACGTGTTGTCACTACTTCCCTTTCCACTTTCTGAGCCGGGTAGTGCCAGGTAACTCAGCTCTTAGGTAAATAATTATAAACAGCTTAACGGCAATTGGGCAGCACGGTGACTCAGCGAGTAGCGCTGCTGCCTCACAGTGTGTCTGCTGGTCGGATGCGAGTTCAAAACCGGCTGGCTCCATCTGTGTGGAGTTTGCATGTTCTCCACGTGTTTGCGTGGGTTTCCTCCAGATGCTCCGGTTTCCAAAGACGTGTTTCAGGTTAACTAGTCACTCTGAATTGCCTATAATGTGTGAATGATGTGCGTGGTGACTCTGTGATGGACCGGCCTCCCATCCAGGGGCAGGTTCATGGTCTTGTTCCTGTTGCTTCCAGGAAAAGGCATAACTCAACAGTAACTGTAAACTCCGGATCCTCTAGACCCTACTTGGGGTAAAACAGTTAACAGTAATCGTAAGATGCTTTGGAGAAAGGCATCAACAAAATGAAATAACTATGTAATAAAGAACAAAAATATTACATGAGGGATTAGGGTGGCAATGGAGAGGATCCGTGATCAGGAAACTGGTCTTTGTGCCGCTTCTCGCCACGCCAAACTGGAAACACGCTGAAGTGATGCGGAAGAAACAAAACCTCCGTCAAAAGCTGCCATAAATGAATCTGTGCTGTACATTAGGTCACATACCAGCACCATCCAGCCTCCAGACACACATGCCCCACTCACCTCCTCTCAAAGCCACTACGTGCCCCTGCTAACTGCTAAGCATAAAAGAGCTGAAGGGCAACAGTGATACACTTGATATGCTAGTGCAGTGGATTCAAGAAAGTAGGCGGTTTAGCTTGTGTGGCTTGTCGGAAATGGCTGCAATAGCACGCAGTCAATAAAGGCCTTGTCAGCAGCGTGTAATTAGCTCCCATTCAAAGGGGTATGTAGCAGCCACAGTCAGGCACGCTGCCTGAACCCCTGTGGTGGAGGAGGTGTAACTGACACATCAGTGTGAGAACTTGCCTGCTCTATCTCTGCTCGTAGAGGTCAGCGTGCTCCCACAATCCTTCTGCGATGTGGCAGAAGGCATAATGTCAAAATTAAGAAGGTGTGAGGAGCTGGCTATGCTAGGGGCTGACACTGGAAGAGAGGTTTGACCTGAATGATGCATGTCAGTGAAGTTCCACAGATAGAGGAACGGAGGACAAAAAAGCAGGTGCTCACAGGGGACAGATAAAAGGGAGAAAAAGAAAAAGCAAAACAGATCTATCCTTGTCAAAGGAGCTGTGCATCAAATGCAGTGACATGGGAGGAACATTCCTCTTCCCTCTCGCCCTGTCACTGAGAACGAGCCATCCATCATAGGCCACCATTTGCCAGGCTGACATAGTCATACAACAACAAAGAGCAGTGGCGCACTTGCGGATGAGTCCCAGTGCTCAGCCATGCTCTTCGCATTTTCAGCCCCACTGAAGCGAAACAATCACATCCAGAGCCACCGGCCACCTTCCCCACTGCCATCTCCATTCTCTAGGACCAGCGCGTGTCAGACCCCGCCAGAGGGTGCTGCTGAGGTAGCAGGAACGAGCAAAGGCTAACCTCTCGAAACATGCATCCTCTCACCCACCCATTATCCTGAACCATTTGTCCTCCTCGTCTCTCCACTGGCTCCTGGCAACTGCCTATATCACGTTCAATCCTTTTTGTTGTGGCCTACAAGATGACCAAAGGTCACAGCAGTCATTCGTGGAATCAACAGGCACAAGGCTAGAAGAATGCACCTTGGATGGGTCACCAGTCCATCGCAGAGTAGCTATACACACAGACACACACATGCTCATGCAACAGGAAATTTACAGAAGCCAATTAACCTGAAACACATGCCTTTGGGACCATGAGAAGAAACACACACAAACTTGGGGATAACATGCATACCCCACAAAGAGCGAGGTACACTTGAACCCATGTACAAGCAGCCCAGGCACTAGGAGGCAGCAGTGCTACTCACTGTGTCTCCACGTCATTGTCTCAAAACAAAAATATTTAAAGTTCTCTTTTATTATCGAAATTATATTGAATTTGGAAAAACATTATGTTCCCGCCAAACTAAGGGGGCTGGGCAGGTGCAGTGCTGGGGCTTGTCGAACCTTTGCCAAGGGAATACAGCACCAGAGAACAGGGTGAGGAAGTTCAAACTAGACCTAGACTCTTGACAAAATTCAACACAGCGCCCCATCACGCTGCAGCACAGGCCAAAACTGTCCAAACATTTCTGTTTAAAGAAGCTCAACTGAGGTTAAAAGAGAAGAGGGCAGATCTGCCATCACTCCAAATAAAGGCTGTACACAGTTTCTAACATGCAGCCCCTGTACTTTTTGAGGGAGTAACAACTCATTATGAACATGGAAAAATTCTGAGAAGCTGCTTTGTGCGTGTGTGTGTGTGTGTGTGTGTGTTCTGATCTTGGCAACACCTCACCTCTTCTCATCCATGAACTCCACACTGCCCATCCGGCTAAGCTCTACAACGTGTGTATTACGCATGCAGATGTGTATTGGGGTTCTCGCTGGGGAGCCCTCAGAGGCCACAGGGGTAAGGGGACTCACCACAGTTTTCTGGCATTGGATGCTGGTGCTGTTGAAGCGCAGGGCTGTGACACTGTGCGACACCCCCTGGATGCGGAAGATGCACTCGTAGTTGCGCTGGCCAGACTGTGGCTGTGGCAGGTTGCGCGCCAGCAGTGTAATGGGTTTCATCACTCCCACGGGGATGTAGATCTTTGTGGAGGGCAAGATCTGAGGACAGTCCTGGAGAAAGACAGAGAGATGGGCAGAAATGTACCGTTACAGAGGGCTTTTTGAGCCATGTCAGAACACACTATTCGTGCAGTCCTGGGTGGGGGCACACAAGGTTATGCTGGAAAAAAAATTGAGATCCAGTTGTGAAAGAGGGACAGATATTTGCGCAATTGCATCATTTGGTGTTAATCCATAAGAACAACATGCTGTTACTCAGTTGCAAGGAGGAGGGGGGGGGTGGATGGGTCAAAAGGACATTACAAGGAAAAGTTGAGGCAAAAACAACTCGGTACCGCCCAGTCCACCATGATGTGGAGAGTGATGGAGAGAAACATCAAAAGAAATCCAATGAAGTCGTTGGAGTGTTTAAATATTTTGGCTGTGCTGCACAATCCGATATGCCAACTGCATGAACGTTTGGGCCAAAGAGTGAGAGCAGATTTTCAGTGGGAAGAACAGCCCGTCGATTCCTGCCGCCTGCTCTGGCGTGAACCCCAAACCAAAGCCCATCTGTACAACAGAAAAATGAAATGGACACACAGATAAATAAATAAAGGAAGGAAATCAGGGTTTTTATTTATTCTTTTGGACAGTTGGTCCCGTTGCTGCCACATTTGTCAGGCTCTCCGCCTACAGGGTGCTCTTAGTAAAAATATTGTCGTGGCGTCAGACTGATTGTACAACCAACAGTGATCAGCCCTTTGTCGCACTGTTTTGATGGTCACCCCAGCCACAGTGTCACAAGGGAGTGCACCTCACACTATAAATTACTTTTGCTCCCTCAGATCAGTGGCTGCTATTGCGTGTTTGTAACACATGAACCTGCACAAAGCATTTTTGACTTCTGTCGTATAGCTGTGTACAGTGAAATGCCAACAAATGTTGAATCCTTGAACGGTCCTGTCCCTGCAGCTGTTTGCTAACACGGTGGCCTCTACAAGGGTGCTCACCTGTCTGGGGGTGATGGTTCAGTCACAGGTCAACAAGAATGACAAAATTCCACAGGGAACGAGACCATTGGATCTCCGAGGACATGGCCACAGACCTTGAAGCAGTGCTGCTCGTGAAGGCATGCCATATGCCCCCCTTTGAGAACATGAGCAGAGACACACAAGGCCTCAACTCAGGTGTTCTAACAGATGAGGCCTGGTCCAGAAAGCAGATGAGCCTTGAAATGATTAGAGGTTTCTGTGACACAGCCCCTCTGGGCTGCTTGTGTAACTGCCCTGGGTTGCCATCCAGTTATTAATACCCTCCTGTCTACAAGATGCATGCGCTCCTTGTTCCTGCACACTGCACTCTGTTTGTGCTTTGAATTTATCACAAACAAAATTGGATTTCATTCAGAAGAGGCGGAGCAAAATTCAGAGGGAGGGGCCTCCTGAGTCCATTCCTAAGCAACACATGGGCAGACAAACATGAAAGAGCAAATACCAGGAGACAAATTTCCACGACAGCCTTGGTTATTAGCACAGCAGGCCACGGCGTGTTCTGTTGAAACAGCATTAAATTGAATGCAGATAATATACTGAGTTCGCAATTTACACGGAGGACAATCTGGGCGTTGCAGGTAACAAAACCAAGTGATATCTAGTCTGCAACTGGGCTGCAAACTCAATGCAGGGTAAGACAGTGGGGCCCACTTTGCGGACCACAACAGGAGAGAACAATTTGCATGCGCCATACAATAAGATATGTAAATGTTATGCTTATGACATGGCTATTTGTTTATGGATTCACAGCACACAGGTAGAACACAAATTGCTATAAACAAAAAAGTTAATGAACCGCCTGAAGCTCCGAACCAGGGGCAAAATGAAAGAAGAGGGGGAAGAATGGTGTTATCCTAATAGCACGAGGTGCGGCTGGGCCTCGACTCTCGTCCGTGATCTGCACTGCTGTTTTGTTCAAGGGGAGCACAAAGTCAAAGACAAGCCAAGGCTAGAGAAAAACTTTTTTTTCTGAAAAGGAGTCCAATCCTCCCAACAGTTACAATTTGTCATTCTTGTCTGCCACCCATAAATAGCGGATGATCAGATCTCTGGGGGGTGCTGGAGTCTGTTTATATTCAGGCTTCGGTTTTCAGCTTCTAATATCTTGAATTTCCTTCACTTTTAATCACTCTTTTCTTCTGTTTTCTACCGCATTGGGTCACATGTTCTAGAGTTGTCTCCAGGATTTGACAGACGGTATGAAGGGTCACTGCTTTTTTACCATAAAACTTAAAAGTTTCCAGTTAAGCGTATCATGTTTTGCCAGTATAATTATAGGTAGAGGGACTTAAATATGTTTAAATATTAGGCCAAAGGGAAAACAGAAAGTCTGTCTGTGTTACAGTCTTACAGTGACTTGTGTTAGTCTAATTTCTGCTTGTTTTAACAACTTAATAGAATTTTGTTGTTAATGGCCTATTTTCAAACTTTCCTCTTTATATAAATAGCCCAAATCATGAATTTTCTTTGGCCAGCTAAAGTTCATGTTTGATCTGTACAAAAGTTTTCAAGAACTCACTTTACACACCGTAGACATGGGCACACATGGAAGTACTGTAAATGATGTACCAGTTTTTCTCTGTGCCACCATCCCTGTGCTTCTGTGACCCAGAGTTGCAGTTTCTGGAATGAAGAAAGAAAACTAAAGAACTTTGTCCTTCTAAGCAGCTGTCTCATACACCGAGGGATCGTAACCCCAATGTTCCATGGCGGCACAAGCAGGCTCCACAACTTGCCAAGACTCAAAGCCATGGATGCAACGTTGTCCTGACCACATCATTGCACAAAATCTTTAGGTCAAACGCATTTCCCCACGGAGCACAAACATCAGCACCCCATGCTGCCCCGTTCACTCACTCTATGCAACACACAGATCACCTCCTGTGGCTCCTCTAGCATCCCACTGCTTTTCTGTGTGCTGCGGTTCCTCCTGAGAGCACTGGAGGAAACCCAGAGGAAAACCACAGGCTGGCTGAGGCAGAACCACATCCTTTCAGTCTCTGTTTGGGCCCAGGGCTGGCTGACTGATGTGGAGACCAGCTCTGCACACCAGCATGGGTGACTTCAGCAAACAATAGCGACTCCACATCATGATTTCACCTGAGAAAAAGGCCTGCTACGTTCTCAAAGAGCAAAAACACACACGCAGAGGTGGAGGCACAAACAGTCATCATTAGCAGCTTCATACAGGTGTAATAAAATCTGAATGTGAGAATGACACCACATTCATCAACTTGCAAAGATACCTTTAATGTCTCTGTATATGGCCTTTACAGTGTCAGTGTTCAGAGAGTGCGCTACCTACAGTACTCCACTAGGTCGTCAGTCCTGTAGATGTCACAAGAGGACAGGCGGGTGATACATGGTCACCTTTGTCAGCCAGGGTATAAAAGGGGGAAAAAATGTATTCATCTCTCCTTTCCCACTTATTCAAAAAGCAAAACATTTCACAGCTTTGCCTTGACGGAGGAACACTGAGAGCTGGTGCTGCTAGCAATAGCTAAGCACGCAGTCACAGTGGTGGGGGTGGGAGTGGGGTGGTGGTCTTGGTAGTGGTGGCTTTGAGCCTCCTGTCTCAGAGCCCAGCTGCTTCTGCTCCACCGCTTCATGTTTGTTTTCTTCAGATGCTGCCTCCAGCGAAGCCCCCGCTGGCTGCTGATTACTGTTCCTGGATGTCCGCCCTCCCCCCGTCCAGAAACAAGGAGACAGAGTGAGAGAGCGACTGTAGTCCTGGTACATTAACCACATGCCACCACAAATGGCTCAATTGAGCCAAATTTTGAAGGTAACCAGCTATTCCAATCTGGTGTGTTTCCATCAGCCTCAAAGGCAGATGTTGCTTTGTGTGAATTCACAGTAATCCCTCAACATTCTCACAGAACTATTTGAGTATCACCACAAAATAATCACATTACTACCATGGTCCTACTACAGTGCTGTTACAATACCTTCATAATACTACCATAATAACCTGTAATCATAACACTGTCACAAGTAAGCACTATTACACACAGATGGACAGACTGATGGATCTGGATATGGAACCAGAATAAAACTGCACAAGACAGTATACATATAAACAGGATGGCAGAAATCAACGTGGTAAAAAAAAAAAAAAAATTTAAAAAACAGCCAACGGTGAAAATAAGTACTGGCAGCTCCATATGACAGTAAGAGGTCAGTACCGCGTATACATGCCAAAAAATTGCCGTGGATGTGAAGGAGTGTCGTAGCTCCATCACTCACTACCAAGTGTCTACAGGTCCACTGCATGCATGCAAACCCAATGACGGCTGCATGCGACAGGACCGACGGACTCCTCAATACACTCAGAGATCATCAGCAACATCAGAAAGTGCAAACACCACCACCACTGTAACAACACAGGTATACAAATCCACTCATCAACAAGCAGTTCACGCGCCACCAAAAGAAAAAGTCTACCGACTGCTCCACAACTCCGTCTGCAGCATCGCAATTCTAAAGCGCATTGCCCAACTTCCTCTTAATGTGCACCGAGGCCCAGCACTCTCATGAAACAGCGCCGCTCTGGTGCTCGTCCCTCTGCTCTCCCCACTCTAGCTGAGCAGGTTGCAGAGAAGCACAACCTGCCTTTTATTAAGAGTGATGCACATTTCGCAAACAATCAAGCACATCCAGACAAATATGTATAGATCGGTCCGCCCAGTAAATTCCCCTACAGACAGCCCTATCATAGTGGGTTTCTCGGCATGCTGAGAACGTGTGATAAAGCAGCTGCCTGGACACATTAGGTTGAAGAGGGGAAAGCAAGGCTTTTAGGAGTATTCAATCAAGAATTACTTCAAAAATAAATAAGCTAAAAGTCAATGAAAGAACACCACAGAAATGTATAAAGGAGCAAATAAGCAGGCTGGGAGGCTGCACTCCAAACTCAAAAGAGCAATAAAACAAGTGCTGTCAAGTGGAATCGGTTCAGCACGCTGAGGTTAGGTTGACTCCACATGCCTCCACGTGCGCTGCGTGGGGAAGGTGGGGTATCAGAAAGGACAGGAACAAAAAAATGTACACCTAACTGGTCCCCATCTAAAATGAGAACCTCCCTTTCCAGAGAATCTCGCTCCTCTTACTTTTTTCTGTGAACCAAGAGGAAGCAACAGTGCATCTGCAGCAGTGTGTAACAAGAGTTTCGGATGCAAACGCACATACACACTCGCATAAAACCACCTTTTCCAGAAGCCAGAAGCTGGTCTCTACCTCAAAACCACCTCTTTGTTAGGGCCCAGAGGGGGCTCTGGAGTCCCAGTGCTCACATTACTGTTCAATTTCACTTCTGGCGATGATCATTAAGGACTCTTATTTGAAGTGCACCATATTACAGCTTAGAAAGGGGGTAGTGCCCTGCTGGTGGATTACAACACAGACCAGTAGCTCAACAAACAGCTGTTTAGAGCATTTAACTTCCCTCAATGTGCCATGAAAGCAGCCGATTAGGGTGCTCATCCAGGGGTTCACATCTGGCAGGGATACAAAGATGTATTACATGCACGCTAAGCTTCAAAATGAGACTACACCTGAGGACTATACTGCACTGCACTGTATTACAGGCCCCGCCTTCCGTTATGCGATGCTCTGCAAATACTGTAATACCACAGCAAGCTTCCACAAGGTTTCAAAAAAGTTGCGAACATCTCCTACACTTTCTCATTCCTAACCTTCCCCCCCGGAACAGATAGGGGATTGAGATGGTCTGCAAGCATGAGTGCAGTGCTTGCAGGTGGTAAGGTGTTGCGTAGACCCTTCCTCAGAAGAAGAAAACATCATCGAATGAGGAGTCACTACAAACAGTCACCCACTCCGCCCACTCCACTAGCTGCTCTCACTCTCACCCTTTCCGGTTCTTGTTTTTGGCAAAACTGTCAGAGGTGCTGAGAGGCCACTTCATCAGACTGGCACGAGCCGTTCTCCAGGCACAGGTAACGGGGAGGTGCCGTGTACATTGCAGAGACCCAAGGGAAGCCCTTCCTGACGTAAATAGGTGTTTGCGATGTGAAATGTGTCCACCTGCAAATCGGCATCACCAACTGTAATCATGGTCACAGGAAATTAAGTATGGATTTGACAAGATGAGGCCCATAGCTGCCGGAGCTCGTAACGTTGACAAACTGCAGCAAATGCCCGGTGAAAATTCAAATCCATTTTATACTTGCCTTGGACAGACCACCCAAGATGAGGAAAACTGCACCATTTCAATTTACTCTTAATTGCACTGTTGCCTGATCACCAGAAATTAAAAAGCTATCACGGAACTTGCAGTATTTATTTTTTGAAAGAAAGCTGGATACTGAGGGATCAGAATGGAGTGTAAAAATGAAGGAGACCAAAAAAATGCAGTTAAATAAAAATCTGACTCAAGGCCCCATGGCAGAGGTGCACACGACTGCAAGGCATCGAGCCGCCTCTCTGACTCCGGATGTAATATTCATCTTCAGCTTCCATTAAGCAGACAGATGCGAAGGCATCTGGAAATTAAGATTTAATACACTTTGAATAATTAAAACCCCAGATCACTGACAGCCCCGAGTCCCTGCGCGGGCCCATAACACAGGGGTGGGGGCTGCTACAGCCGGGTGCGCGATTTGCCACACAGCAGAGCTACAAAGCAGGCAGCGTGGAAGGTGAGAGGCAGCAATAAGGTCCCTGTTCCCACTAATTAATTCACAAACAGACTCGTTCATTAAAGGATAAGGCTGCTGTTTGCAGGCCACACAAGATGACAGCTAGCATTTGGGACGCTGGACCCCCCAGCCCCTTGCTGGCACCCAGTCCTGCCTTCATCGGGCGCTCGCACCTCCACCACTGCCCACACCATCTTTAAGAGCCAAGGCCAGAAAAGAAGGCAAGGAATGGGGCGAGTGCTGTGGTTCCAGCAACAATCTGTGCATGTGCATCTGAGTGACAGGATCTTTGCTATCAGAAGACATGTAGCTAGTGTAAAGTCAGAATGACACCGCAGGAAGGGTGGTTTTCCCATCACACAACAATGTATTGGAGGAAATGGCAGCACGGCAGGTGGCACAGTGGTTTGAGCTGCTGCCAACGCATTCAAAGGACACAGAATAAAAATAAAATAAAAAAATAAATCAGTAAAAACCTCAGTATTAGAACCTGCGTGCAATAGGTGGTGCAGTGGTTGGAGTTGTTAGCTAGCAAATCTCACCATTGATTTGGCTCCCCACTATTGTTGTAGTACCCTTGAGTGTGGTACTAAGCCCAACCTAATACAGGAAAAATTACCCAGTTGTTCATACAGGTAAACTGGTGTGAGCACCTCAATCCTGTGAGAGAGTATTGTGGAGAGAAGCACCAGCTAAATGAATAAATGCAAACAGTTGAGGTGGGAGGTGTGTTGGTGTGGGAGGAAGCAGGACTCTACTAGAAGTGAGAGAATAGCACAGCGCTAAAGCCATGAAAAAAGCCCCAAGGAGTCGTAGCAAGACAACACAGGCCTGGGGCAGTGGGTGGAGAAGGAGGAACCCTACAAACAAGATGTGTGGCCGAAAATATGCAAATGAATGGTGTCGGTGAGATGCAGTTGGAATCACTGATTTGCTGCCACGTGCAAGTGGGAGAAGTTGCTGTCCTGTCACACATGGGCACAGACATTACACTCAATGATAATTGTTTAATAGACTTGTGTGCAGTCTTCCTGACTCCACACTCTATTAAAACATGCAATGTGAAAAGTAACGCTTCTCAAGGCCACCGTCCAGTCCTGAGCTACAGTGTTAGCGTGAAGGAGCATCTCTGCCTGCCTTTGGCTCGTTCATATTTCAGCAAACACACTGGTGTTTGCACAGCCATACATCTCCTCTTAATGGCAGGCAAAGCAGGGCAGAACGCATCATTGCTCGGTGGCGGTTTGATCCATTGTCTAATTAGAGAAAATAAGATCAATTTCATCTGGAAATCTCTGGTTTATTATCTTTAAAACAATAGCAGTGTTAATGGATATAAATTGGACAATGAATGTGCTAATAATTGGAGCCCAGTTTTCACTGCTCTCTGGTCTTTGGTGTTGTGCCAGTCAGGCTGAGCATGGCAACATGTTCTAAGCCTGTGTAGCATAAGAAGAACATACTGGAGGGGTGGCCACTTTATTAAGGACATCTGGGCGGAATAGACTGGTGTTGGCATAATGGTATAGGCAAAGTTTTCCTCGCATTCTTTAGTTTTTTTTTTTTTTTTTTTCTGGACACCATTGAAAGAGATAAAGTACGGTAACACTACCTGACCAGGTGCAACTTTTCATAGAGTGTCTGGAATTTATGAAACTGATCGTTTGAGCAGGCTAATGAACCATTGTTGCTAAGCATATATCTCAAAATCTTTCCACAGGCACTGTGAAGATGAACACCATGGAATGTGCCCAGTACCTTATTGCTAAATTTATGTTGTTCTGGAGGCAAGAGAGGTTCCCACCCAGTACTAGCCAGGTATACCTAAGCAGGGGGCAAGTGAATGTGTGGAGAGACCTCAAGCACCCAGTTTCTAGGAGTACAGCATTCAAAGCAACTCTACTTACAGACTAACTTAGTCCTTCCAGACTCTCATCCTGTGTGCATGCCTGCCTGCAATGCCTTCAAAAGCCAGCATGCACACACAGGAGCGTGACGTGCAGAATGCAGTTTCAAGCAGGGCAACAGGATTCTGGGAGTTTCCAAGAAAGCATCAACCTTACAGTGGGCATTTAGAAAGGATTTTGCCGTAGGACAGAGTGTGCGCAGAGGGGTCATGTAGCTCAGGAGCAGGACTCTGAGTCCACGTTACAGCCAGGAGGGTTTCCAGAGAGCAGGTCTCTCAGGTTCCAAACTCAGGCCTGAGTCAGGCACCCGGCAGAGCTCTCTCACCTCATCCCCAGCTTGTGCTGCCAAGTACTGGCATTGACACCTAATGTAGGAGAACCACTGGTACATCAGGATCAAAGTGAAGCATCCAGATAGACCAGAACCCAGGCCGTTTATCAGAAAATGCCCGTGTGTTCATGAGAGGCACCAGACTGAACAGGGTTTAAAGGCACCTGCCCAGAACCCAGGCTTAAATCCCATCTCCTGCTTTTTATACCCTTTAGCAAGGCACTTACCCTAAAAGTAACTGGGTTGTATAAATGGGTTTTTAAGTAGTTGAACATTCAGCTGCCCCCCCATGTGATAAGACACATACATTATGTTGTGCGTGCACAGCACACTATTTATCACAGATCATTACGTATGAACCCGGGGTTATTAATGGGTGTGACTGTGTTAAAAAATGTCACACGTGGAGCCTGTCCTGTCCCCATCAGAGACTCCCACTTTGCAGAGTCACAGAGCCCCAAGGCACCCCACAAAATAAGACATGTTGCTTTGTTTGTTTGCTATTATATATTTCCACTTATGGGCTTACAAAGTGTGGCTTACTCAAGCAATTTTCTGCCTGGTCGCATTTAATGCGCCGCTTCGTTTATTGGCTGTCTAGAGGATGATGATTTATATACATTTGATTTGTAAATGTTACTCATTACATTTGATGACTTGTTCTTTTCTGTGTGCAGTGCACATAAATGTTCCTCCCTATTGGCCAGCTCCCATGGATAATGGTGTCAAATGCATGAACTACAGATGGCAAGATTTCAGCGTGGCACTCTGTTGATACGAAAAACGTGTTCTGTTGCTGTGGTAACTGACAAAAAGAAATGGGTAGCAGAGTACTGCTGTGGGTTCGAGGAAGTAACAAAGCGGCGGAAACGTGCGCGTACTAGCCGAGTTACGGCGCCTCATTAAGGTGTTGCCGTCTGCGGAAATAATTGCCGCAGTGATTGTCCCACAGACGATCCAGAATGGCTACTACACATCTCCTTAAGAAAGGGATGATGCATTTCTCTCTGTCAACAGGTGGACCTGAGGGAGCTATTCTGGAAATGTACCTAGGGCCAATGCTCTGCACTGTCACACTCAAAACAATGGCTCTCCTGAAAGTACGATGCTGGTCCGGGCACCCAACTGAACATCGTTCGGGTTGTTTGTGTCTTCCTGAGCACAGTCAGCTCAAGCTTGATTTTACTGATCATTGATGTGGAAAAACAGGATAAACAGGTGCTTTTGTTTTGGGTACGACATTGCAGGGGTCCCACAGCTTCACATCTCCTATTATTTGCGTGCATGCCCCCCCCCCCATGTCACATCACCCTCCATCGGTGGTGTCAATGTGCACTAAACGGCTTTCCCTGCGATTAGACCTCACAAGCATTTCAGCTAGAGATTTTCGGGTTGGAAAGGCTGTCTCGTATAGCTGAAAACATTAATCCATGTAATTTGCTCTTTGAGGAAAGGAGTAAGCACGTGTAGTGTGGCTCGAGCCTGGGCCACAGCACGGAGATAAAACAGCTGCTTATAAATTGGATTGATGTCAGATACCTCATGACCAATTAATAACATGAATAAATAAAGAGCTCAAGCCAGACTGTACTAAAAGGTGTTTTGCAGCCTAAAAGATAAGGATGGTGCTTGCAGCTTACAGCTTAAACAAATGCACACATCTGTTGTTTTTCCATACACACTCTAACCGCAGACCTGGCGTCTCATGCACAGCTACGATGCTACACACCTGGGAGACCCTCGCATATAAACGATTATTTAATAACAGTTGTTTCCAGGGATGGACAGACAGGGGGCTGCTTCGCATCAGAAGGCAACCTCCAGCTGATAAACAGTTCATTCTAGGACAGTGAAAGGCCCTCGCTTGGTATTCTGTTGGTGGGCTGGGAGAAAGGAGGAAATGTGACTGATATTAGTTTTTATGGTAATGTAGCATTTGAAAATGTAGAACAAGATATGATTTGCATAGTCATTCTCCCTTCCCCCATTTAACAACACATGGATCTGTGGGACGTGGAGCAGCACATCTCAGCTGTTTCTCTCTTCCATGGAGCAAAAACAATGCGCAGTGTCGCGGTGTAGGACAGGCGGCACGTGTTTGAGTGTGTGTGAACACACTCATGCGTATGCATGCTTTGCTGACAAAGGAAACCACACTGGTCCTCTGTGTCCCCGCATTTTGACTGAGACCAACGTGAAACACAGAGACGGGTGACAGGGACAGGAAGTGGCAGTGATACTGACCTCAGACACATTGACGCGGCCCTCCTGGAAGGAGCAGTCGTTGGCATTGTGCGTGCACATGTGCCGGTACTTGCACCAGTGGCAGGGGAAGGAGCCATTGACACAGGACAGGCAGCTGTGGTGGAGAGGAAAGAGAGAGTGTTAACCTGGTCCATCCTTCCATCTTTGTCTTGCTCAATCTCTTTTGCTGTCAGTCTTTGCCTTCATGTTTTTCTTTTTTTTAATGTTTCATCCTGTCAAGTAGCTCACTTTAAACTTAGAAGTGCACAGAGAAGAAAGGAGGACAGAGAGAAAGGCAATGACAAGTGGGAGAGATCAAATGTGGGGAAAGGGGCCACGCCAGAGTTCCTGGAAAGTGCTTGAGTGGTCCCATGCAGGAGTCCTGAGAAACACAAGTCGAGCAGAGGGGTGGGAAAGGGTGGCCTATCAGGGTCTTGCACATTAATTACCTTGTCTGGTGCAACATTGATTCTATCTGTGCCCTCAAAAAGCAGGGAGGTTTAATGCAGAGACTTAATGGGCCCCAAGGCACTGTGTAAGGGACTCGGGAAGAAAGCTGAGAACATCACACCAGCACACTAAGTTAGTAATGAGCACACAGAAGCCCCACAAACAAGTGAACAGGAGGGACTTCAGGGGCCATCTGCTGCCATCCTCCTTCAGCCTAGAGGAATAGTGAAAGCATCTGACTCCCTCAAAATACAAAGAACTCCAAGGCCTATTGAGCAAGAAATGCATCCTTTTGGGTCAATTGCTATGGTGATTTGTTCAATTAAGCCATTTAGTGACCATTTGGAGCACACATTAAACTATCATTCAGCCCTCAAAGACAAGAGAGGGTCCTTAATTAAACATATGACCTGCTTAATTGATCAATTAACTAGTATATGTCTGAAGAAACTGAACATTTACGCTGACTCAAGACCCAATGGCACCCTGGGGGACAATCTTTGGTGCCATGTGAGACAAAGTCATGAATTTCATTATCACCACACAAACCAGGTTCCAATCTTGATGGCACCTCTAAAGCTGACACCAGACAAATGGAAGCTTCTCGGTTTTCAGAGCAACATGTGAGGAATGGAGCTCTGGGCCGTTGTTGTACAGCTGCAGTGAGTGGAGCGCGTTGGGCACACCGAGTACATGTTTAGAGTGCAGAGTTCACAGTACACAGGCGTCACTCAGAAACACTGCAGGCTTCCATGGCAAAACAGCATCTGACACCGCACACAAACAGGGGCAATGGGACAGACAAAAATGGTTGCACATCGTTGTCACAACGCATCTCATCCTGGGACAGGATTCTTGTCACATCTCAAAACGCACTCTTCAAAAGCAATTGCACTGCGAGGGACAAGAGTCTCTGAACTTTCCCCCAAGTTCCAAATGCAAGGTCACTGTGAGTGAAGGAGGTGCGAGGGACAGATGCAGCGGAAACTGACATACGTTTTCTACTCCTTCTGCGGTGGACAGCCTGGAACGGCACACAAAATTTAAAGGATTACATCAGAATAATGCGTGGGTGCAAGATGAGCTTTTCGTAAAACTCTGTTTCTGTCCTTTTTTGCACCTTAAAATGCAAAGTTAATCGTGGACTTCTGTCTCAAATTGGTTATAATATCTTTCCAAAAGGAGGTAGAGGGGGAGTACCCTTCAGTGGCCAGCATTTCCTGAAATGTGTGTTCGTCTTCACACTTCTCTATTAATTTTGCAGATAGTCTATGGACACTTATCTCTCTACTGTAACTGTATAAGTCCATTATATGTGCGTGTGTGTGTGTGGGTGTGCATGTGTGTGTGCGCAAAGTGGTTGTAATGAAGTGGAATGAATATGCAGTCATAAAAGATAAAAAGTTCCCTTCTCATTGGGTTGATGTGCTGCCAGTGAGAATCTGGCAGCTCTCTTTACAAACAGTTTCCTTTTGTTTGCATATAGCATTAACACAGTCCTTCTGTCTCCGTTTGTAACTACAGATTCCCATAAGACACTGTGGTAGTGGATTTCACATTTTTAACCCATAGTCCCTCTCTCCCTGTGCAGGGAAAACACTAGACTTAATACACTGGCTTGTCCCTGTGGCACTGCACCATGGGTAAGAGTGACCTCCCTCTTTGGATCCAGTCCTAAAGCACAGCAGTACATCACAGAATGCCGGTTTATTCAGTTTTTGCTGTGGCTGACGGTGCTGCCGCCTGGAAAAGGAGGGCGGTTTGACACCGGAGGACGATAGACAACAGCTCGACAAACCCTGACGAGCAGACTTGGTGTCACCTCCCGACATGCAATTTATTAGCTACTCCACACTTGTGCGCCCTCGTGTTTAACTCGTGTTTTCTTTTTGGAGGGGGAGAGGAATTCTTTTTCATGATACAAACTGCAGCAGGTCAATTCATGAACAGAGCAATGAGAAGCCAGCATCACCCATCCAGCAATGCTGTCAAACAGTATAACTAGATGAGAGCGCCAAACGGCAGGAGAGCCCAGGACATGAGTGAGGCCTGTTGCACGAGGCATTTGAGAAGCATGTGCAGGCGTTTGTGTTTGTGCACATGTGTCTGTCTGCCTGTCCGTCTGCTTGCTTGCCTGCCTGCCAGCCAAAGGGGGGGGGGTTCAATAGCAAAGCGGGATTTCCGAGGCTCCTCCCTCCATAGAAAAACAGCCCCAAAGGCAGCATTTGTTACACCCTTTCATATTAAAATTGTCACTTTGCCATGGCTGAAGCACTCACTCCTCTACACAATGCCACCACTCTTCCACCACAATGGCTGCAATTTCTTTTCTGCTCATTTCTCTCTCCACCCCCTCTTCCTTTTCCTCTCCACTCCTCGCCACAAAAGCTTCCAGCCCCGTGTGCTCTATTAAGCTATTCCGATGGCCCTTTGTAATGCAAAGCCCCTTATATTGTTATGATGCATGTAAATAGCTGGCCTATTAATGTACCAATTTGGCTTGCCAAGCAGAGGCCCCCCATGAAAGCTCTCTTTATTACGCCCCTGCCTGGTACACATTGGGGATGCTGGCAAAAAACGCATGGCAGGGTCAGGGATCAGCTGCAGATGCACAAAAAAGGGTCACTCCAATGATGCGTAGGAGCTGGGATTTCACTGAGCTGGCAGATGAGTGAGGGCAGAGGAGTGAAGTATAATGGTCCATTCAGGATGTGGACGTCACCACGGTTTTCTTACCTCTGGTGTCTTTACCACAGTCTCACACACACAGAGACAACACACACTCACTGTCAGAAGGCCACTCACTCCCTTGCTTGTGCATGCTGGCAGGCCAAGCAGAGCACACCGTCCCTTGAGTGTGACCAAAGCCCTCTAGGTGGTTCAACAGGGGCAGCAGATGCCTTCCTACTGCAGCAACCCTGACCAAAGTAACCAATGTACTTGCTCTGATATGGCAAGGTAGTAAGTTGCCCAGTTGAATAAAAAGGTGAATCTTACAGAATCTTAATACAGTAAGTCACTTTGGAGGAAACCACTGGTAAAATGAATAAATGTAAACAAAACTCAAGCTCACAGTTTGTACAACTCTGTCTTTTTCCTGTTTGACACTCCTGTGCTGCCCCAGGAGAGCCACCAGTCAGCAGCTGTGCTGAACTTCAGTGCTAAATACTTCAGGGGACTAAATGAAGCAGGTGTGAGGACCTGTAATCAAATAAGCAACATTTATTGACGGTGCTGCATATATAATACTTACTGCACAACAGCAACAGTCCCTGTCGCTCCCTGCACCACTGTGGAATGCAGACATGGTCTAATATCTGTCCACTCCAAAACCACCATGACCCAGTCAGCAGAACCAGGACATGTGCAACACGCCGATGAATTATTAAAGCGGAGAAAAGTCAACATTAGTGCACTGAATGAAGCAACAGAGGTACAGTGACTGATATTTGTGCGTCTGTTCTAAAGCACAGGAGGACGACTGGCTGTGGCACGGGTAAGAGGAGCACAGGACATCCGACCCAGCACACATGGCTCCATGGAGGACAGAAGGCCTGCAGAATTCTCTCTTCTGAAGAGCTGCAGCACACCCTAACCACACAAAGACAGATGAGTGCACGTTCACACACTGACACACAGCTGTGTCTTTCTGAACTCTGAGGGGGGATAAAGCCCAGTGGCATAAAGGATCATCATGCAGGCTTCAGAAAGCCCCAGAGTCATTAGGGAAATGATATTAGTGTGATTTCATCAGGAGCAATATGGGCATCTCAGGCACAAAGGCTCTCAGATGAGCTCTCAGTCTCCTTCTCTATGAAAACAGTGCATTAACCCTGCTGCCCACTGTATCTGTGAGAGACAGGAAAAACCAAGGGGGGTGCATCTGTGGAGAGTATCCAGTGGCTCTGGAGTGTGTGTCCCCAGTGCAAGGCTCATATAACCACAGCCATCTGGACCCCTCTTCTCCCCTTTCCTCTGTGCTGACCCCTGTCCTGACCCTGGCCAAGTTCAGCATGTCCCACTAATGGAGCAGTGTATCAAAGGTCTGTGGAAGGAGAGATGACCTGATTGAGGTGACAGGGGGTGATCATTTATACACAGTTTGCTCTCAGTCTGCAGGTGCCTGTCCCTGTTCTTGAGGCTCAAAATGCAACACACTGCAACACTGCCTTTGGTATGTCACATCTTTGACCCCTGTCCACACACTCGGGACCTGTCACCTGCACTGGACCACTGCTACAGCAAGAGCTGGAAACAACAGAACACAGGGGTCACCAAACAGCAGACAGAAGAGAGAGCAAAGAGGAAGAAGCACTTCTTGTAAAATATTCTGAAAATCTGTTGTACTGTAATCTGTAATGTGCTATTTTTACTTTTTTATTAACAGTAACATAAAGTGGACTCACGATTGGTGAACACTGCAGTTGTAAAAGACAAAGTCCACACTGGCGAATTTCTTGCCCGTCTCCTTGGACTTCAGGTACAGTTTGATGACACGCATGTCTCCTGCGGAAAGCACACATTTAGCATGTGGAGAGCTTCCCCAGCCAACATGCAACTTTCTGTATCAAAAAAGAGGCAATTAATTGAAGCCTGAAAACCATTATGGCTGCACTCAAGCTGAAGGAACCAAAAAGCGCACCGACTGGGCCCGATGAATGAAAGGCTACACTACGCCCAACCTCCACACTACCTGCTGTAAAACACAGCACATATGGGGCAGACAGCGAAGACCTATTAATAAGGTCACCTATGTCTATATTACAGAAATGTTTCACACATTGTTCAAAGCCAACGGAGCTGCATGCAGCTGAGCTCAGTGGGAGACAAGGAAGCCCGGCACAAGCGGGGTCAGAGCTCACCCTGGCCACGCGTGATGGGGACGACATCGCGGGCTGACGGGGAGCGGCAGAAGATGTGGTTCCCTTCGATGCGCCCCTCCGTCTCCAGGTAGTCCTCGAAGGAGCAGTTGACCCCTGCAGACAGGTCTGGGACATTGCGGGCCTGCAGCACCAGCTGGGCACAAACAACAGAGGGCACTGGTCAAGAACTCTCACACACACACACACACACACACACACACACACACACACACACACACGGATGTACAAGCAGGAGCACATATAAAGGACAGAATGCTGCAGGAGCCCGAGCATATTGGATGCACACCTTAGTGACTATACTTCACAAAATAAGCTTACACAGGTGCTGACAGGGACATACCTGGACCTCAGACATCGTGATAGAGATGTTCTTGGGCTGCACACTGAGCAGAACACACTGGCGCAGGTCCGAGGCGAAGCGCTGGGGCTCCTCAGCCCTTTCGCAGCGGTCCTTCTGGGAGCAGCTGTGGGAATGAGCGCATGTGATCAGACAGCAAACCCAGCAAAAGCACCTCAAGACCCTTTTCCTAGCCCTGCCCTTACAAGGGTTCAAAATCTCAGAATGAAGCTTTTATGATTTTAAAGATCCACTGAACATGCTTTATTTCTGATCTGGTGCAAAAGATTAAAAGGGGGAACGTTAGCTGGTTCATCTAGGTTGCCGACTCAGCAAAAACACCTCTAGCCAGTAGCCAGTCTGAAGTCACCTCTTTCACTTATCATGACTGCAATAAATTTTTCAGTTCAGGAAAAAAGTGGCTGAATAAGACATTTGACACAGACTAAATGGAAAATGTTAAAACTGTTGGAAATAAAAAAACCGCGAAAAAGGGGGTATAGAAAACCACGTAGTGAAGTGCTTAAGACGTCCAGAGCGCAGTGTATACAATACGGCATTTCCCATCACAGTTCTACAAGGGGGAATTGCCGAGGCAGTAATGCACACTGAGCAGAGGAAGAGGTCAGGTCCGGGAATCTGGAAGTGAAACCCACCCAGTCAGTTCCCATTACCTTCCTGCCACCATTCGGCAATGAATTAAAATTAAGTCCAATTTCGTCTCTCATAAATAAAACAGCTAAATTTGGTTTTTCCTTTGGAACCACTTTAATTAGGAAACGTCTTCAGCTGCCATTTCAACACATCAAACAGCACTCAAACTGTACACTGTGCGTGTCTTATGTTGCTCTGCTGTATAGATGTGTGAAAGGCTATAAGGAATTTAATGTAGTCTATCCAGCATTGTAAGACACCTTGGATAATGATTCTGTACTAGTTGATAATCATTATACATCACTTTGGAGAAAAGCTTCTACTAAATGAGTGACTGTACCTAAATATAAAAACATAAAAAGCCCAATCCCATCTCTGGCAGGGTTCAAGATTTGACTGAGCAGGGGAGTAATAACAGGATGGAAAAAATATGGATTTCAAAGATATTATTGCCTAATGGGACAGCAGGGGGCATAGTGGTTAGAGCTGCTGACTTGCACTTAAAGGACCTGGATCTGAATGCCATATTCTGCTGTATAACCTTGAGCAAGGTATTTACCTTGAATTATCCAGTGGTATAAATGGGTAAATCAGTGTAAGTAGCTTAACACTGTAAGTCTCTCGAGAGAAACGTGGCAGCTGAATTAAATAACTAATAATGAGTAAATAACAATAAGTCTGAGACGTTGCGGGGAAACAGTAACTGCAGGCCATGTCTAAAAGACAACCCTCAGTAATACTGCATAGACGAGGTTGACGTCCTAACATTTACATTTATGTAGCTGACAATCCTCTCTGTAGTGACTTAAGATGGTTTAGCCATTTATTACCAACCTATCATTTTTACTGTGTCAGTTCAGAATTCTGAGTACTGTGTAGGTGGTGGGTTTCAACGAGGGTCCAGTAAGTCCAAATGCAGCAACTCTAACCTCTACTCCACCTACTGCGATACGGATTTCTCGGTAATCTATGCCGAGTCTGAGGGCTGTGGCAGACGCTGCTGACCTCCCATGCACCCAGCACAGGTCCCAACACCTGTACTTACACGCTGTGGAGGACACACCAGCCGCAGTGGGGGTCCCTGGAGCCCAGGCACTCGGTGCAGCTGGTATACTGCTCACAGCTCTCCACTGGCACACGGCTCACCTGCGAACACACAAAAGGCAGGTTGCATCAGTCAACGCACGCGGCACCTGCAGCACACAGCTCACCGTCTCGATCGATGACTCCGAAAAATATCACTCAAGTTACATGCTTACTTTCGACTTACAAAGTGCAGTGCTCCACAGCAACGTTTTTCCCTGTAATAGTTAGAATGCACATTTTTTGCCATTATTACGTTTTGCCAGATTTTTTGCTCCACTGTAATCCTCGTACAAGATCTACGGTTGCTGACAGACTGTGAAACCCACTGGCAAATCCCAAAGCTGACAGAGACGTGGGCTACTGTGCTGCTGAATGCACGTTGCTGTACCGCCGTCAGAGTGCGCGTGTCAACACAGTGACCACTTTCAGCACATCGTAAACACAGCTTTGTTTTTGTCTGAAACATGTCTCCAGCATGCGTGTCTCTCTCTCTGCGGGGCCCCTCCTTCAACAGTGCCAGCACACTGAAAGACGGCAGGACGAGAGAGAGTGTGCCAGCAGAGAACGTGAACTGCAGCAGAAACACTGCCCAGTTGCAGTGAGGGTTTGGGCAGCCGACACACAGCAATCTGCTCCACTCTCCTTCTACGTCCCCAGCATGTAGGGGAAACCGGGGCTGGTTATCACACTTTTTACTCTCGTGAGGATTTCTCAATTTGAATTCTTTAAAACTTGCACCTCTTTTATCCTTATAACTTATTTCAGTGAATGTTATTTGGTGTGAAAGACAGAATTTGTGTTAAACAATTCCATTATGCGGCTGGTTTGTCAAGTTATGGAGTTGGCTATCCTCACATTTTGGGATAATAGGTTTTCAGTAAAAATGTGGATTTTTTAAAACCTCTTCTAACTTTTCAGGGCAGTGAAAAGAAAAATGAAGCCTCAGACTTTATTGCTTTTATAGAAGTTATACACCTTTGAGCAATAGATTGGAAAAAGGCAGACAGTAGTGCTCGTAGTATAGCTTTTAAGTATAAGTTAAAAGGTGCTATATTCAAATGATGAGGCATTGGGACTAACCATCCACATTTATTTCAAGCTACAGTGACTAGAAACTTTTAAAAAAGCTGAGATTAAAGGTCTTATTTTGTTCTTTTTGTTAAAAGTGTATATTTATGTGTACAGCAGTTCCTCAGTATCCAAACACTCTATATGCGAATTTTTGTTATAACACTTTTTGAGACTGAATACCTAAACACCGAGCAGAAAAATGTGCTGCAATGAATTTTTATCCGAAGCTTATGCATAATAATGAAAATCAAAAGAAACATAAAAATCCAAAAAAAATGTATAAAATAATAAATAAAGTGAAATTGTTTAAGTGGATAGCCAGGGGACCAGATTAATATTATCCACTTAAGTGGAATATCCATTTATCCAGTAAGCAAAAAAGCAAACATCTTGTAACACCAAGAACAAACCTTTATGTCAAAATTGGATGTAAACACAGTATCTGTAACGAAAAGTTCTGGTTGCGTGACTGAACCAACGCAATAAAGCCCGTTCAGCTTCTTTTGCATGGCCAATTCTTTTCCGCTCACCCGCAGGGTTCATATTTTTCTGCCACTCTTCCAGAATTTTGTCTTTATCACATTTAATTTACAGCCTGACCAAAGTTAAACTTACCAGCAAGCGAAACCTGCGCTCCATTTTTTTCTAAGCAAATAATAAATTCAACAAGCTGTGCTCAGACTGTGTGGTTAACATGGCTTTTCACACTGCCTGGGACAAACCAAGATGTATCTGAGGTGCTGGCAGGTGTAATATACTGTATGGCAATTACATGTGTGCATAAAACGTACACTCCTCCTCCTGTATGGTGAATCAGCCGGTTTAAAATATTAATTAGCATAGGGTTATGAAGTCAGTCACTCGCAATGGCTCAAGACCACTGCTCAGGCACATGTGAAACGGGAAGATGGGCTCCAGACAGTGCGATTAACTTTGAAGGTAGGAAACTATACATGAGGGGACAGTGACAAAGAGGGACAACTAACCTGC
This sequence comes from Arapaima gigas, assembly GCA_900497675.1. Lineage (NCBI taxonomy): Eukaryota > Metazoa > Chordata > Actinopteri > Osteoglossiformes > Osteoglossidae > Arapaima > Arapaima gigas. The sequence continues at coordinate 176,833 of UFQX01000607.1, forward strand.
CCCACTGCACCCGGCAATATAGTGGTGGCTCGTAGTGAGGGATTCTGAAGAGTGGGAGGCAGAGGGCAAAGACAGCAGAAAAGGGAGCAAATGTGCTGTGGCCCCTGGGGTGAGGTGAACACTCAGCACAAAAATGAGTGTGTGTGAGAGACAGAGAGAGAGAGACTTAATAATGGGATCTCAATCTCTGGGTGTGAGGACAGCAGGCCTAACCTGAGCCCCCACTGTTAAGCCATAAGTAACGGCCACGACGGAGCAGGAACACATTTTCATTTTTACCCACACACTTTACATTAGGGGTGTCCAACCTGTTTTGGCCACAATCACTTGTGAACTGGGCCAAGGCCTGTATGTGTAAGAATCATAATAAGCAGAACACTTGGTCTTCAATGCCTATTTTTTAAAATTATTTATGTTGTATTTTTTATGAGGTATGTTGTGTGTTCAATATAGGTGTCTAACTGTATTATTGTCTGATTCTAAATAATTGATAGCATTTACGGCACGTGTAGCATATGTTAATTTTGTATACCCGTTTTACATTGCTGCAAGCCATATTGCCTGTTTGACAATAAACTGCTGTGCTGCGCTCAGAATGTAAACTTTCCGTTTGAAATGCTGAGCCACATCTGCTCTTCTGCAGCATCAGTAACCAGAGCGCATAATCCTCTTTGTTAGAGAGGAAAACAATACATTCATTTAAAAGAAAAATAAAGCAACAGTGGGATTGACCATGAGATGATCATTTTCAGACAGACGTCTTTGTCTTACTGAACATAAAGAGACTATTATGAGAAGCGCGCAGTGATATCAGCAGTGGAGTTTGTGTGCTTGGAGGGTGACACCCCACCCATCATGACAGGGAGGCGCTCTGTCACAGGGCCTGTAAAAATAAACAGACGCAAATGACCCTGTTTCATCTGATTGTGGAAGAGAAGTGACTTAATCAGACAATGGAGGGAAAGAGCGTGCAAGGAGGCACGGGGGGGGGGGCTAATGCAGCCGTTATTCAGTTTTTTGTGTGGTAGGGAGATGCAGCGCGGCACACTGCCACAGCCAGATTCCTGTAATTGCTCTATGCGCGCCATTTACACTGAGATAGGAAGCGCCAAGAGACCACAGAAAGCTGATGGATAGGCCCATTCAGAGGGGCCCACAGCCCCTAAGCAGCAACAGCCAACAGCCCCCCCCCCCCCCAAAATTACAGTGTTTAGTTTGGTCCAGACAAACTTTTTCTTTGTGAAGCCTTTTTCCTCCTCTCATTCTCCCCGGTTCAGGAATGTGACAGGGCACAAAAAGGCACAACAACAAATTAATCAAAACATCAAGCGCTGGGATCTGGCGCAGCCCAAACGGGGAACTCCGCGGGGCCCCTAGGTGCAGGATATGCTCACAGAGCCCCCACAAGGTTCAGGCACAAAGCTCAACAGCACAGACAGTGAATTACATCTTGAAATGAGAGGCAGCATGGTGGCACAGTGGGTTTTACTGGTGCTTCACAGCTCCTGGGCTGTGGGTTTGAATGTGGGTTCAAATCCACCTTTTCTGTCTTACTTAGGCTTGTATGTTCTCCCCATATTGACATGGGTTTCCTCCAGGTACTCCCATTTCCTCCCACAGTCCACAGACACGTTTTGAGTGAACTGGTGATTCCAAATTTCCGTGTGTGTATGCCCACACGTTACAGTCCTACTCCTTGGTATCATTTTCAGAAGACTCTCAAGGGAGGCATTAAAGGGTCATTTTATTGTGTACTGAAGCCCAGGGAACCAGCAGTTAGACCATAAGGGGTAATTGATTGTAATGTTGACTGCAGTGTATCTAAGCATTGCAGTTCAGGTTAGATAAAGGAGCAAAGCAACTTCTAAATGAATAAGTGAAATGACTGTATGCTTAAGCAACTATGGGCTACCATCACGACGTACACTAGGTCCCTGAGAAGGACACCTTATTCATGGGGATGCTCTACAAATAATAACCAGTGGTTATACATGACTAAGCTGGAGACCACTAACAGACATCCACTGTGAACCACGAGGTCATGTGGCAGGGCACAGACTACGTTCTGGCTGATATCTGATTCAAAACTTCACAATTAGCATAAACCTGTGATAATGGTGCCGCACTACACCTGGGAACATTAAAGCCCCCTTAAGGCTCTGTGTGCAGTAAGGTTGGAGAGACTCCTTCAATGAAGTGACCCCACCTTGGGCTCCTCAGATCCACTAGGGGAAGAAGGTGCTACATTACCGGCTCATCGAGTCCTTGTTGGCAACACCTTGTGTTAGCTTCCTGCTGCCAATAAACATCCATCCCTCTCCTCCAGAAAAGCCTAATTCAGGCCTCTTTCACAGGGAACAGCGGAAGATCAGTGCTGTCACACCAACAGGATGAGCGATGAGACATAACAAAATAAGATGGAGAAGTAAATGTTCTCACTGGCAGTGCAACATCTCAGCACTAGAGGAAAACAGGCCCAAAATAACAGCCTGTAAACTCCAACCCTGTGGTCCAGCAAACTCTGGTTCCTCTAAATCCTCAGGCTCTCCATGCGACTGGCAGATCAGCAAGGAGCTTGTTGGATCAATACAAGTGTATGTTTAGTCTGTTCAGCCAGTGAGGATTACTGCAAGGCTAAACCTGACCAGACATAGGCTGGAACACTTTACAATCCAGTGAAGAGGAGGTTGGAACTTCCAGAAAATAAGGGCTTTGCCCATGTTAGCCTGGAGAGGATGCTCTGCTAACCTCTGTTCATGCAAGGGGCATTAGCTTTTTTGCTTTTTAAGATATGTTTCAGGTTATTGTCCAGTTGAGGATCCATGACCTGCGACTGAGACACAGCTTTCTGACACTGGGCTGTACATTCTACTTCAAAATGCCTTGGTAGTCTTCTGATTTCATCTTGCTCTTCAAAGATTCAAGGCACTCAGTGTACAGATTTGTTGTGATTTACCAAAAAACTCTACTTTTGTTTTGTCTGTCCAAAGGACCTTCTCCCAGAAGGACTGTGACTTGTCAACATGCATTTGGGTAAACTCCAGTCAGGCTTTTTTGAATTTCTGCATCTTCCTGGGTCTTCTACTATGGAGCCCATGTTCTTTCAGACAGCAGCAGATGGTGCCACTTGAAACTGTTGCACCTTGAATTTGAAAGTCAGCGTGGATCCGTTTTGATGTTTTCCTTGGTTCTCCCTGCCATTTGAACAATCTTTCTCTTCAATCTTGGGTCAATTTTCCTCTCATAGCCACATCTAGGGCTGTTGGCTACAGATTCATGAGCCTTCTTGAAAATATTGGCAACAGGGGTCACAGGAACATCCAGCTCTTTGGACACCATCTTGTAGCCTTTACATTGACTACGCTTGGCTGTTACTTTCTATCTAACCTCCTCGGACAAGTCTCTGCTTCTCCTTCTCTTTTCCATGTTTAGTGAGACACACACAGTGAGACAAAACAGCAGAGTGAGGACTTTTCTCCATTTAAACTGGCAGAAAGAGGGACAATAAGACTGAAGACACCTGTGGTGCCAATTACAGGAGAACAGTCTGCTTGAAGTATCACTACAATACAATTATTTCTTATAACTTCTAGAGTATCAATAAAATTGTCCAGACTATTTTAGAATGTCTTTGTAGAATAAGCAGGAATTTAGCTTTTACAGCTTTTTTGTTTAGTTCTATTGCAAACAAAACCAATTTTTGTTTAAATATTAAAAATTTGCCTTTTTTTCTGGAATATTTTTGCAACCGTCCTTAAAATCAGAAAAAATCAAGGTTTTGAAAAGGGAGGACAGACTGTATATGTAATTTTGTTTTCATTTATTTGGTACCACTGAGTTGGGACCAGACTAAGTCCTGTCTGGAGACACCATCAAAGTTGAGATGCATGCAGCCAAGTGCCCCCACTGCTTCCCCGCACCCCCAAAAAAGCAGACTTCTGGTATCACCGTGCATGCTCAAGAATGGAGAACACAAGCAGCAGTTGAAACCTGCCTTCATGGCAGATGTGTATAAATTACTTGTGTCGGCCAGTCTAAGAGGACGGCGTTCACTGACGGCCAAGGAAGCAGCCGCGTGATTTGGGCAATCTTTGTCCCTCCCGCCGTACAACCTTTTTCTAACAAGTACTTACAGGGTTCTCAACCACACCGACAGTAGCAAAAGAAGAAGTGAGCACGAGTCACCGGCAAACCATGAAATGGGTGATAATCAAAATTTATATTTGCCTGGTTAAACTGACAGTTTAATGTCTAGCTGAGCAGCCAGTGTTTGCAGTGGGGGGACGTGTGGACGCCTATCGGGGAACTTTTAATTAACTGGTGGCGAGCACGCGCATGGGCAAATTGCTCTGTCACTTCTGCAAATGGACTTTTTGAAGTTTGAGGCACAGGCTGACTCTGCACGCTGGCATTTCCATTATCCGTGGGGACGGGCACAAATGAAAAAGTGAGAGGGAAGAGAGCACAAATGGTACATCTCCGCACCAACTATTGTTCTCCAAAAAGAATACAGATTAAGCCTCAGCCAAAAAAAATGCTTTATTTGATATTGACTGGAAACGTATTATCTGTAAAAGGCGGCTGGAGTAATGATGGCAATAGCAGTAACTTAAATAGCACCTTTCCCAGATTGTGAAGGGCTGCTGTAGCACGTTATTCACGTTTCCTCTTTGTCGATCAGTGAAAAAGACCCTCTGCCATTAATGAGTGAGATGTGCCTCTATATGTGACTAGAGGCAGGGAGGGCGTCACTTCCGAGAAGCCAGCATGTGTTTGAGACCCTGAGCCTGTCCCAGTTACACAACTGGACTGGATATCTGCTCACAGTTAAGTTTGTTCTTGAATTTTTCCATAATCAATAAAAGATTTTGAAGTTTTGACATAAGTGGTGCTAAAAGGCCCACATGCCAACCCGTGGTTTGAGTACACAAAACAAGTCACTGGGAACACTGGGTGGAGGAGAAGCATATAGTTGAGGGATTAAGGTGGCACCACACACACGCTTACAGTACACATTAGGGGCAAACTGGAGTGATCAATACACCCAAAACACATCTGTGGACTGCAAGAGAAATCCCATGTAAACACAGGGACAATATGAGAACTCCATACAGACTGAGATGGAATTAAATCCACAGCTCATGTACTGTAAGGCACCAGTGCTACCTGCTGTGCCAGCTGTCTTCCCACAGGAAGTGTGTACAGCTCATCAGGGGCCACTGCTTCTTTGAGGAGCTGGTCAGGGGGACAGATGTGGCTCCTGAGTTTCACTTTCACACTCGTGGGTTCATAAGGAAACGCTCGCAACACACATTCACCATACACTGCATATCTAGTCAACACTGCAATCAATATCTCATTACTACTGCTTCCCACTGCCGTGGTCCTTAGACCTCAAGGGGAGGAGACCATGGGCCTAACACTGCCAAGAGCCCAAAATGTCTAACTGGCTCCCTTTGCTCAAACAATTTAAGAAAATGGGGCTATTAAAATCATTTTGGTGTTCCCCTGCCGAGACCCCCACACGACACCAGGGCTGACCTGCCCCTCACTAAGGCACTGCCCCCCGTCTGATCTGACAAAGGTCCCAGTCTTCCAGGACAACTCTCAGTGTGCACAGGACACACTTGGCAGGTAGTAACATTTCCCCTTCAGCAGTACATCCCTCCACACGCATCTCCTCCGTGTCGACGTATTGCTTAGCAGAGACAATGAATAACACAAACCAAAAGCAATAATAAATCACAGGGCCATTTTCAGGCCCCACCCCTTCTGCTCAATTTCCACTGATTTGCCAAACCCCCTGTTCCCCCTTCAGTCGGAAATATCTCTGCCAACACATCACTGACGCATGTCCACCAGCACCTTATTATTATGTCAGCGGTCTCCCCAACAGTAAGACGCGCTCTCTGCGCTGTGTGTAGGGGATAGGATGGGCAAATATGGGTTAGCAGTAAAATTCATAAAAACTAAATTCAGCCTGGCACACTGATGGAACTTCCTTTCACTAACCAACATTAGGATAACAGGGAGACAAAAAGGAGCCATGGGTGTGGGGGGGGGGGGGGCTTGCATAGGGGGCTGCAGCTGGGAAAGGGGAGGGCTAAAAAGAGATATATGTTTTAATGAGTGTTTAAGCAGATTCCTCTCCATTGCAGCCCACAGGAGTGCACATGGAAAGAGTGTGGGGGGTGAGGGCAAGTGGAGCACCACACACAGAGGTGAGGGAAGGATCAGGGGGAGGTTGGGAGAACTGCCCCTCCACTCACTATTCAATAAGGATTAAAAGACATGATCTGAGAAGCTCTCATCATACCCACCCCACGGGTAGGCGGCTCATTACAGGAGAGCCCACACGCCTTGGCAGTGGGGGGAGAGGGAGGCACTCCATCTCAAGTGCAGCAATCAGGAGGCGACCAATCGTATCGCTCACACATTCCCCCCGAACCCCCACCCCCAGGCTACCCTTGAGAGCCGACCAGAGTGCCTCTAACAGGAGCAACAGGATGAGGTACAGCAACAGCGCAGAGTGCAGAACCCTCCCTCTTACACAGACACCCTTGTGACAAACCTGACAACTAAATAATTAGAGGTGCTGCTTGAGTTATATCATACGTACCTCACGAACATCTAGACTTACAACAGCCATCCAATTGACCTTATTAAACTATTCTTTTTGTCCAGATGTTTGGTAGTCATGCCTAACAATGAGCGTTCTACTGTACAATAACATCAGCTGGCTGCACTGCTGGAAGGAACCGTATTTGTAATTGTTTGGGTTTCAGCCAGTGTATAGGTGTAGATCAGCATCTGTGTTGTGTTTACAACACTTTTCATCTGTAATTCTCTTCACTTTATAATAACAGCTTTGTATTTATATTATTCTATACTAGAATTATTTAGACATGAATAATGTCCAACGTTATTTTAAAAAAACAACAAAGCCTCATTATACAATGTAGAGTTCATGCATGTTGAGTTCACACATGTTACTTGTAACCTTATGGTTCATATAACAGAAGGGGATTGCGAACTCAAGAAGGCGACTTACGAGGAGGTAATCGAAAAGGAACCCTGTCGCAAGTCAAGGACCACCAATAATTGTAAACATCAAATAAATCAAGTAATTAATGCTGTAAGCATCTGATGTAAGGAGCGCATTCATATGCATGTGTGCAATCAGTGGATGGCAGGCGTGTGACCTGCCAGCCCTTTGTGTACGTGGGTGCCCATCACAGCTGGGGGGGAGGCGACACCTGCCAGGTGCCAGTAATTGGGGGTATGTGGACACACTGTAATGAGGCACCATTAACCTCATGGTGACACCAACAGCAGTGAAGATGCAGTGCAACAACAGTCATCTCCACAAACATCCAAACAGTTTATCCCTCAGGCTCACTGTGGAACAATCGTCAGGAGGGGGGGAGCTGGGGACTCATCAGAGGAAGAAGGGGGATTAGCAGAGCAAAGTGGTTAAGGACCAAGGCTATGACCAGAAGGGATCGGGTCTGAAACCCACTGGAGGCCCTAAAGCTCATAAGTTGAAGTGCTTGATTAGTTACTGCACTGCAGGAAGCATATGTAAGTGGTTAGAGGAAGAATACTGAGCAAAGACTGATGTGTCAATACTTTTAGTGTCCCCATTCCCCCACATCCAAGCTGTTAGATGTTCGAACGTACATAAAGCAAACCGGACTGGGCAACACAGAACAATACACAAACTGCTGGGCAGCAGGAGGTGTAGCGGTTTGAGCCACTGGATTGTTAACAAAGGTCCAAAGTTTGTATTTCACCTGGCTGCAGTTCCCTTACTTAACCTGAATTTCTCCAGTAAAAAAAAAAAAAAAAACTTTACCGTATAAATGTGTAAATCATCATAAGTAGCAATGTGGGCAGACCTATCACTGTAAGCCACCTTGGAAAAGGAACTAAAAATAAGTAATAATAAAAACACAGTAACTCCACAACAGACCCAGCTGCCCTTTACCTGTGAAACAGGTACCAGAACACAATGTTGGGGCAGCCAGCAGAGCCTGCTGTTACCTGCTCATCTGTGAGGGTGTAGATGTGCTGGTGGTCCGGGCTGAAAAGAAGGTCCCTCAGGATTGGTCTGGCTTCGCTCACCACCACGTTCTCGTAGAGCTGAGCTGGCTGGTTTGGGCTCACTGAGTTTACCAGGATCTGTAAGCAGATAAATAAACAAATGGACAAATGAGCACAGAGTCATGGTGGAGCCAGAGAGAGTCCTACCCAGCACCGAAGAGGCACACACACAGATGGACCATGTGTCAGCTGACAGCAACATAATAAAAGCCCCATTTCATGCCTGTCTTTCATAGATGCGCAGCTGAATGAGCAGCAATGTGAACTGCCCGTGTCAACTGAAAATAAATAAATAAGCAAAAAACACAAATCAAAGTGCTCCATCCATTTGACAGCTCCTTTGATCATCCTTCCAAAATGTCACCTGGTGTCATTTCCTCTAGGGGTGTGGGTACACACATCCACACACACATGTATGTAGACGTCATGGCAGCAGAATACTCTGTCCTGGACCCCCACATGGCAATGTGCGTTCTCCCAACGGCTATCAGAGATGCTGGAACAGCTGGCCTTTGTCCACCTCCTGTCTGTCCTCCAGGGTTCGCAGTCGCCACCTCCTGCCTGATGGCCACTTGAAAGGTCCGCAAGCAGCCTGGCACCAAATGACGTGGCCCTGACAGCTAAAAGCCCTCGCAGAGCTGGCTATATCAATACAGAAAAAACCTCACACCAGGACCAATTAAATGAGACAAACAATGATAGTCTTCCAAATAGGCCACATTATTAGTTTTCGGTGTACATCCTTCACCTATATATCGAGGTCCTATACAATGACAAACAACAGCTTATGGAAAAAGTATATAGCCCTTTTTATACCAGGGGCTTATTATTCAGTACAATGAAATTTTTCTCCTGGTGACACGTCAATTTTATGTCCATAACAGGTATTTTATTCACCGCCAGCTGTGTTTTCCACTTGGGAAAGTACACGGACACTATGCTTTTTCGGTGACAAACCCAAATACAATACTGATAAAAGTAAAGCTAACTCACAAGTCAAAGATGAGATTCAAATCATTTTAGGAATAAACTGGATAAGCAAGCAAATATTACTTCAATAATTTAAATCATATAAACCACTGGCGCAGTACAGCAAACCCTAAATAATGGAAATTTGCTTAACGGGGTGATTTCAATGACCAAATTAACCCCGCTAGGCGAGGGACGGTGCTATATGAATACTGTCGAAAATGGTCATTCAGCAGCTGTAATCACAGAACACACCACTGCCTCAGTGCGATACATAAATATAAAAGGACTGTGACCGTGGGGTTGTTCACACGTTTGTCTAATTTTACTGTAATTGTCTTCCGTTATTTGTTATTTATTGGTATTTAAGTGCCTTCAGTTCTGTGCACGTGTGTGTCAACTTTCCTGCCAGGATTAATAAAGTTTTATACCATCCTATAGCACTGAGACCTTCCCGCTGCTATGTCAGACTTCAAACTGTCCATCACGGTTAAGACGTTTCCCTGCCACTATCGGTGGAGCCCTTTACTGAACACAGGAGTGCATTACAACCGGTCGGTTGCTCTGTGGTCACTGGCTCACAAAGACAGGCATGCACTAAACCATACAGATGGTTAACACGCCAGGCAGCCTCCCATTATGAGGGCAGGGGACCAACACAGCTGCACAGTGACTCTCCTTACTTGCTACCCCCCCGGGGTCACAGGGGCTCAATGACCCCACCCAGCCTTTTACGATATCCTCGTATTTCAGGCCCCTAATGAGGCGCACGGGGTAAGTGACAGCAAGCGAAGATTAATGGCTGCTGCATTGGTGGAGCTTGATGCAGTGGAAGGTAAGGGGCGGGTGCTTTTCAGAGCTCCACATCTGGAGCCATCATTATGCACAGACCCACCCCCCCTGGGTTCAGCCCATTTCCTTTTTGCTGGTATGGTGGTGCTAGGGCAAGGCGAGCAGGAATGCTGTTGGAGAGGCCTCTCCACAGTGCTCCCTACTGAACAGACCTCACAGTTCAGCAAGTGCTGATGACACCTGGGAGACACAGGCCAAGAGGATCAGCTACACGCCCTAAGGGAAGACAAGCCGGCAGCTCATCAAGGGTCAAGTCCATCCAAAAAGACCCCAGCCACGACGCCATCCGTGCTGCTCTTATCCTCTGTGATTATTCATCTGTAATCAGACATGACTCAATTTAGATATGATTTAGGCAGAATGGCACACAAGGGACTGCCACTCTCTTTGCAGCCCTCATTAGGGTGAGATTCATCCGGTAGCCAATTAGCAAACAGCGCGATATCGCAGGTCTCGCGCCGGTCAGACACATGGCAGTGGAGCATAACAAGCAAACAACGAACTTCCACATTGATTCACTCTAAATCTGCCAGACATCTGTTCCGACTGATTTAAAGACATAAATGGGTTAAAATGACATACAGACCAGGAACAACAAACACATATATACCTGTGTACACCGTAGGTCTTCACAAAAGTCACAAAAGCATCAGAGGCTGAATATCAGGAGCAGCAGGTGGGGTACTCGGAGTCACTGCCTTGCAACCAAAGGTCTTGGCTTCCAATCCTGCATCCTGCAGCAGTACCCTTGATCAAGGTACTTACCCTGAAAAATTTCCCAACTAGGCTCACCTTGTAAGTCACAAGAGGCATGAGCAAAATGAAAAAAGTAACAAAAAAAAAAAAATCGAACTGTTTGCCTGGAGCTCTGAGCAACAATCGTTGGAGCCTTTCAGTAGATTTAGTTTCCCTTTCTGAATATAAACTCATGTAGCGTATGGGATAATCATTTCCATACACTGCACAAGAGTTTAAATTCAGAGAAGAAACAAAGTCTACTTCAAATAATTCCTCTGCACTTTTGTCACTTTTAGCAGATGAGAGAGGCAACACTCAGAACAGATAGATGTGCGAGTCATAGGAACATCTATAGCTTTTTCACCTTCCCTTTGCTTCTTTTACCTTCTCCACTCTTTTGAAAAACTTAGGAAAGCACTTATGTTTTTGTATCACTTGGTGCATTGGGTGAAGCTTTGCAGTGTGATCTAAATTGGAATGACAGATAAATAATAAATACTCACAAAAGTTTGTATTGATGAAAAGTCTGTTCCTTGAAAGCTTGTAAGCTAAGGACAATTATTTATTTAGTTTATGCCTTTCTCCATGGCTACTTAGAATGATTTACCCATTTATACAGCTGGGTAATTTTTTTTACTGCTTCAATTCTAGGTAAGTACCTTGTTCGAGGGTATTAAAGCAGGAAGTGAGATTCAAACCTGGGTCCTTCAAGTGCATGGCGGCAGGTCTAAGCACCAGCTCACCTACTATCCCTGCAGGTAGTGTAGTGTTTCCCAACAGGAAAAGTGAGAACAAGAAGACTGAACGCTCAGTGTAGAGTCCTGCACAGCAGAAACCACTGTTACAGGGACTAGCTGCACTGTCCCTGTTCACAAACATGCCTACTGTCTCTGTCTCAGTGTGAAAGGCTCGTGGCAACCAGAGGGGTGGGCAGGGGAGAGGCACTGCAGCCCAGTGTTTGGGTGTCCTGCAGTGGTGTCACTCTTTGTCCTCAGCTGAGGGGATTAGATTAGAAAATGAAAATAGAGGAGCATCAATTAAGTCCTTTCCCGTCCTCCTGCTCCCCAGAGGAGATCCAAATAAGGGGCCAAGCCAAGTTCATACAGCGGTCACAATGCAGAGAGGAGAGGGGGCTGCAAAGCACATCCGCCTCCCTTGGTGCCTCGGGGGGCACCTCCCCCCATCTCTACAACCCGCAGATACAACATGATGGATATGAATGAGGTCAACAGCTGCGGATGAGAAAATGCAGGTGAAACAGTGGAAGAGACCACAATGCCATGCCCAATGTCCCTCGCAGCCTTCCAAATGGAACAGCTGAGTCCTGCTTGCTATTTAACCACATAATAGCGCACCCAACTCACACATGTCAACTAACACAGTTCAAGGAGCCGCTGCGCTTAAAGAAAAGCCCTGACTGGGGCTCATAGTGAGTGAACATATGGAGCACAGGGGGATTGAGTCAGAGCGTGTCCAGAATGCTGCAGCCCTGCTTGTTGGGTTAATACAGTCAAACAGGAGCACTCCAAAGAGGGGAAAATTTTTCATCACCCGGTCACGTCAGATGGGGCTGACGCGCAGAACATAAAATGTCACATTTTAACAGCAATATGGAGGTCGATCAATCTCAAGTGGTCAGCGAGTGAGAGCTAAACACAGCGGCCTGCAGTTCTCTACAGTTCTGTCCATCATTATCTTTTATGAGTCTTATATAGTTATCAAGAAAGGAAGTGTGAGCAACACCCACGTTAAGATACCAGTACTCAGCGGCGCTTAGAGGTGCTCAGACTGGATAGTCCACCTGGGGCACAGCATGGGTAAGTCAGACGAGCACTTGGTCAAATCCCACTAAAGTCATCTCGGGTACAGTGCCATGCCGCAGCAGAGAACACCCCCACACCAGAGGCTGCCCAGCGCTGGTGCGTAAGTGAACACACACCACTCATCCTGGCAGGGGTACAACACCACAGTATGAATGTGGATGGGTGGGGAGTCGCAGTGAGGTCATTGAGAGGAAAACACACCGCCGGAGGGCTTCCTCTATTTCCCTCTGCAGGAGGAGTAATGCAGACTCTGTTTGTGTGGTGATGGTGGGCCAATAGGCATGAGTACAAGTGTGAAGCACATACTCTTGTGGAATATGAAAACTGTTCCTGTTTCTTCCTCAAACAGTACTTTGCATTATTCAAATAGCCTGGGGCTTCTGGCAATCCCCCGGTATGGTTTCGACAGATGTGTGCTGTAGGCGCGCAGAGGGAAGGGGGGTGTGGAAGTCGCTCCACTTGGACAGCCTCCCCCAGTCCCGTCTGCTGCACGCAGATGCCATGCTGGAGCACCGCACCTTCCATGTGCAGGAGTACTTAGGTGTTCAGTAGCCATGCAGCAGTGGGTGGACAGGAGGACTGGATGGATACCTACAGCCACTCCTCAAGCTGAAGGGCTTCCGAAGTGGGTGTCTTTTGCCAGGGGACTTCCCATTAGCACCGGCACCACTGGAAGAGACTGGCTGCCGCCACATAGGACATTAATGTGAACAATAAACTTTGCTCCTATGGGGCTGTACACCAGTACTGAGTTGGTGGGGTGAGCATGTTCTAGCATCAGTCATCATTCTCCAGGGCACTCCAGGGCACTGCACATCTCCGCCAGACCCTCCTCATCTTCAAACGATTAATGCACCGCTGCTTGCCTCTGATCATTATTCATTTTTTCTTTCTCCAGCAAGCAAGCAAGCAAGCAAGCAACCAAACATCAGCCCACTGCCCCTTCATTAGTGTAACGCCCCAAATCTCAACATAACCTGCTGTGCTGATCACGTACAATCAGCCCCACATCCTGTTTCTAATACACAGCCTATTTGAACTGGGTGCGATTGGAAAAATAAATAAATAAAATATCATCATCATCATAAAACGGTAAGTTTTTCCAAAAGAGTGAAAAAAGAAGCAACGAAAAGGTGAACAATCTGGAGATGATCCTATGGTTTCTTTGTCTACCAGTTCTGAGCCATTGGTGAAATATCACCTCTTCATCATCCTGCATCGCCACATAATATCTCCTGCTCAAAAATATCGTGCAGTTGTTTGCGCTTAAAGGCAAACTTGCTTATTTCTTTAAAACTTATTATAATTATGATTTATTTCTTTTTACTATGCTTGTGTTGAGTATAAGTACATTTCTTGTGATGTATGGCATAAGCAAAGTAGCAGTAAAGTCATAAATAACTCCTGTCACTGGACTCTCAACACAAAGTCCCGACTTACAAGAGGGTGGGACGGCCAGCCAGCCTGGGCACTATGAGCTTCTCAGTGGGACAGAGAGAGTGTGATATGGAAACATTTTATCCGTTTTTGAGATGCTTTTCTCCAAAGTGACAAAGTACAACTCAGCATAAACAATAATAACCAACAGGCCGATGTAGACACACAATTAATGAAGTACAGTCGATTATTCCAATACCATTTTTGTCAGCACACATTACAGCACAGCTGCATATAGAATCAATGTGAAGCCCCGGGCCTATTCCTGGACATATTCAACTAATGAACTTTGAGCGAAAACAACCCTCTGTATTATTATGCATTCTGTATGCCTGCATGTTGCTGAAGGTACAAGGACAGCTATGTGAAGAGGTATTACATATTGTATTACAGAAGACAGTGTAAAAGTACTGGGAAAATGACCCAGGCCATAGCGACTAAAACACAACCACTTTGACCTCACAGCAGGATTCACACACCATGGTGCCCAAGTTCACAATACTACATCACATGAAGAGTAAAAGTACCATGTAGCATGCCACCCACATATCCCCTGTAGCCTCAGCTTGCCAATCTCTAGGGCACAGAACAAACACAGAACACAACAACATGGGGTTAAAGGCACGAAGCCCCCTGTAAAGCACCTGCGAGAGAGAGCAGGGTGGCATGGCTGGAGGCTACAGGGGCAGTCAGGTTGACAAGGGGTCAGTAATAACAGGATAATATTAAGTGTGTCCCTGGAGGGAGATCGGAGTGGCGGGGGGCTACACGGCAGCTGGGCCCCATTGTGTGCCCCACGCCACCTTGTTTTCCTTGTCTCATGATGGTGTATTTGTGACACTGTTGGCCCTCACCACAATCCCCTTCATCAGCAGCATGTGATTTGGCTCGAGGTGTCCAGGTGCTGAGAGCTTTGCAAGGAATTTAATTTACCTGCTCCCCAGTGACCGCCCACCTCCCCTTCTAGCCAAACCCAACCACAAATTTCCCTTCTTTGACATAAGCGAAAACAGACAGAGTCCAGACAGAGAGTTCAGGGAGCAGCTGCAGGGCCGAAAGAAGGAAAAGGCTCTGGTAGGACGCTGTTCCCATTAACAGGGAGGGCTCATTTCTAAAGGAGGAGAAACTGAGAGGGAAAGCCTCTGGCTGTCACTGCACGAAGCAGCTGATAGGAAGTAGTACATGAGCTGTTAGCATAGCTTCAAATGCATGTTCACGTGTTTTGTGTTTATATACAGGGGCAGCAGGTGGTGTAATGGCTAGAGCTGACACCTCGCACTCAAAGATTGCGGGTTCAAATCAAGGTGTTTACCCTGAATTGCTCAAGTAAAAATTACCCTGCTAAAATTTTATTCCACTTTGGAGAAAAGATTGTTACATAAATGAATGCAGAGTAAGAGGCAGGGAGTGGTACATTACCGACAAGTGTTTTCATTCACAGAAATTAAACTAACAACATAATCAGGAAAGCAAGGTCATGCTTACAGAATGTGGCCAACAGGTTCAAAAAACTAGAGAGGTTGGGGATGAAACCCTTTCGCCACACTTTACTAAACACGTGCAGAAAAACATGAAGTAAATGTATTTCCAGAGGGTTCTAGCTCACACCCTGCGCCACTACTGATTAGGAAGGGTCTCAAAAACCTAACAGCTTTTCTAAAGACCCATTTGTGTCCAGTGCTGTCACTTACACCACTGCCACACTTAGTTCTACAGGTCCGGTTCACACTCCACACCAAACATAGTGGGAAGCTCATTGCAGAACTGGGCTCCTGGACAAGCAGGGGACAACATGTATCTTTAAGCAGGAGGAACACAGTTCGCATATACTGCTACTCTGAAAGGACAAACACCGCCGAGGAAGCTGAAAGAATAGCCGCCTCTCTCGATCCTTCTGACCCTACTGGCAAACACCTAAAAGCATCATGCCACTTTGAGTGTATGTTCCAGGTCACCAGGGACCTTTTCAAAGACAAGGAGAGGTTCCTGGCTCCCATAACACATGAAGGCACTCGACCTAGCTGACAGGAGCACGCTTCTCACACCAGGAAGGAGGTCTGTGCAGACCGACAAGGTGACTGAAATTGAGCAAAGGAAAAGATGACAATATAATGAAAGGCAGCACTTCTTGTTTCTAGAGGTTTGAGGGAAACACACAGGGTCAGAGCTGTCTTCTGTACCATCTTCATGATGGGAGCAGCGGCTTGTGTGCAGACAGCGCAAGTACGGCACCCCACCAGTTGCAGGAGCACGAACACACTGAGCACATCAATCACCTGTGACCAGGCAAGTTCAAACTGACAGATAAAGACACGGCACTAGATATATGTATGTATGATGAGCAAAGATGGATCATATCAAACCACTGCACTATCGTTCTTTAGAATGAGGGCTGGGGGTCTACTTTTACTCAGGAGTGACAGCGTACAGCGAGCTCTTCCCCGTGTCGTCACAGTGGGGGCACCTAAATGGCAGCATGGCATATGGCAGCAGTTCACCTCTGAACTCGAGTGCTGCTCACCTGGGCTTAGCTCCAGACCACAGCCCCCAAGCAATTGAACCTCTCCTTAAGCACGTGTCAACAATTCACTCAAGCAACCACCCAACATGTCGCCTCTCTCACCGCAACCACATCCCCTCAGTGATGGGACTTGACACTAATGACTGAGCAGAAAACAGACAAATACAAAAAGCAGAAAGGTGCAATGTAGTACACAGGGGAGCGTCAGGTTCTGGCAATAACCAGACAGGGAACAGCAGTCAGTGGGTTTGCGGAAATTTTCATTAATTTTGCCTTTAATTAGCAAAATACACAAAATAAAACTCTGAAAACCAAATAAGAACCCAAAATGGGAAAAGAAATCACATTTTTATTTTTAAGAATATAAAAATTCTATCAGATATCCACTGATCCGGAAGTCAAACACAGCTTAATTCCTGACTTCCACAAATATATACTGGAAACTTCTGTACGGCTATGCATACTATCAAGTGTCTCCCTCAAATAAATACCGGCCCCAACTGCTGCTCGTGTCCGCAAAAAGAGCCCACACCAGGTATGGTGCCACAGCCACATTTTGCTCATAAGGACATGAGATCCAAGACTTCAGGTTTCAGTACCGGGAAGAATCTGCCCCTTGTACCTTTCAGAAAAATCATTCTACCTAGAATTAAATAACTGCACACTGAAATGGAACACTGCTTGATTCTTCTTACACATCAGGGAGGGAAATGTGTCATCATTATGGAACATACTAGATGAACACTCTACTTACATGCTTGACACAAAGTGTCAAACTAATGTTACTAATGAATTGTTAACATTTCAGTTGCAAAATAATTTCACTAATTCCTGGAAAATCTGGTCACTTTTTAAAGCTAAATTACCTCCCCTGGTAAATACTGTAACCTTCTGCCCTTGTACCGTACTGTGTGTATCTGTTTGTAAAGTTAGTTCTGCTATAACACAACAGTTGTGCTCCCATCAAACACCTATGTCAAGCTAATTTACGTAACAAATATAACATTTTAAATTTAGAAAATGGGGTTTGGGGCCAAACACAAAATACATTAATTAGAAGCTACAAAAACCTCAAATTAGATTAGAAGATGGTGCAAAACCTGTCAAAAACAAACGCTGCTAGAAAACAAAGATGAAGTGCATGAAAATAAAAAATAACCAACAAAATAATACAGTTTGTTACACCTTGTTCTTTGGCTTTGTTAGAACTTTTTAACATCCAAATTCGCTTTGTGTTAAGTCTTTTATGAACTCCATTTGGGCCACCAGAACAGTTTTTTTTAACTCACTCTGGCCAACTATTTTTAAGTGTACTACAATTGGTCTGGATTAGATGCTGTGGAAAAATTGCATAGCAAAAGTTAATACTTTCAGAACAATATCACATTATTCCCAACTCACATTTGAAAAAGTTGGCATTATGTAAACTGTGTTCCTCCATTCATTGCATTCTGTCCAAATTATATAATTAAAAACACCGCTATAGCAGAACTGACTGTGTTTGTATTTTTCTCAAAGCTGCTGTGACCCACTTCTGTTATGGTCTAAAAAAAGGAAAGTGCAAAAGTATAGGGCCAGCTGGTGATGTAGTGGTGAGGACTAGGTTCAAAGCCCTCCTGCTGTAGGACCCTTGATCAAGGTATTTACCTATGACTGATACAGAAAAATGTACCCAGCTGTGAAAATGGCTAAATGACAGTAAGTAGTTTTGCATTGTAAGTTACTTTCGAGAAATACCTAAATCCTTGGAAATTCTGAAGGTAAAGTGCCAGAGAGAAATTTGAGACCCTACACCTCTAGTGGAGGTACTGGCACCGGCCCACAGGAGCACAAGCCAACACTACCATTGTGCAAAGTGTTGACATGAGGGCAAATGATCAAGACCCCATGTTGGACAATGATCCCAGTGAAGTGTGAGAGTAAACAAAGGTTCAACACTCACTACCATGTAAATGAGACTAACAGACTTCAAAAAGGTATTCAAATATCAATGATTAAACAAGGAGGGTGGTTATTAAATAAAAAGTAAAAGAAGAGCTTGCAGTGGGGGGTGGGGGGGGCACATGCCAGTCCTGCTAGGAGGGTAATAAATTCTGCTCACCTTCTCCTTGGCTCAGGCTTTGTGCACTGTGCCTGTTGTTGCTTTGTACCCTTATCTGTTCAGCGAGGTGATTAATTCTGGGCGTCTGGTGGAAGCGCTGAGAGCAAGCTTTACGGTGTGGCTGTGATACTTCAAAGACGGCACACTTATCTGCACAAAACACCCGACCAACCCTCCCCCACCACCGACCCCCAAACCTCCATCTCCCAACACCTTAACCCCTACAGCTCTAGCTACCCAAGTGTGTACACATAGACACACATACGTGCCTTTGCTGGCACCTTTCCAACACGTCTCGCTGTCAAGCACCCCCCGCTAACAGACGCAGCAGTTCGCTGAGCTTCCCGCTTCTGTAAAAGAGCTGCAAGGCGACTGCAAAGCTCATGGGAGCGGACTCACACACACGGGTACCCACAAACAAAGGACATTGTCTCCTGAGCAAGTGGACATGTGGGAAACAAACACAGAGACAGTGTGAACAGTGTGACTACACACACACACACACACACACACACACGTGCGCACACTGCTGCTGCTGCTGTACAGTTTAAACTAGGCCCAGGCTTCTACACTTGGGGACAAGCTGCCATCAGACAGCAGGCTAGCAGTTATGAATGCATCTGTATCCACAATCCCAATCACCATCATAACTGAAACCAACAACCTGGTATACGCTACAGAAACAGTAGGCTGCAAAACCTAAGAAGCCAACCATCCTGGATGCCCATCTTGGAAGCTAAGACTGGAGCTCAAGATAAAGACAGCCTAAAAAGAAATGTGTAAGTTGACTTATCCACAAAAGTGTAACATGACAAAGGACAGGTTTTGGCTACTGAGGAGGTACAAAGGCAGGTCCAGAACTGAGGCTCTGCAGTCTGTGAAACCATGACTAAGTGCGCTGGCAGCCAGACTGCAGAGATACACAGAAGAAACAGGGGCCAAATGAATAGATGCCCTGTTCACAAAAGAACCAGCTAGAATGGTCTCTGAGCTGCAGTCCAACAAGAGATCAGCCACAGATCCACCAAGAGCCAAAACAAAAGAGTGCAGGAAGAGTATCTAGGAGAAGGACTCGTCACACAAAACCAGTGCACTGGGGCTAAGAGACCTGAGAACATAGTGCCGCAGTCTGACAGAGCAGGAACCAGTTGCCAGCACAGCAGCAGATGTCCAACGGCGGGTCGCAAACATGAAAAACTGAGCAGCACCAGGAAGTGACATGATCCATGTCTATTGGCTAAAGGTGAAAACCAAGGTAGAGGTAGCGCCATTGGTAACTGGAGCACAGGAGCACTTGCAGCCATGACCCCTAAGCTGGAACATCGGTCTCAGTCCAGAAGCGTGCAATTATAGGAACAGCAAAAATACTGCACTGTACCATTAACACTCCCAGACCCCCCTAATCTGAGGAAAGACAGGGGAAAACTGGGTGGGGAAAGGTTTATATATATATGTGTGTTGAGGTGCCAAAGGAATTCAACAACAACACTAACAAACAGCATCGACATAAATCAACAAAAAACAACAACAAAATGATAATAAATTGGTAAATATTTTTTTTAAGTTGCCCATTAACTGCGTTATATTGAAATTGCGTATACCAGGGCTTACCTGTAATTCACAGCAGATAAATAGAGGATTTCTCTCCTCACTCGGAACTGAATTACTTGATGTAATCAAAAAAATTTATTCACTGGCCAGTGGATGACTTCTGGTGAACATCACTTATAGGAAAAAATGTTTGAAAGAGGTATAGCAGCAAAATCAAGGAGTGAAAACAAAAATAATGTTAAAGCTGTTCAGCTGTGAATTGCTCCAGCCAGCATGAGTCCAACTTGAGGTCACTTCTTTTTTACCATGATGTGTATACGGAGAGATGAACAGTCATCGCAGGTATGCCGAAGCAGATTAGATGTGTTTGAACCCTTACCAGTCACTGTTTTTTAGCATACTTTGCAAATTGGATATCTGTTGTCTTTTACCACCCTCAGTTATTTGGATATAAAGCTGAGATGTCATATTGCGCTGTCATTTTCCCAGCACATCTGCTCTCTAAATGTTAAACAGTTGTTGGATCAGCCAGCTCAGCTAAGCCAGGCACACAACAGACACAGACCTCACTCACAAGAGGAATTTTTAGGACACCATGGATCAGAAGGCTTCTAAAATAGAATTTTACCATATGTGCCACATGGGGAGACACACACAAGGACTTCAGAGTTACACACAGGGTCTTCAAAGTGACTGAACAGACACATGCACCTTTCACGCACATGTCATGCATCATATCTCTTCACACCAGATAGGGAAGATGGTACACCGCTACTTCTAGATACCCCTACTAGATGCCATGTCAGCCCTAACACATCATGACACCCCTATTTCAGCTCCTCCTGTCCACAGAGGAGTTTCCCTGAAGCAAGTGACAGAGAAGCAGAGACCTATCCTACTCCATGTTTCCCCAAACCTATGAGCACCAGAATGAAGCAACACTAAACCTGAATTGCTAAGTCAACGTCATCTTGCCCTATGAACGAGTTGTCACACTCCATGACTTCCAAACTTCTCGCAGTGTGGAATCTGAGACATCTAATTGTGATTAATCGTGTAACCAGTGAATCACAACATTCCCATTTCCAACCTGGGGTTCTGAGGTGAGATCATTACAAATGGTTGGTGGCACCAGGTGACACAGAGGTTCCAGTGCATTGACCCACGAAATAGGAAGTCCCAAGTTCGAGTCCAACCTACTTATGTAGTATGGTGTTTAAGCTGAATTGATGCAATAAAAATAGCCTAGCTGTACAAAAGGGTAAATAAAGTAGCTTTACACTGAAAATGTCAGCTAAAAAAAAAAAAAAAAAAAAAATCACTGAAAATATGCCTATGTGCATGTCATTCATCTATCACATGGTTCCAGCCTGGAGACCTGCAGTAAAGGGCACCACACACACGAAATCCAGGAGGGCAGCTGCACAGTATATATGTAGCCAAAGCAGCCTCAGCTCAGCCCAACTGCCAAACCCTCCGCTCTACCAACCTCCCATGACACCATCACCTTCCAGCACCTCACAGAGACAAAGCTGAGATTACAAGCGGATATTGGCTCCCTCGGATTCGCAGTAGCGACAGCTATATGCACTCCTATCAGCAATGGCCCCCAGTACACTAATGGAAGTTGTACATTTCACCCACCCATGCCATTAAAAGAGCGAGCAAGGGAAAATGGCTCAACCGTTCCCTCCAACAAAGCTTGTGGGTCAAGGTCATTAATGTAGTCGCTCCCTAAACACCAGTTGAAGGTACTCGTGGGTCACACAGGGCACTTTAAGTTCATGTCACAAATATGCACTGCAGTCCCTTGGTCAGAACACAACCATAGATCAGCAAGGGGTTAAGGCGATCGTGGAAAGATTGCGAAAGTTGGAGATGTTCTCAGTCATCATCCCCCAATCATCTCTCTCCCAGTCAATGTTTACAATAGACTTACTAACCCTCTGGCTGCTTAATGAAAATACAGGGTTTGGATTTGGATTTAGTGGATTTAAAATGCCAGCATGAATCCACTGTAGGGAAAAGTGCTTTGTGGGAGGTGTATTGAGGCCTAAGGAAATACTCATTCACATAAATTAACAGAGGCAAAAAGGTGTACGTGGCTGTTATTAACTTTTATTTTATTCAATAATACTGAAAAGGTCGGATAATCAACTTTACAGTGATTTACCCATTTTTACAGGGCTCTCTTACTTTATCAACACACGTACCTACTCAAGAGTACTAAAAGCAGTGTGATTTGAATCAGGAGCTGGCAGATAACAAAGGCAAAGCCCTTAAAACTACGATGTCACCGACAGAAGAGCTGAGGCTGTACTATCCATTAAACAGATTGTAAAAAAAAAAAAAAAGAAGTTATAATAGTTTATTTGGGCCATTTAGACAAACTGGTAATGCAAGTGTGTGATCAGATTGACACATAAAGCAATTCATTAGACAAGAAAACACCAAAAAAACAGAGCAATTAGAGCTGCTGCCTTACACTGGAAGGTTAAAATCCTTGAACTGATACAGTACACCCCTCCCAGGGATATAATGGGGTAAATCATTGTAAGTTGCTTTGGAAAGAAGCATGGGCTCAATAAATGAATGTTAAAGTGTGGTTTGGTCAGTTTAAGGGCTGTTATGGCAACCGGACACTGGAGGATAAATCACCACCTGAGACAGTAATTGATGAGGGGGTGGAGATGCTGTAGAGCATCCCTTCCAACAGGGAACACTGCATGCAATACAAGATCATACCACATGAAACCAAAGACAACAACCACTTCTACGTGCAGCCTGACCTTACTGTTTTAATTAAACTGTACTTGTGGTTTTGTAGATCACTGTACACCCAATCTGTACACACAGGTAGAAATAAAACACATTACTGCAAATAAGAAAAGTATAATAATAAAAAGTTAAACTGTTCACCAGAGTGCAACTCCTGCCTGACAAAACCCGGTCAAGGATACTGTAACCAAAGCAGCCCAAGCCCACATCCCCATGATCAAATCGTCTGCTTCTACCCGTTTACACCCCCCATGAACACTATTTAAGCAGGGTTTAGGAGGTCTTTGTAACTAAAACAAGTCAAACCCTTCTATCACTCTTCCCTGCTGGAAGGCCCACTGAAAGAAGGGCCTGTGTAAGGACAAGGGGTCCACCAGAGCTTACGCTCCACTGTTTACTTCTGGTATCATGTGCTGGAACCTTCCTCCATCAACGAAGCCAACACAGTGGCCAACTTGGACTCAGAGGAGAAAAACTCGGCAAGGAGAAAAACACACATACATGCTGTCCTCTCGTCGAGCTCTGTGAAAGGTGGCTGTGAGGGTTTGTGTGCGCGTGAGCACCGCTCTGCGATGGTAGGGGGGTTTGACAGAGGAATCTGGCAGAAAAATCCTGTGGTCCACAGTGTGCCTGTTTAACTACACACTTTTACGGGTAGTTAGGCAAGACGTTCCACATCTGTTTTAGAGATGACAGAGGCTGCAGCACCTCCCACAGCCAGGCTGGTGATGCCGTGACAGGCAAAACGCCCCTTTCTCCTCCCCTCCCCTGCCCAGAGCGGCAGACTGTGTGAACACCAAATCGCTCCAGCTTGCCTCTCCATGGGCCTCCATCTTCTCCTCAACCTGCAGCTTTAACAGCTGAAAGGAGATGTGGGATCTCTGGCACAAGACATCCCCCACCAACATGGAACAGGCACACTGGCCTCTGCAGGCCTAAAAGTGCTCTGTGTGTAACAAGTCAGCTGTGGGCTTCATGTGTGGAGCTTGTAATCCAGACAGTCCTTAAAGATGAGGAGAGCACACCCTTGGCCTGGGTCAACTGTGTTAGCATCATTCTGTCATGTAATACAGACTACAGTTGCAGCTAGGAGCCCTGTCAGCAGGTGGAGAGACGAGGCTCATGTGAGCAGAATGCACTCTGCCACAGGCTGGGTATGTAAACATAGACACGTGGGAGTGACAGTGCTGCAAAGGAAAGCCAAACAAACGGCTGGGATTAATCTCCATTACTTGCAGACGTAAACAGTCCGACCACTACCACTGCGCCTGTACACACTTGTACACACACAACGAGGTGTTACACATAACCTGTGATTCATCTGTAATGTCCTTCTTGCAGATGTGCACGTGTCACTAAAACACTTGCATAAAATTTCAGGAAAACAAGAGGAAAATTATTTGGTTTTCTCCAACAGCCCTAAAACGTGTCTCCAGAAAAACTGGTGACTCTAAATTGCCCGTAGTGCATGACTGCCCTTTTATAGGCAGGCATTCCATGCAGGGATGTGTACCCTGTGTGATGTCGAGTCAAGTACACCAAGTTAAAAGTCTGGAACCACCCAATTAATTTTTAAAGATACCTAATGTTGGATTGAGCTGACACCATTTTACATTAGACCAATCGGCATATCTTTAAGATATGTGTGAACACCCCTCTGCTGTCTTGAAGATGGCCATCTTGAATTCAACTTAATTTGAAATGTAATGTTGGTCCTGTGACCACTCTAACATGTTTAAAATTTCAAAGGATATTCAATGGTGAGGTCTGTTTTTGACATCTTCAGTACTTATGAAGTTTTGACCTGTCATAGTGCAAACGTCAAGCCATAATGTTTAGAGCGATACAGGCATAAATCGAGACCGTTTCACAGATTGTGTTTAATGTGCCATCCATTCTGAGCAAGGCAGAGCTGCAGATGTTGTTCCCAGTCAGTTTGAACACGGCGAAGAACGTCTGTTTAGATGCAAGCACAAACCTCAATGATGCATGTCTTCAAATGGCCCAGAAGTTCTCCAGAAATGGTCTCAGTTTATGCCCGTATTACTCTCAGAACGGTCAGACAGACCTACATAGATTAATTTATAAATCCCAGCAGAACTCATGTAGTTGTGCTCCTATGTTCATAGGACTACATATTCACTACAGATGCTACATATATGAATATGGATGGCTGTATGAGTAGCTACTGAACTTAGATTCCAGTTGCCAGAGGTACAAATGAAAGAATGAGAGAGAAAGATGTCAGGATTGATGTCTTAAACCCGTCGCAATGCTGCAGCCCAATGGTATGATTTATGACAGGAGTTGGTACCTCAGATAGCAAGATTAGAAAGTGAAGCACTGAGAGTACCAAGGACTCCTCTCCAGATGGGAGGCAGAGGGTGTAGTAATGTGAACCACTGCATTTAGATTCAAATGACCTAGGTTTGATTCCCACCTCCTGCAACAGTACCTTCCATCATGGTACTTACCTTAAACTGTTCCAGTAAAAAATTATCCAGCTGTATCAATGAGCAAATCACTTAAGTAGTTTAACACTGTGAGTCGCTTTGGAGAAAAGCATCAGCTACATAAATGCAATCAATCAACCAACCAAGCAACCAAGCAATACATGTAAATGCGAGCAGTGGAGGGTGGGTGGAGTGAGCTGCTAATACCAGGCTTTTCCAGTTACCGGAGCTTTGGGATGTTCTGCAGCAATCCGTACACCTTCCTCCTGCGCAGCAGTCTGTGAAGGTTATACAGCGACCCTCTACCTACAGAGGACTTTTTAGACTACCTGATGATAAAGTGCAACCCGACAATGAGAGAGAACTTTTCAGATGTACAAAGGGCTATGCATCAACTGTAGAGGCCCCGCAGTAACAGGCCGGAGTTTCCAGTGGCAACTCTAATCTTTAATTACAAAGGAAATGATAAGAATGCTCCGCCGGGACGTGCAGATGATTACAGAGCCACCGATGCCTCAAATTGCTGCTGCAGGAAGCCATACATAATTACACTATGGCACATGTCATTTTTCTCCATTCTTACTGGTATGCGGGTTATCCCTTGTTCCCCCGCTCCACTACTGCTTTGTTTAGATGACTTTTATTACACGCATTCTGTGCCATGTGGGTGAGTGAGGTACCTGCATAGCTCCTGTGAGAATGTGGAGCAGAGCAACAGGGGATGGCATGAACAAGAGCTCATATGTGGAGCCAGAGCCTACTTTAGTCTGTTCACACACGTGCATGAGAGAGAGAAGATATTCAACCCCCCAACATGCCAACTTCCTGGGGAAAGACCTGATCATAATGGGCTTACGGAAGCAGATAATGAAGGCAGGCCAGGAGAGTGTAGTCATTCATTGTGTGGTTCTCATGTTGAAGAACACTCTCTGGAACAACACACACACAGTATACGCTCACCACTGCCAAGCAGACAAAGTCACTTTGCGCGAAACACTTAGCGCTCCCGTTTCTCCCATTTTTCATTTTACCACTGTTTCGATCTGCTTAGCCCCTATAACACACAAGAGTGTCCTTCAAAAATGACACCTATAAATGCAGGGATCTAATAACAGCAATAGGTTAAATGTCCATAATGCAATGTGGCACTTCACCACCATTTGTGACACATTCAAAAATACAGTTTTAGTAGCCACCCCCTCCCCCAGCATTAATGGGACCCCTCTACCAGAGACAGACAAGTGACGCCCCCTGCGCCTGGTTCAGAGCACCACTCGCCCTGTAATTCATCTGCAAAGTAATTTACACCACAACCTGACCAATCCATCAGAGGGCTGCCGAGAGCAGGAACCTCATCTAAGCCCAGGTGCACAGCCAGAAGGTGCTCGCTACTTTCCTTCTTTCTTCACATTACATTTATTTGGCACCTTTTTTGCAATTAAATAAGCCAATCTACTTACAGTGATTTACACAATGGTACAACTAAGTGATTTTTACAGTAACAATTTCAGGTAAGCGCCTTACTCTAGGGTACTTCAGCAAGAGGTGGGATTCAAACCTGGGTCCTTTCCGAGCAAAAGAACAGCTCTAACCACAATACCACCTTCTGATCAGATAACTGTGTTAGGCATGCCGCAGTCACACAGCAGGTAATGTCTAATGTCAGCAAAGAAGAGTGGCTCTCCATGGTGTCCAGACATCTGGCCTGTACACACCCACAGCACCCTTTTCCCAAATATACCTCCTCAGCTATACACGTGTGTGTTTCCACACAGCAACATAACCTTGCAACACACACCACCAGAGGAGGAGACAGCTTCCTCAGCTATAAATGCTGCATCTCAGGGCTGGCTGGTGAGCAGCGTGAAGGTGCTGCAGCATAGTGACCAGCCAAGACAATTCCAAAGGTTTTACCACAGAAGGCAGTACAAGACTTACGACTCTTGTTTTGTCATTTCATTTTTTATTCTACCTGTTTCTTTTTTTCCCCCAAGCCTAGGAAAAGAACCAAAAAAAAAAAAATTTTTGTTCCAAAGGAAATTTCCCCCCTACTGTGAAGTAAAGGGGGCTTACAAAAGAATGTGCTGACAAAGGCAGAGGAAGACAGCCATATGGCAACAGACACATTCTCATGGTCGGTAGGAGAAACAACACACCCAGTCAACACGTACTGGACCTTCAATAAGCAAACAAACAAAACCAAGCCCCAAGAAAACATTGAAATCACCCAACCAGCACACCCACTGCAATCATGAGGTCCTCTGCAGAGACCGCGGTTCCTTCTGCTTCAAGAGATACCCAGCAGCACAGGGTGAACGGCGCTATTCCCACAATGTGACTCATCCCAGCCGAGCGTGTCGGTCAAGCAAGCAAGCATTTAATTCATTAATATACAATCAAATGGTGCCTGAGGATGGAGGAAATCCATAGGAGTATTTGAGAAGAAAAGACAAAAATGAGAGGAAGGCCTTCAGGCCAATCCACCAGCTGAGGCAGATTTCACAAATCAAGTATCAAGCACTAACAGGCACCAGACAAGCATTCATATGGAAGCTCTTCCCTAATCTGAGTATTTCTGCTGAATGGCAGCATGTTCTAAGTCTTTAAATGTGCATAAGCCTGCATGAGCTCTGCTGTGTTAAGCTTTGCCTTCCCTCAAGAACCCTGAGTCCTGTGACATCCTGAGGGGTTGTCTGGCCAGCATCCTCCGATGCGCTCCCTGTCAGTGCACTCAGCTTCAGCGTCTCTCCCCCTTTTCTTTAAGTGTTCGGTGCCACTCAGGAGGAATAATTCATCCAGAGATGCCTAGTGGCATCACACCCACTATGTGGCACAACAGCTGTGGGCCACTACCTGAAACACACGTCAGAAAGTTCAACCATGTCCAGAGCTACCACACGTAAGTAAATATGCCATGGATGGTACTACACTGCACTAACCCTGAGGACAACCTATTCAGAGCCTTTTAAGTGAAGGAAGCTCCTTTGGATCAGCCAAAAGTGCAGCAAAAAACACAGTTAAACCACAAGCAACGCTAAATACAACCTTGAAGATGCTCCGCTTCTCACACTAAATAAGCTTTCTTGCCCCATGGCTGTAGCACCTCTTCTCAGGTGTCATTACAGATACAGAAAGAGTGTGTCATGAGCAACCACATCAAGCTGCTAAAGTGGAGGCTCAGAGATGCTATTGGCAGTAACGCACCACACACCAAGAGCACTTAAACCAAATAAACCAAGCCTATGTTTGCTTTATCATCATCGTCGTCCTCATTCCTCACCACGTAAGAGAAGGGAAGGTAGGAGTGAACACCATCCATTCCCTTTCATTGGTTGTCATGTGTCACTGGAGGACAGGTACTCTTTGAAAACACCAATAGAATACCTTAAAAGCCAAGGACATATTGTCTGAGGCCATTAATGGAAACCTGTAAATTAATGTGGACGAGGAAGGAAAGAATGTGTGCTCCGAGGATTAAAATACCAAAGACAGGACTTGGTGACCGATCCAGATGCAGCTCTAATGCCATACAGCGTTCCTAAAAAAGCAGCACAACAGAATGACATGAACTATTTTTAAGGATAATGATGCTGTTATGAAGGATGCGAGAAAAGGCTGATGGAAAGCTCTTCACAGGTGATGGGAAGTAAACAGGCAGCTCAGAAATCAGGTAAATCAGACTGCTTTGGGTGCTGTCACGTGGGAGCAATCAAAGAACCATAGCCACTAGAGACTGGGCACTGCTACCATCCCCCGCTTAGTGTGGGGACTAGTGGTGCTTTCACATCTACTTTTCCACTGCATCATTCTTATCCAAAGACGGAAACATGGCAGCACAGTTTTACTATTCAACGAAAGACGCCTGTGAGTCAATCAATGGACAGACCAAGATGTTTGAACCAATGACACTCAAAGAGGATGGGTGTTGGAACACACCTGGCAAGGTTTTTACATTCTGCCAATTTTCTGATAACAGTAGCTTATATTCCATCGTTTTAAATGGAAAAATAATTCACGTATCACTAACACACGCAAACACCTACACAACAGTCCACCAACAATTTCGGCATAAAACAAATAATTTTAAACACTTATTACCTAATTATTAAACACTTAACCAGGGAATGTTTGTGTGCAGTATGTAACAATGCTGGACAGTATCAAATACAAATTAAGTACTCCTTCTACACTGTAATGTGCTACTGCAACATATTAAAGATAGAAAATGAATCAATCTTTCACTAAGTAATGTGGAGAAGATCATAGCAATAAGGTGCACAATAATGTGTTTAAACACTGAAATATAACTGCAGTGCACTCTTGTTACTTTTCCTGGCTTTTTTCTGACTATGTTCAGAAAATCCAGGGAGTTTCACAACTCCAGGGCTGCTGGAGTTACTGCCAAAAGGTAATGCCCACTTTTAACTTGTTCACCCAAGGTCAAATAATAAACTGAACCAGACCCCCCCTGAGCATGTTGCATTTATTGTGAACAACTTTATAATTGTGCACTTTCTGCCCAGTACATAAATATATATCAAATAACCATCCATACAAGTAAATGCTCAACTACTTCTCATTTATGCAACACACCCAAAATGGCCAACAGACACTTCTCTGCATTCACTTCCCATAATGCCCCACTCTCTTAAAGCAATACTTTTACATTCCTAACACTACTTCCTCTTGCCTGGACTCACGTGCAGCTTAAACGATCTTGCTGTTGTATGTTTTGAAATGTTTTGTGGGTGTGGATTTATTATAGTGGGTTTTGATTCAGGTAGCAGAAGTTCAGATAGCCAGGGACGCCTGTATGCCTCTTTGTTTATACAATTCAAATGTAGAATGAGCAGGAGGTGTGTGCAGGTGGGTGGACATGGACATAGCTAAAGCTTTGCTGGCCACTGCCAGCCAGGTAAACACACTTCAGAGTTCAGAAGTCCTTCGCCTGCTCTGGCAGCACTTAAGGATGGTAAGAACTGGGGTCAGACCAGGGAATGAGGGAGAAGGAGCCATAGGAGGAACCTACCTCACAGCACTTCTAAACTCACTCACTCACACAAAGGACCTTTTCTTCCATAGCATTTTAACATGCTGGATTATTTCCACACAAGTACAAATAACGATAACATTTCTCAGAACTGGCACAGGGGAATGTGTGGGAGAGGGGGGTTTGGGGGAGTGTAGCCTAGAGAGAAAAGCAGAGAAGGGAGTAAAACAAACAGGGAAAATCCTCACAGGTAAAAAAAAAAATAAACTGCCAGTGGCTGACAGGTTGAGCACAGCAAAAGAGGAGAAAGGGGGAAGGAGAAAGAGGGAGAAAAGGAAGCGAGAGCGAGAAGGAAGAGGGCCAAGGCTATCCTCGTATGCCGTGACTATGGACCCCCAAGAAGGTCACTGCAAGTCTAGTTCTCCGCTCTGCAGACCGCAGCGCTGATAAATAAACAGAGGCTCTAGGTGAAGTGTGTGCACCACTTGTACCAAGAAGCTGTGTGTGACTCTCACACCTCAGTAGCAGACTAACTGGACAAATGTGGCTCAGGATAAACAGGCCGTTCATCTTATTGGAGAGAGAGGCCATGCGAGAGCCAGCACACAGTGGAAGAAATCAATGCGCATGGCCCTTAGGAGAAGAGGAGAGTGGGCTGCAAGGAGCAAGTCAACAAGGGAAGTTGCATCTCTGTGGACCAATTGCATGATTTTCTCTGAAACAAATTCTTTGACCATTCTTCAAGATGCACAGAGCTGCGTCATTCAGCCCATATAGAAATTCATGCGGTCAAGTTTTCCAGCAGTGGAGGCAACGAAGGCGCCCTGGCTGTTCCAGAACCCTTGCGGCCAGTTACATTTGCTTCACTGTAATGATGGGGCCCCCTATGTCACTCAAAAAAGGCAGTATTGAGGGCAATACTGACCGCTTTGTCTCGCTACAAGTTTCCGAATAGAAGTCACCCCACAATGTAAATACGCAAATGTGAAAATCCCGCACACACCTTGGGGTTGGAACACTCAGTCCAAGAAAAGAAGCTCAACAAACCACTGCCAAAGAGGAAAATTTAGGTTTTTTACACTATGCCAATTTCAAGCTACAGTACACACACCACAGGCAGACTCCTATTGAAGGAGGGGATTCTGGGTAGTGAGCTGGTGCAACTTGCACCAGGGGAACATGGGGGCATGACCTAGGATGTTGGGAAACAGACTGGCTCGTGCAGACAGTGGGAATAACAGGAGGGTGGTGAGTGAGAACAGGGCACAATGACCACAATGTGGCAAGGCTCTGGACATCAAGAGCAGCAACCTAGCACAGAGAAATGAAAATGATGCTCATGGGGCCTCATCAGCACAGGTCAGTTGCACCTTGGAGCCAGGCTAAGCTCTCCAGCCCTGCAACTCCCCACGGTCCAGATCCAGTTCCAGCATTGCACTACTCACTCTGTCATATCTTTTCACAAAACGAACATCTTGGACGATGCAGCAGAAGAAGCAAAGAGAGCAGCATGCACAGGGAGGATGCTGTTGTCACACTGCTTTTGACCATGGTGTCAGGTACATCAGATCTCTGAACACACTCAGCACAGGTTCAAGGAGTGTTAATTGCATTACTGCACAAGACCATGACACACGCACACAGAGACATGGTCACAATCGCCCCGGAAAAGCAAAGTTACATCTAAGTCACACACAAAGGGGCTACTGTAACCCCACCCCACGAGATCAGTCACCAAACGATAGGGTGACAGACCCCCATCATGCATGTTAGGTATCACAGCTATACATGTGCATGCTGTGCTTTACAATGGAGTGTTTTTCCCCTGTCAGGTTTCTGAAAGCCAGTTCTCAGGATTTGATAGGACACCCCCCACACGCTCATGCTCTGGCCTTTATTTACAGTCCTGGTTATCAATGCTCACCATTGTACAACAAGCACCAAGGAAATAAACAGATAAATTAGTAGAAATCAAAGTTAGCATGCTGAGAGGGCCAGATGCTTTGCAGTGGAAGCAAAGAGGCCTTGTGAAAGGCATCCAGAGAATGCCAATTATTCTCAGAATCGGGATATTGACAGTGGCCTCAGCGGCAGGACCTCGACAGCCAGCAGAATGCTTTAAGGCTGGGGGTCGGCTGGGCCAAAGAAGTAAACGGCTTGCTTTGTTTGTTTGGCTGGTCAGTCACAGCATTTGCCACAGAGGTCGAGCTCTGGTTCCCACTTCCCTTTGTGTCTTTTTTCAATGAGGTATGTTTGGGTCTAGGATAATAGGTCATAACAACAAGTCACGCTTTAGATAAATAATTTCCTAAGGAAAAGACATGACAAAAACAGATGTAACTGGTAATAAAGGTGGGCTCAGGCACTGTTCACTTGTCCCCCATCTTCAGCACAGAAAACAGACCCGTTGGCCTGGGAATGGACACCATGCTCTGTGTGAGACACCTACCCAGCTTCCCATAGGGACGATATAAATATGGTGATCCACTGAGACACTTGTGTAAATCTACATTCCATGCATGCAGGCAGAACACGGGACATTTAGTCCTATATTTACATTTATTAATTTAGCACTTTTCTCTAAAACAACAAACAAATCAACAGAGGGCTGAACTTCCTGCCAGCACAGTGGCGAAAGAAAACATCTCCACCAACAAGTCTAATGCTACTTTACCTGAACTCAGACCTTGTGGAAGCTGACTGCCTCGGGGCACCTTGCCATCAGCCTGTTTCTCCTTTTTTGGTTGTGATTGGTGAAGGTGGGTGAGTGAGGAGGGGCAGGATGTGGCAGGCTGGATACAGCCACGTCACCTCAGTGTTAGTGTAACCAGGCACTAGTAGGCTGGAGAAGAACCCTGATGTTGCGTTTTCTGCTCAACAGAAAGGCACTCGAGATGAATCCCCGCAGGCCAGCAGATCTGGAGTCTCACTTCCCATTTTCCCTCCCACATTATTTTCTCCTACTTTGTTATTTCTGTCATCCACCCAACAACCCCCACCCCCCACTCCAAGCAAATAAGCATGAAAGTGTGTATTTAAAAATACTATTACAATAAGTACATGGAATGAAGAACATCTTGTGCATGACACCAACATCAGCTGAAGATTGGAGCAGAAGATTACTCAAAGACGACTGGCGTAGCAGCAGTCACTCATTTTTGAGCCCTCCACTGCTGATCTCTGCCATGACCTGCTAGCACCTCGGGCACCACATGCTTCCAGACAATCCTCCGCTCGCACACCAGTTAGGAAAATGTCGCTGAAGTAAGGAACAACTGCAGAACTGGGGCCCAGAGCAGCACGTTCCTACAACAAAGCAGGCTTCTTGTTCTTGTTCACACAGGTCATCAGGAGCACTTTGGTGAAAAAGCTGTCATTGGATCATCAGGTAAAAGGGCATCTGGACCAGGAGCCAAGCTGCTGTCTGGTGCGCTGCAGTACAGTGAAGAAACGAAGGAACCTTGGGCACACTGCACTAAACGCTCACTGACAGAATGCAGCCAAATGCTGAACAGGAACGTAGACACGTGTGTTGGATGTCACTAGTTTGCTGTCAAGTGGGCAGTGCTGACACATTACTCTGTTATGAAGGTGCCTTCATCACACCTGCCAGAGAGCTGTGAGCACCACAGCAATAAGCCCTAATGCCAGGTTACATTCTAAATCAAAGCCAACGGGGATAACCTCACTTCATCCACAGAGCTGCCCAGTGTACCAGCAGAACTGAAGTGCCCCAGCACACCACCACGGGGGGTCCTCCTACAGAACACACCTGATTTCTCTCTCTCACTCCCTGTTTCACACCTAACCCACACATCACTTAAAAATCACTATCATGAGCCCTACAGAGCACTATAACTTTTGGCATCTCTAAAACCATGTAGCCCTTTGAAGGCCATCAATTATCATTTAGCAGTGAAATTCAAGAGCAGAGGGTGAGATGGTTTTTGTTTGCGTACCACCAAAAAACACTGCCACGGGGAGCTAGCAACTAGGAGGCACATTAGGACCCATCTGAGTCCCATCTAACACTGTCATCCAGGTTTGGGAGTATAAAAAGGCCAAACAGTCAATTAAAGTAGAGTGGGAAATTTGCACTAAAACCATAATAATTCCGATAAGTATTAATTACCCAACTCGTTACAGTAGTAAACAGCTGAGCTCTGTGATTGGATTAGACCCTGGGTCAATTATAATGAGGCATGACATCGACGGCGGTGTTTTGAGCCTGAAACACAATTACACTGATTGTTGAAGTGATTACATTTGCTGAAATAAATGCAAGGCGGGGAACAATCTAGCCTTTGTTCCCATGTCATTTCCCAGTGTGTTCCACCACAGCAACATATCACATGTGCAAAACATTCCTCATCGGGCCTCAAATGAGATCAAGTGAAAGGGTCATTGACGAGTGTGTGAACACTGTTGTGCACATGCCCATAGGGCCCAGTGGGTGGCGCATGGGGGGTTGGGAGAGGTGCGCGGGTCATTTCTTACAGGTTGGGGTTGTTCTGATGGACTTGTGTTATTTCACATAGAGGAAAATACACACACAAGTGCATAGTCACACCAAGGCCTCAGGGCCACAGCTAGCAACAATTATAGAGTTCCACTGAGAGGTGGGCAATGGGGAAGGAGCTCAACAATAAGGCCATTAATTTAAAAAAAAAAAAAAAAAAAACAGGTCCAGATGAGCCGATTAAAGTGAGCAATCGGGGATGCCGACCACCTACAACCAGGAAGTGTGTGTGTGTGTGTGTGTGTGTGTAACCTTTGCAAGGAAGACATCTGTGACACTTGAGGTCTGACTTCCTGGGTCCCTGAACAGCCACCCTCTACACCCCCCCCCCCCCCCAAAAAAAAAAGTCACAGTAAACAGCTTGTTAATACAGGCAAATCACTGCCAGTTGCTACTAGCACATCACAANCCCCCCCCCCCCCCCAAAAAAAGTAGGCCTGATGGGGTGGCTATGAGCATCAAGAGCAAAAGGCAGACAGCCAAAGAGGCAGAGAGCCCAGTCCACTGCTAATTCAAGTAGGAAGCTGGAGATGTGCTTTATGCTCTTTATGTGTGTAGACGCCCAGCTGCTCACTCGGCACACACATACTAGCGAGAAACAGGAGCAGAACTTTCTTGCACCCAGGCTACAGGAAGCAACAATGTGGTGTCTTGTTCAGCATTGCAAAGGACCCCCAGAGCACAAAGCAGGACAGAGCTAACACCCAGCCTGTGGTTTGTTGCTCTGCTTGCCTGTCTGTCTCCAAGTAGACAGGGAAAACACAATTGTTTACATGTGAAAGCACTGCTCACAGTTATTTGACATTTGCAATTTGACACTGGCTCCACAGATATACACAGCAGAGGAATAGGCACCTTGTTTGGGCAGCGGAGCTTTCCACCGCCCCAGTGTGCATCTCCTCCCCAGCTTTCATCCAACAGATCCTATGTCCTGACTACAAAGTTCACTACCAGATAAGCTCCAGGGCAATGGAGGAACAACTCCCTTAGGTCCAGCAGGGTAATTTTTTTAAGTGATTAAGATATGTGTGTGTGTGTGTGTGTGTGTGTGTGTGTGTGAGAATCTGTTTTTCCCCCACATTTGAGAGTAGCAAAAGCCATTCACACTGTAATGATGATTACATGTTCAAAATCATAGGTTTCTGTCCTGGTGTAAGAGGGCAAAGCAGGGACATGTTCACAAAGGGTCTGCAGGAGGACACAACCTCTTCCCCAGCTCTGTTCACGCATCTCTTTTTCCCTGCCTTTCGACAAACACGTGCTTCCTCACTATACCACACACTTTCTCTCTTCTGCCCCTGCAATTCGCACTGGCATTTGACTGCGTCACAACCTCATATCTGACTTGCGCCACAGAGTTGTGCAACTGTGTGCGTATGACACTTCAGGAATTGCATTTGGAGAATTTTAATTGAAAATTAGAAAGGTGCACTTCCAAAGTAAAGATTTATTAGCCTGGGAGTGGCGAGGTCTTACCTTCCATTAAATATTCTGGCTTTGGCTTTAACAACACGGAATTGCCCTTGGTGCCAACATAAACCGAGCTGCTTGTAGAAAAGGAGCCTTCATTTCAGCAGTTAAAGCTGATGGTTGGAGGCATTATTACAGCTGACAGAGTGCTCCCCCTGGCACCACCGATCTCTCCAACTAGCTTCTTGACCTCTAACCTTCAAAAGAGGCAGCATCCAGCACAATACAAAGTGTAAAATAAGATCTGCATTGGCTCCAGTTTTTCTCTGCCTTGCGACAAAGTGGAGTGGAGAAGGCCTTGTGCAGATGGGCTACATTCAGACATTTATTCAGGACCAGCCTGTTGTCATCAGTTCTCCAAAGGAGCAACTGCTTTCATCCTGTACTGATGAGTCGGGACCTGGCATCCCAGAGATCCATCGTCTGCATTCAAAGCTAACAAAAAAGCAAACTGACAATGAAACAATTTGCCATTTGGCCTGCAGTTCCCATTTCATTTTGCCCTCACCTTATCTGTCCTTTTAACACACAAGGGTTTCATAGGTATCAACCTTTTTTGCATATACTAATAAAGTCCATGTTTGTGGACAAATGTACATATAAATCACAAAGAGCCAAGAGAGGAGCAAAAGTATATGCTAAAGAGCAGGATTTCTTGCTTTAAAGGTAATGCTGAAACCTGCCTGGATCATGAGGTGGTGTCAGCAGGCAGGTCTCCCCAGTAAGAAAATGCAGTCAAATGGAAGTGCAGAAATCTGGTTTTGTTTGAGGCTTTTCTGTCCTCCTCCCCTTTTCCAAATCATCAGGTGGCCATTTTACACCCATGTCTTTTGCAGTTTGGCCAGCAACAAGAGCAATCTCTCTCATGATCACAAACTGAAAGCAGGACTGTGGCCTCGCCGGCCCGCTGCCTTTGAAGCCACACTTTTCAGGAACTGTTTGGTTCAGCAACACAGCCAGGAGTGACAAGTGAACCACATCTGTCCAAATGTCATCGGCTCCCTGTCTACACTGGCCTTTAACACTGTAGCTAGCACCTCTCCAACATTCTTCTACACACAGCAGCCAGAGAAATTCGTGGTCTTTCAATGACTGCGCGGGGCTATGGCGGGGGCTCTGATCCATCTGGCACCCGTTTGCCCACTGCTCACTCTGCTGAGCAAATCAAACCGTTTGCATGCGGTTTAAAGAGGCAGACCACATTCATATTTATTCATTTAGCAGACACTTCTCTCCAAAGTAACACACAACTTGGAGTAAATAGATGCATTTCACCAACAGACAGAGATATAGACACATTCTCAGAAGGCAGACAGTCCTCGACTAGGATAGAGAGTTTGACAGCACTGTCGTGAGTCGGATCGCACTTGTGACAGAGTGTTTATTTCACTGGTGTGTAGTCCACTACACAGTAACTTCTTTGCAAACAGTTGTTTTTATTTTTTCACCTTTTTGTTTTATTTTTGGCTGTAGCATAATATATTATCCAAGCCATCATTAAATAATTCAGCACTGTATTTTTTACAAACCTTTCTTTTAAAAAGTACAGTAGGTCCAAAGACATAATATTTTTAAAATAATTTGGTATTCTGTGCAATACGACAGTGAGATGCAGCAAGTGCAAGCAATGTGATCTCTTGGCAACTGCTCCATCAGTAACAAGCAGAGATGGATCCCATAGGGGATACGGCAGTGGTCATGGAAAAATGTTTTGTAGTTCATTTCTGTGAAATGTTCAATAAAGGGAAGACGTGGCGAATTAAGCTGCTGCGTCTTTGTGTGATATAACAGTGAGAACAACTAGCACTGCGTGTTGCACATGTTTTAGTCACAGACAGAAGGAAATATGAGAGCAGAGGGGCCCTTTTCGTTCCTTTCTTTTTTGAATTTTCCTATTTATTTATGATTAATTGTTCTAAGTGTGAGTCTGTCGTATTTCAAGAACTACCTATATAGCCACTCAGTCCAGTACCACCGTTTATGCTAGTGTACATCACACAAATAAATGCTTATAGAATTGATTTAAAAAAAAGATAACACAGTACAACACAACACACAAAAAAGATGATCTCTATACTACATATACAGATCTACACGTGTCAGTTCAGAACAGTTGCAAAAAGACATTTCTGCAGTCAGTGCAACTGCAGCAAACTCTCCAATGCATTAGTCACATTTAAATGAAATGTGTAATGAGAAAATGTGTATCTGGACCACGCACTCTCACACACGCGCACATGCACAGTGTCATCTCGAGTGTGACCTCTGCCCAGGGCGATGGCTGACATTAGTCTTAATTACCTGCTCTGATTGGCCAAGGGCAGCAGTCAGTGGAGCCATTGATTACCAAGGGTTTAATTCCCAGCCTCCAGGTGGTGAACTCATCTGTGACGATATCGGCCCAGACCTGCCTGCTTCCCCTGACCACTAGGCCCAGCAGCTGCCTGCAGCGATTCATGAGGGACTCCGCTGCTTCAAAACACTGACTGCTACTTACTATGCTGAGCCTCACCGACAGCCATGTGGCACCAAAGAGGAGAACAAGCAGACCTTTTCCCTCTTTTGACTATCTCCATGTTCATCTCTGCAACCATCTCACACTAGACTGCCTTTGCTGTGCTTATCCTTGCTGTGCTGTGAATCAGCATTGTGCACACAGCGGACATGTATGCAAAGCAACACTGGAGCAATATTATAAAGGACACGCCCACTGTGCAGTATCACACAAATTACTCCATTACGTTTCATTGCATTAAGTCATTTTTATGAATGTAACATAGTCCCTGGACTATTGTTCAGCACTAAATTAGATTAGAGCAACATTTGCCTTTTTTCTCTCTGTTCCGAGTTTTCAGTTACATTGGAGGAATGGTTCAGGTACAAATTCCACCAGGAGTGAAACAGTAGGGTACCCCCCCTCCATTTACTTAAGATCTCGGATAAGGCACAGGTACATCTATATGTTTGCCTGCCTCTGTCTCATCCATTAAGCGATGATATCTGCTCACCGCCAGGTGCAGGGTGATTGACAACAAATCGGGCTCGGGCTCTACTGCTGCAGGTTCCACAGAGGTGCAGTGGACTTTATTTTGCACTCACTGAGCTGACAATGTTGCTGTGTTCATCTTTTTTTTTTTTCTTAGCCACTTGCATGACTCCACCCATGTGTACGAATAAACAAGCACATAGCTTCTTAAAGTGTATGTGCAATGTGTCCAAGCTTGCAGAGGTGTGCGTTACTTGAAGGAAATGGTGTGGACCGAGTGTCTCTCAGTTTCAAGGCAGTGTGGAATGCACGTGTGCTGTGAGTGTCACTGGGTGTGAAAGGGAGATGTGGCAAGTGTGTGTACAATGCATACCTGAGTGTTCCACTTGTTACAGCAACAAAAAGGCTGCCATGTAAAGAGCATTATGCTAAAGAGAGACCAGTGCTGCTGCAACCTTTCCAAAATCAAACCCTGACACATGCAGTTGTGGACCTTGCCACCACAGGGATGATCAAAGTGACACAGCTACTGTAGGATATGTCATGTCCACAGGAGCCACAATCAGCCAATTTCCAGTTTAGCCATGAACAGCACTTTTTTCTGCTGCAGGTACGCAAGACCAGCTGTTTGAAGGGTCCACTTCCAGTGATTCGCAGAACCTCTGCTGACTCAGGACCCTCCTCCACCAGCAGTAAACACATCAAGCCAACAGCATCCAAAGAACAACGTGCTGCTGTCAAACAGCAGCGAATCCAGTTACTGCCAAGGGAGTGTCACACACACTCTCACACCACCTGAATCAATGCACTGTAAGAAAGTGCCACTGCAGCATGGCAATCAGTCCTCAAATCAGAACACAAATCGAGCGTGAAGCGGAGAGCCGCCATCAGAACCTGCTGCTGGCGCTGCAAGCAAGTCCAATGAGCAGCTCATTAGCATGAAAATCGCCCCAGCCACCCGCAACACCAGCAGCATCCCACCCAGCGGGGGGACAAAAAAGGGAGAGGGGCAACACAGTGAAAATTAGCCCCACTGGAGCCCCCCCATGGATTAGACACAATGAGAGCAGCAGATTGGAGGCCAGTTTAGGAATGGGGATCCCTATTAATTTGCATGTGAAAGAGAACTGGGGGGGGCACTGACTCGTTCTGCGAATTAACAGACATGACAACCCCCCATCACCGTCATCACCTTTATCCCTGCTGTGTGATTCACCTCCTTTGTCTCTTCTTCCCCCCATCCCTGTTAAGACCATCTAGCCACCCCTTTCTTTTCCTGTTTCTAAACACA
Source organism: Arapaima gigas (assembly GCA_900497675.1). Taxonomy (NCBI): domain Eukaryota; kingdom Metazoa; phylum Chordata; class Actinopteri; order Osteoglossiformes; family Osteoglossidae; genus Arapaima; species Arapaima gigas. The sequence goes on from UFQX01000607.1 coordinate 217,415, forward strand.
CTTACCACCCCAAGTTGTGTATGCTTGCTCCAGGAGCACCCCCCCTTCACTCAGCCTTTTCACTTGGGCCACCTTTCAACATTCGTACCCGGGAGGCTGACCGGAAACTGATGACTCCCATCAAACCAGAAAAAGGACAAAGAAGGGCCTCTCTGACACAAAGGGCAATGCCCGTGACATTGTAGCCATCGATGGACTTCCATGGCAGCGGTATCTAATAGACTGCCGGCACACAGCAAGCCTCATGGTGTCCCTTTCTCTCCCATTACAAAAGGTGGACATTAGCCTCTGTTGGCCTCCCAGTAGCCTTTCTGACCAGACTAGTACAGACAGAAATTGCTGCTCCCTTCCACATCTGTGAAGGTCAAACTCACATGCGAAGCACTGTTGCAGCCAATGGACACGTGCCACACACTCCCAAAAGGCAGGTCTGTGTTGAGCTAGCCACCACCCTTGGATGAGCCGGGGACACAGCACAGGCTAGCGCAGAGGTCCAGTGCCCTTGTCCACCTGGCCAGACCGACAAAGGAAAGTCAGGGCCATTAATCTCCTTAATGGAGTGCGGTGGCAGTGGGGCACAGATGATTCAATCCTATCAGGCTCACCTGTGTCATGGGTCCCTGGGGGGCCATGGGTATTACACTGCTGCCTGGACAAGGACTGCAGAGCCACCAAAACACAGGCACTTGCTTTACATCAGCTACACCTAGAGAACATAACACAGTCAAACATTAACTGTGCCTATAAACCTGATAAGATGTACTAAGACAACACATGTGACATCAGACACATCATATATACTGAGGTCAGGGGAACCACTGAAATATGAGAGGCTGTGTCCATACACACCCACTGTGAAGGCAGCCCCCCAAAAACTGAAGTACACAGCAAACGGCAGGCCAGCAATCTCCTGCAATCAGGCACAGCCATTCATTACAGCCGCCCTGGAGAGCAGGGCTGGCAAAACAACCTTAGAGCAGCAGAGGCAAAGAGGACCCTCCCAGTGGGCATCTACATGCTCACATACAAGTGTGTGCCTGGGATAAACACAGTCTGAATGAATGCACATCCCTAACCCGGATGTAAAACACAGACCAACAAACAGTATTAGAGGGCTGGAGACTGATGTGCTGCTTCTCTATCAGGCTCCGGTAAGACCCCAACAGGACGAATCATGTAGAAAATAGTCACACCCTCACAGCACAGATCGCACAGAAGGCTGCTTGTTGCCAGGCAGACATAGAGATGACCCTCTGCATCCATCTGACTGTCTGTCTCTAAGAATGTGCAGCTCCTCAAACCTGGCCGACAACATACAAGCACGGCCAAAATTATTGGCACCTTTTTATTTTATTCAAACAATGCACCATTCTTCCAGAAAAGTGTGGAAATTAAAAGATCCTTTGTCATTCATGCATGTATTTCTTTGGTTTGCAATGGAACCAAATAAAAAAGACATTCTAAAAAAGCCTGGACAATGTTATCGATACTCTAGAATCTACAAGAAATTGTGTTGCACTGATACTTCTCATGTAATTGGCACCATAGGTGTCTTCAATCTTATTGTCCCTCTTTCTGCCAGTTTAAATGGAGAAAAGTCCTCACTCTGCTGTTTTGTCTCACTGTGTGTATCTCACTAAACATGGAAAAGAGAAGGAGAAGCAGAGACTTGTCTGAAGAGGTTAGATAGAAAGTAACAGCCAAGCGTAGTCAATGTAAAGGCTACAAGATGGTCTCCAAAGAGCTGGATGTTCCTGTGACCCCTGTTGCCAATATTTTCCGGGAGTTTAAGGCTCATGAAACTGTAGCCAACAACCCTGGATGTGGCTGCAAAGAAAAATTGACCCAAGATTGTTCAAATGGCAGAGAGAACCAAGGAAAATATCAAAACATACCCAAGCCGACTTTCAAGCTCAAGGTGCAACAGTTTCAAGTGGCACCATTTGCTGCTGTCTGAAAGAACATGGGCTCCATAGTAGAAGACCCAGGAAGATGCAGAAACTCAAAAAAAAAAAAATCAGACTGGAGTTTGACAGAATGCATGTTGACAAGCCACAGTCCTTCTGGGAGAAGGTCCTTTGGACAGACAAGACAAAAAAGTAGAGCTTTCTGGTAAATCACAACAAATCTGTACACTGGGTGGCTTGAATCTGTGCAGGACACGATAAAATCAGAAGACTTAAGGTATTTTGGAGAGAAATGTACAGCCCAGTGTCACATTCACAGATCATAGGTCCTTACCAGGAAAATAACCTGAAACACCTCAAAAAGCACCCAGAATGGATGAGAAGAAAACATCGGACTATTCTGAAGTGAACATCTGTGAAAAGAGTTGAAACCGGCAGTTGTGAGAAGCTCCCATCAAACCTGAGAGAACTGGAGCGGTTTGCTGAAGAAGTGGTGGGCAAAACTACCAGTGGAGAAGTGTAGAAATCGTATTCAGAACTAGAGAAAGCACTTCATGGAAGTTACTGTCTCCAAAGACTGTGCTACAAAGTATTACGTTAAGGGTAATGATATTTTTGTCCACACCTTTTTTTTTAAATAACATGTTAAGTCATGAATCAAAAAACAAAGTTTCTGTTCTATTAAATGATCTTAACAATGGTGGATACCAAAATTGTGAGCTTTTCGAAAAACTCAAAGGGCACTAATAATTTTGGCCACGTCTATATGTCAGCTGAGTGACAGGGATGCCAAAGCGCAGCAGAAAGCAAGCATGACTTTACACACACATACCTGTTTAAGTTCACACAGATGAGTCCTGCACGGTTAACCAGCCAGTCATATGGCAGAGGCAGCAGTACTGATATCTCCTTCATGTACTGCGGGGGTTTTGTTTTGTACCTTGATACCAATCTAACCTCCATGAGAGCAGTGGCAAAGTTACCAAGTGATGCCATTCCACTGCGCGTGTCACTGATGTGTTGCTAAGAGGTGCAGAGACACTACAGCATCAAGAGAGAAGAGTCTGCTAAACTCCCATGGCCGTCTGGGAAGGCAGGGCTGAAATGCAGCGACCAACGGACACGGAAGTGAAACACGCCAACGCAGCAAACAAAGGACACACTGTGGGGCCTCCAGCAAGAAGCATCAGAGGGTAATGGGTGGGGGGGCACACTATTTCCCAACATGTGACTGATTACTTTGACTGCAAGATATTATGTAAATGAGAAACACCATGCTGTGCCGTAATAATTCTGTTGCATTGTTAACTGTAATCATGCTTAAAAGGTACAAAAATAAAGAAGCGACAAAATAAAAAAAGGGGAAAACAGACACTATTTATTATCGAACGATCCATAATCCGATAAGCCTTAAATAATTTATTCTTCATTCGCACTGGAAATTTCTTACTGAATACAAAAGGAGCATAAACATGCAAGTGTTGTCTTCACTCCAAAAGATTAAGATAAGACATTTTTTTTTTTATTACAGGCAATTAATAGTGGGCGATAATTTGATTTTTTTTTGTAGTCTCATGTTGGTTTTTTGCCTAACCCGTTTCCTCAACTGGCAGCAAAACAAACCTCACTGTGTGGCCACACAACACCGCACACACTGAAATAGAAATACTCACCAGCTCATCCAGTGTCAAGTTAACCATGACCATACACGATTTACCTGCAAAATCGTGTCAGCCAGTAACAGAGAACTCATCTTTGAGAACAGAACATGTAGGTTTATTTGAGTTACTTTTTAATCCCATATTTTATTCATGTACGTGAGACTTATCACCACAGCAACTTAATGATTTTTCCCTCAACCGTACACAACTGGGTCATTTTCACCGGAGTAATTTAGGGTAAGTATCTTGATCAAGGGTTTTACAGCAAGATTTGGAACTCGAACCCGTGACCTCTGAGTCCAAAGGCATCTGATCTAATCACAATGCCACTTGCAATGCCAGTAACAAAAAACTGTAAAAACAAAATAAAACCCATTATCTGCTTGTTTCTGGTGCGTGGGTGATACCCACAGCTCTGTGGCTTTGGGCTCGCCGTTAGCAAATGCTGCAGATTGCCATTGGTCAGAATGCACGAGTACAAGGCTGAGGTAGGACCAAGACCAATTAGCAGGGAGAATCGCAGACAGTTTGCGTGTCCATACGAGCAGGGGAGATATTCCTAGGGTAATTTATATCTGTTGCTACGGACACATCACACCTTCAGAACCCGCAATCCGTCAGTCACTTTCTTGTACCCAAATGGCCCTCACCCTGTGTGTGCGTGTGAGGCCAATCTCTGGTAGGCTGATAAGTGTGGAACATATGCTTCTTCTTGGCAGGTTTCATGGAGCACTAGCTGTCCTGTTCCCACAATGATGGTCCTCTGTGCCGTGGTGGGCTCCGGCAAAGGCAGATGGAAGGTGAGAGCAGACGTCGTGGTGTCCCTCAAACCTTACACACCTCCCCGTTGTCCCAGATCACACTCAGCTTGCTTCTGCATGCCGGCCGTACAAACGAAGACGTTGAGACAGACGTTGCCAGTTAGAGCAGCAAGCCCTCCACCTGTTATTATGGATGATCGCTGAAGGCAGCTGGACAGAGCAAGATGGGCCTGGCATCCTAACTGGGCTGCAGAGCAAGTGCAGTACTCAGAGGGTATAAACAGCAGGGCCAACTGCCACACCCGCCACAATTAAACCTTGGTAAGTGAGTGCTGGAAACCAGGCAGAAGTGAAAGCAAATAGCCAGGGGCAAGACCTAGATCGATACAGGTGCCTGGAGGGTACATGAACTATTGAGGTGTGCTTTGGGAACCACAGATATACAGCAGGAACGTCAAAGAAGAGAGAGTGCGGCGGCCACTTTTACCTGATGCCAAACGGAAACGGATAGCATCAGGTCAGTGTTTGCTTCTCTTTTTTCAGATAAACGCTGTAGAAAGACAAACAATACAAGCCGCCCCCAGGAAGCAGTGTGTGTGATGTAACGTGGCTCTCTGCGTTCACGACTCCCAAAGCACCGACAGATTTGCAAAGCGCCCATTAAAACGGCACCAATATGCATTATTCATTGCAGTATGGCCATGTGTAATTTGCTGGATTAAAAGGCTCTTTTGTGTCACATCTGATGAGGAGTGAAAGCAGGCCGGCCGCTCCCAACAATCTCTATCATTAAAAAGAGAACGAACCGAAGGGAACCAGATTACGTTTGTCTTTTTGGAAGAGGAAGGGGTGCCAGGGGGCCTTTGAAGCCAACTCCTGTGTGGGGGGTCCAGGACTAGGACTGACAATAGTTGGGTTTAATGAGCGACCTGCACGCCCTTGCCACTGTCGGGGGGGAACCTTTGTTAACGTGGGCTTTCTGCAGCCAATTCTGCTATCGGCCTAGCTCCCTTAAACCAACTGGCACACCATTCCTGTATAGACAACAAATATCTACTCAAAAGACCAAATGATAGAGAAAGAAAATTATTTTTCCTTACTGTATAAAATGACAGCAAAGAGGAGATTCTACGGTTGAGTTAAAGGGAAACAAAGAAAAAAAACTGATAAATGGCACAAATGATAATCACAGGATAACACAGTTGGACCAACGGCAGAACACAACGCACCTCAAGAAAATACAATGAAATAATCAAATTTGACAAACTTATTTTTGCATATGAGGCCCTCAAATCAGTTCACAACAATGACAGGCCAAAAAGCTTTTACTACCACAACCCATTTTCCAGACTGGTTCCTCAGTCAGTTTCCAGCAGCACCATGGGTCCTACTATAGCTGACCATCGCCATGGAATTCCCATTCTCCCCTGAATGGTTTTCAGCCTTCAATGTCAGTTGCACCTCTAAGTTACATGTGATTGTTGTTCAGGAAGATCTAACGAGGAGTATCAAGAATCAAGAATTGTTTATTGTCAAACATCCAGAGTGCTCAGAATAGGGGGAACAAAAATGTAATAAAAAGATAATACACATATAAATAGACTACAGAAAAAAAATCAGTATATATGAAGACAAATACAATGTATAGACAAAAAATGGAGAAACACACATGCACATATTCATGTGTATACATATACACACATACATAAACATAAGCAAGAACATAAACAACATACAGATACACACAAACACATATGGTGGATGTCAGTAGTTATGGGCGGTAGTGGTGGTGGTGATCAGACCTGAGATGGAGTTCAGCCACATGACAGCCTGTGGTAGAAAGCTGTTCTTGGTGGTTTTAGCTCTCAAGCTGCAATAGCATCTCCCAGGTGGCAGTGATGAAAACAGTTGGTGGAGGGTGGGTGGGGTCAGTGACATTATGGACTCTCCTGACACACCGCATCTTGTAGGTCGTCTGGATGGCAGGTAGTGAAATCCTGGTGATGGACTGGGCACTGTTCACTACCTGCTGCAGAGCTCCCCAGTCAGAGGCAGGAGTATCTGCTTTTACTTTAAGTTTACATTTATTCATCTAGCTGATGGTTTGCTAGGAAGTGACTTAAAGTGACAGCATGAAGAAACCTACAATGATTTACACAACATGACCATTTTACTGGAGCAATTCAGGATAAGTACTTTGCTCATGACAGTGGGTCCTGATTCCAAAGAAGGTAGCTCCAGCTCCCCACTAGCATGGGGATAGTGTGTCCATCATCCAATTTCTATACTGCAACTGGTTTAGTGTCAGAGTCACGTGTAAAATCTGCTTTTATGGAACAACGGTACCTGAGTGTACGTGTGTTAGAGGACAATTTAAAAGACATTAATCACACACATTGCAGCAGATCATGTTGACCAGAAATGATGCTGTATCAGAACAAACATCTTCAACACAAGAGTAGTTCCTACCAGATACCGTTTACCACAGCTAACAGTTAAAATGGCTCTGGAGGAGGGGGGAGGGCAATTCACAAGCACCCAGACCATGGAAACCCACAAGTACTGCACAAACAACACACCTTTACAACATAAATTAACAATCTATCTTGCGATAGTAATTTATTTATCCCGCAATTTTCTCCCATGCACCTCACATCAACAAATCCCTTTTAAAAGCTTGGTATTTTCCTGTATCAATTGAGGGTAAGTATCTTACTCAAGGATACTATTATAGCAGGTTAGATTTGAATATGGGTCCTCAAGCAGAGAAGCGCTGACCACTACACCACCTGACGCATTATCACATCACGCTGTCTGTGTATAAAATCCACTGCCGTGGAATCATGTTAGTTTACCATTTACTTAATGATTCTTAATTTTTTAAAATTGTAAAACCGTTCTTGTGCACTGGCAACTAAATAAAAATCCATGGAGAAACTAGGGGGAGGAAGCTTCAACTCAGTCAAATATGAGAAGCCGCTTCTCTGTAATTCCCTGCGAGCAAACACAGTCATCAGCTTAACACAGACATTTAGCTGTTCTCCAAGATCAGGACAGGCAGCAACCCACCGCACACCATGGGGTCGCGACATAATCTGGACAAAGGAGCTTTTTATGAGAGCAGCCTCTGGGTGCACATGACATCCTGCTGCTATCATATCATACCCGTACATTGTCAGCTAACAAAAAGCAAATACGGAAATAACGACAGATGCATGTAACATGGTGGAGACTGGTTCTCTCCACCATCCCTAGTTACAGATCCTGTCTTCAGCTCCCTTAAAATGTAGAAACTCGGAAGATTTCTTATAAAAATCTCACCACACTCCAGTGTTAATGAAGATCAAATCCACACTCAATCCAGAAGGGATTTCAACCACTTCACTAAACAGAAGGATTTTTTTTCCCCCCTGGTCAAGCGTACAGTTTGTGGTTACCCATTTGTACACAAAGAACACTTTCTTCAACAAGTAAATACAAGCAAAAAAACAAATGAAACCCAACTCTAAGTTGCAAATGGTTTCAAACAAAGAGCAATGTCTCCTAGTTCCAACACAAGTGTTTGGACGTGCCCGCAGCCCACCGCCCACCCCTCGGTCGAGTCACAGAGCTCTGCGACACAATGAACCCTCTGTGACATCAAAGATAAAAACAACTTTAGCCCCTCTCAGAGTGGTCAGCTGGGCATCACCAATCCTCGCGCTTCAGCTGGTGCCACAAAGGCAGGTCACACCCGGAGCACAGCATCTGTGGCCTTCACACCTGACACGTGCCAGCAGTTCACCTCCACACGGGAACTTGCAAACGCGTTGCACAAATAGGAAAAATAAATACAAATATAAATATATTCAGAATTACAGGAATGCTGCAACTTTATTCAATGCTAACTTAGCATGCCAAGAAAGATAATCAAGATATTTCTATGCAGCAGCTACCTCTGTGGAGGCAACAGGCCAAAGCAACACACTGAAATAGCCCTTCAAACTCATGTAAGTATATTCCTACAAAAGACAAGGTACTCATGCAGATCAAACAAAAGGTGTGGCATTGCCGGTGTTCCTGAATTCACACAAGTCACGTACTGTTGTGGTCCAGCTGGGGATAAAAGAGTCCATCTGTTGCCAGATTGGGCAGCATGAGCGCAGCACCCCCTCCCTCATCCCATCGCTTTAGAAACAGCCCTCAGCGGAGGGCTACAGCCGTGTTCCTGCGCAGGGCCAGAACCGGCTTGCTTTGGTAGCGGGGTCCAAGGCCAGCCCAGAGCGCGGAGGGTGTTGTGGGCGGGAACTTGCCTACAGAGAGCCAGAGGCCCAGCAGGGAAGTTGCCAAAGTCCCAGCACGGTTTAATTAAAGGGAAGCCTGCTCGGCTCAATCACAATGGGAGCGAGACAATTTCCATGCATCGTTGATACAGGCAGATTACATTTTCATTTCTCTTCTTCTCAGTTTTATTCACTTCACAATGAAATCAAAAGGCTGCGAACAGGGAAAAAAAATATTTGTTTGGGGCAAAAAAGTAGGCATGTGACAGTGCTCAAGCTCCTCAAAAGGAGGCTGAGCGTAAAAACCTTTGATACCACATTAATGTGCCACCTATAGAGGGACAATGGTCTCTGGCACAAGAGGTTTCAAAGTTGGGGGAATTTCACTCTCTCCTGCAGGAATGCAGAATCAGCCACCACTGCTACACCAACCTTACAGTCACACAGGCAAGAACTCCAACCCACAGCAAGCTTCCTGATGCTGATGTCCACTGAAGTCCACAGTTTCACTTGCAGTGTCAGGGCAGCAGGTAATGTAGTGTTTAGAGCTGTTACCTTACCATCTGAAGGCCTCTTTTTCAATTTCCACTCCTGTTGTGGTACCCTTCATAAAAGTACTTACTCTCAATTGATACAGTAAAAATACACAGCTGCATAAATCGGTAAATTAGTGCACTTTCAACAAAAACTTCTGCTGAATTAAGGCAAGCAATAATGAGAGGTGCTGGAGGTAAGAGACAGGTATGGATTGAGACAAATTTGCTTTGCGGGACGCAAACACGGGAAAGTGGAGTCGGCTGGCGGTTCTTCGGCAGCCATTACAACAGCATTTGTCTCCCGATAAGCAGAAGATAAGACAAAGACTCTAGCTGCTGTTTAGCTTAATGTTTTTCCAAAGACCCAAGTCTAACGGTTCACACTTAATACAGGCACGTCCAACATTAATCAAACAGATAGCCATCTGAATGCCTTCAGTGCGGCGAAGCAGAAGAGGGTTTATGGTTATCACTGTAGCCACACAAGTGAGGATGCTACTGTGCATGGGGAACAGGAAGTGAAGGGGGGCTGATTTTAACAGCAGTACTGCCTCACATGAAAAGGTGGTGTCCAGTCACCACCTGACAACAGCAGTTTTTTTTTTTTTTTTTTTAAAAAGCAAATCTCAGTCAGTCACCAGACTGGAAAAACTCATTAACTAAAATCCCATGCTCCTTCTATTGTCCCAAATTAGGCAGAGTTCCTCCCCAATTAAGGCTTCCCTTGCAGAAAGGCCGGCTGTTACTGTTGGCATGAGGCAGCACAGACCCGCTGTGTTGTCGATGTTTGGCCAGGATCAGGGGGTTGCTCATGTAGGGTCATCCGTGCGGAAGAGCTACTGTCGGGCTAGCACGCCAATAGGCTGAGGCTGCACTAGTATGTGCAGTGACCAATATGCTTACCATCTTTGAGTATGGGCAGATTCACGTGGCTGCCTGAGGGTCCCATTCTTTACAAGTCCAAACATTTAAATTCCATTGCTTCAAGATTTTGGCTTTGATGCGATGTAAAGAGCTCCCTTTATGAATGAGAGCTGCTGAATCTCTTTTCATCATTCAAGGAAGGTCCAAAATAGATCTTTTTCAGACCCACTTATTTCCTGATCTTCCAACGGATCGGTGAGTTCTCATCACACCGTCTGTCGTCATCCCCTTCATATTTCTTATCAGTCTCAATTGTACGGGGAGTTACTCATTTAACATTACGCTGACAAAAGCACTGGTTCCAGAAAAACTGTACTTGTATAATCTGTGTTTGTGACTGTACCTATATTTTTCATTTCTTGTGAAATGTGCTTTTGCTCACTGTGTGTGGCTTTGGGGGAAAGAATCCGCTAAATGAATAAATGTAAGGTACTACCTGCAGCTCCAAACAGAAACCTTCAGAAATGAACTCCACTGGTGTGGTGCTTCCACTTCTATACAAAGGTCTCTCAAAATGTGTAATCTACCAGCATCAATAATTCATGCCCCAAAATGCACTGAGGAGAAAATGATGCTGTTATTTTGAGTGGAAGATACCAACTGCTAACAAAAATGTTCTGATAATTACCATGAAAGAGCTGAGAAAAAACAGCCTGATGCAGCTGAGTGCCGTTGAAGAGGAGCAGACCTGCAAACCGCGGGAGCCAAACAAACAGGTGACATGGTAACTTCAGGGTCAAGCGAACTAGCAAATCTGAGCAGACAGGAGCAGAGCAGCCAAGGGGGGCTCTGTCACAGCTGTTTCCCACTGCAGGATGGCCAAGGGGCCACAGTTGTTCCCAAGCCCTGACGTCACAAACTGCCAAACAGCCTCATTTGCTTGGATGGCTACCGGCAGGACATATGCATCTGGCATGAGGTGGAGGGGGGGCAGAATTCCACCAGTTGCAGCTGTAAAATGTCCCATGGGTGGGCTCCCATGGGTAGTAACAAAGGGAGCTCCTTGCTCTTTGGACATGGAAGCATGTAGACACAGGCTCACAGTGATTCAGAAAGGCATGTGCATGAGGTGAAAGGCCTACTCATGCCACAGAAAAGCCAGCATGGCTGCAGACGACCATCAGCTGCTCCCCAGTATCACCACTGGGTAATCTCTGGTCGGACGGGTGCTGCCATGTGTACCATGGCCAGTGGCACAGCTGTCAGGAAATGCATCTTGCAGACCCTCAAAAATGAGCACAGAATGTTCCTGCGGTGGCATTGTCTGTCACAACATAAATCACTACTTTACTTTACTCTTTACTGAACCAGTTAGTGCTTTACCTTTTTATATAGCTGCGTACAACAGGAATTTGGGGCAACTGCAAAAGCAGGAATGGGATTCAAACCAAGGTCCTTCAACTGTGACGCAACAGTCCCAAACTGTACACAAACATGGAAGGCAATTTAATCCAAAAAATAGCAACAAATCTGCAAGCAGTAACTGAAGTAAATGGAATGGGTTTTAAGTTCTGTCAATTCATACTACAGAGGTCCCCAGAGCATTCCTCCAGGAGGACTTTGGGCAGTGGTGGTCTGCAAAATCAATCTGGTTGTGAATGTAACATGCTTGGTGGGGCACGTGGGGGACTGGACCAGACTAGCACAGGAGAGTCCCATTTAAGCACTTTTCACCGACGATGTGTTTCCGTTAGGTGAACGTAAGTGACAGAACAGCGGCTGTAACCTCTTTTACTACTCAACCCAAGCACTCCATTTTATACATCACATCTATAAAATGCTCACATATCTGTTATTTTCCACTATCTTTTACACTAAAAAGTCTATAAACTGCTCTAAAAACAATGCCAAGGTGTTTGCTAGCCTGACATATCTAACCAGGGGATAAAACAGGGCAATTCCCAGCTGCCATTCATCTCTTTTTGCTAAAAAAATGAATAATTTCCAATTCTACCTCCCCAGTCCTTTCCTCCCAAAAAAATCTTTAATTTTGATTCATACATCAGAGTATAGCTTTAGTCAAATCAGGAAACTTAATTAGTATAAAGATCCAGAAGCAGAGTACTGCAGAACCAAGCTCCACCCCCCACAGACAGCAGTTAGCACCACCCCAGCATCAGTTATTGCACCCCCAGGTGCATTGTGGCACTAGCAGCATAGTGCTAGCCTAGCTGCAAATTCAAATCCCACTTCTTGCTGTAGTACCCTTGAGCATATTATTTACCCTCAAGTGCTACAGTAAAATTACCCTGCTGTATAAACAGGTTAATAATTATAGGTAGCTTAAGACCATAATTCACTTTGGAGAAAATGCAAATGTAATGCACTTTAAGTGCATTACAGACACCCAAGATTCCCACTGAACAGAGCCAACTAATCTCAAAGCAATGCAATGTGTTATCTCCTCACAGTGGCATCACACTTTTCCCAGACACACACACACACATACACCTGACTTCTGTGCGTGTTGTTCATTTCCCAACTTGGCCAACAACTGAAAGCTGTTCAGTCTCGTGGTGTCTGGCAAAGCTGTGTTTCTCCCAGAAAGTTTAGGATTTCTTTGAGCGGAAGAAAGAAACTGCAAGGTGGCAGGAAATACGGAATTACATGAGCCGCGTGTCGGGTGTCTGCCTCACTATATATAGTATGATAAAAGCTTTCAAGGTTGTATGATTACTACTTCATTTCTTCTCCAGCTGACAAGCTCCACTGACCCCCACCCAATGACCTTGTGTTCCAAAGCCTCAATGACACCAAGACATTGGGATACACATCTATTACTCTGAGGGGGGTCACCAACCACCTGCAACAACCCTGCAGCATCTCAATGATCCCCAAACAGAAAAGCCAAGAAGGCCCAACTACACATTTGATGTGGGAGATATGGGGAGGGAACGCAAAGTGTCATTGTCTGCACACAAACACGTACATGTGCACCCAAGAGCTTCGCAGCCATGCACTTCCATACATATAACCATCCACAGCTTTAGATTTACACCGCGATTATATATTCATGAAGATGAATCAATATGGGCCTTCTAGCAGCAGAGCGGGCTGGGAGAATTACAATGAGTCACAATCCACCCTGAAAGCCCCACATCAATAGACTAGGGCTTTACATTTCATTAGGATGTGGGGCACAGTTTAACTCCAAATGAATAGCAATAAAACAAGACCGCAAAGAATGACTGGGTATGAGTGAAGGGCCAGACCAGGAGAGGGTTCCTTGTTTACGCGGCAGACGTTCTCATTAAAGTGGCCCCATCACTGAAAATGAAGTGATGGACTATGGACAAAAAGTACAAGCAAATGAATGACAGCACTAACCAACAGCTAAGGGGATGTTGGCAAACTAACTGAATAAGAACACACCTGTTCTAAACCCTATCGTCTCATGCGTGTGCAGCTCTCAGCTTACAACCATTCATTTTCCACCTATATTGGACTCATCTTTGGAGCCCAGAAACACGATTTGGGCAAGGGACAGAGGAGGAAACAAGCATCCAGCAGTGGTCCATCATCTGAGCTCTACCTTTGGGCACATGGAAAGATGACACAAACCATTAAGGGTTCAATCTGCATGACCAAGCACTGGGTCTTGACTCTGTCTATATCCATCTGGACATGTCACAACACAAACCACTGGGTGCAAAACTAGGTGAGGGTGACATGAATACCTTTTTAAGCACTTTTCACTGAGGATGTGTTTCCGTTAGGTGAACGTAAAATCGGTCAACTTTGGTCAGCAGCAGCAGCTAGCAGACATCCTGCAAGGTCACACTACTGACACGACCAGGTGAGAAATGCTTACACAGGAGCTCAACAATTACACCTTGGTTGCTAAAGAGGCCGGTGATGTGTGGATATGCACAGTTGGCTACACTCAAGCATCCCATGTCTGTGAAAATGAAGTGTCTCTGCAACCTTAAAGTGAGTTCCACGACCTCATCTGTAGCCCGTGAGGTAAGGCAGGGGTTAGCGGCTCAACAATGCTAATTGTAGACCACAGACAAAGCCTGCACCATACATTAATTTACAGCTCCCTATTGCCTTTCCAATAGACACTTAACGCCATCAAAGGACTCAGATGAAAAGAGAGCAAAGATTGTTTTAATGAGAAGCAAAGAGGGGGAAAACTTTTATTGAAGAGGTCTGCTCTTTCCCACAGCTTCCTAATTGTAAATCAATACTGGAAGACTTCTCTGCCTCTAAATAACTGCTGCATTTCAAATTCTCAACAGCTCAAATGGACATTTTTTTAAGTGCAACCTGGGTGACAGCAGAAATGGTTAAATACATCAAGCAGACAGCACAAGATGCACCCGCTGCCAGTGCAACATACCAGGAGAGATGACCACTGCTATAAGAGCAGCTCCAATGAGTCTCCAGGTAGACATCTTGAGCCAAATAAAAACAGAGCAAGGAGGCCAAAACGAGAGAACTCCAAACCTACCTTCTTCAAGCAGCCACTGCGGGTGCCGGCAAACACCACCGTGTTGCCCCTGTAGTCATAGGCAGCCACCGAGGTCATGCCGTCGTCCTTGTCCACAAACAGCGGCATCCCTTCAATGGTGCTCGTACCACCCAAGGGCTGGTTGAAATCCTGTCCGCAGAAATTGTCGTCGATCTGCAAAGGCTGAGAGAGGAAGAGCGGTGAGACGTGAGGGTGTGTGTGCAGGACGTGTGCCACACCAGTCGCAGATTTGCATATCATTAACAGAGCTATGACAGACACTTCCACCTCAGAATGGTGCTAATTTATGTATCGCTCCTATGCATGTAGCCAACGCGTGCCAGACGGTATCTTTCACACACACTGACATATGTAACCAGGAGATAATCACCAGCACCTGGATTAGCAACCATCGATTTTTTTCCAGTAGTATTCCAAGACAATACTAATTAATTATGAGCAGGATTCTGCTAATTCAGAACGATGAGATTCACTTCTTTGACATAAGCTAATCAGTCAAACACGTGGGAAATGATAATGGAGGGCAAACAGGTACAGGGCAGAACTCTTCTTCTCAAGTGACCCCTTGTGGCATTCAGCAATCTGTGTGTCAGTTCTCAGATGACACCCATTTAGGAAAAGTTCTTTAATCTGTTTATACAGAAAAATTCATCCATCCTTCATCAATAACCACTTGTCAAATGCAGGGTCACGCTGGCCCGGAGTCTATGGTCTCAGCAGAGGCATGAGGCAGGAACACCCTGGACAGGACACTGTTCCATCAAACAGAAACCACACACACACACACACACACACACACACACACACAAACAAATACAGACTAGGGTATGTTTTCAGTCATTGGTTTGTTCATGTGTTCAGACTGTGGGAGGAAACCCAAAACATCATAAGGAGACACATGGAAAATCCACAAACTCAGCCAGATTTCTACCCAAGACCAAAGCCAGGAGCTGTGAGGCTCCAGCTCTACCCACTGCGTTTCCATGCTGCTACAGTAAAATACCAATGCAAATCACAAGTAGGTAAAGGACAACGGGATGGTCACAGCATGCCCCCAGTTGCAGACACAACCGGATGGAAATGGATACTGAAATGGCTTTGGATCGAAGCAGCAAATCTGCAGTTTGCAGAAATACAAAACCAAAGCCACAATTCCACAGACCCCACATATGTCTGAGGCAGGGAAGTAAAGAAAATGAATACGAACAAATTGTCTGCTATATTAAAAAGCCACAGTGTGGGTAAATAAAGGGATTAGCCAATGAACCGGGTGGCTTTTAGGAATTGAGCCAGATTGGAAGTGCTTCGGGACAACACCGGAGTGTAAAACAGCCATCAGCCTTCGATGTTCGTAATGCTTCCTTGCCGTCCATATCGGCGGGGGGTGACGTCATTTCCAGACAAGGAGACCCCTAATGCCACACCCATGGGAGCAGCTCATCGGCAGCAATAAGGCCGACTGGCTCCCCGCCCTCCCACAGCCCCTCATCTTCCCCATCAGCACTAAGGTTCTACCCACTGGCATGACTTAGGTCTCACCCTGCAGAGGACGCCAGCATCAAAAATGCAGAGAACCTAAGACAACTAGTTTGTGGATTCTGGCTAACAATGGCTGTTGTAGCCTCTGTAGCCTCAGTAGCTCTTGCTCCATAGTAGCACACTGAGCACTCCAGACCACTTTCCCACTCAGAAATGGTGGGAAAAACGACAGACAGCAGGCAAGAGGAACTGGTGTTTGGGGCCACGGTCTCCCAAAATAGGAGCAGGTAGGGTAATTCTGGTCAAGACCAATTCCACTCAGGGCAACTGGTAAGTAGCACCGTGACTCAGGAGAAAGTGCTGGTGCCTCACAGCATCTGAGCTATGTGTTTGGGTATAGGTTCAAATCCAGCTTAGTGTGTGCAAAGGTTGCACATTCTCTGCATGTTCACAACCCAAATTCATACGCAGAAGGCAACAGTAAACCATTTCTGTACCCTCTCTCACTACAAAAATTGCCAGAAACAGTACAGTACCTTTTCAAGAGTGCTTAACTGCAAACAAACAATATATATATATTATATATCAAGGTTTCCCTTCCACCAGAGTTTGTGTACATGTGTGTTGTTTCACACAGTCCTGTCCTCCTCAACCAAGGGCCCAAAATGGAAAGGCGAGAAAGGCTACCAGTTGGGAAAATCTCACATCCCTGCAGGGAGGGGCTAAAAGTGTGAGCAAATGGCATTGATGTTGGCTCACAGTCACCGGGAAGAGCTTTGACTGGGGTGCCGTCGTACCCAAAATCATGGGATCTCACACACAAAGGCAGCTTTGCTTCTCTGAGGCGAGATTATGATGTCTCCACAACCTCACGATGGACTAATTTCATTTAAGGAATTTAATCATAATCACAGCAAGGAAATAAGGAATGAGCAAAGCACAGTAAGTGGTTCAGATTCATAAAAGGGCATTTCACAAGCACAGAATTTATCAGTGCTCTTTTAACTCACGGGAGTATTTGCAACGCACTTCTGTGGTGAAACATTAACCATGACCAAGTGTACCTGGGCCAAAGTTTATTGGGTACCATAAAGAGGATGAACAGTTATGGTATGTGAAATGAAGGTTCCCATTGTCTCTCTCACACACAAAATTAAGTATATAAAGGAATCAAATCCAGGAGCTGTGCATTTACTTTGCTCAAGTCCCCCCCCCCCCCCAAAACAAAGTAGGTTTGTCCCCTTGAAAAAA
>UFQX01000607.1:234706-262547 GCA_900497675.1 Arapaima gigas
CCCCCCCCCCCCCCAGAACGAAGTAGGTTTGTCACCTTGAAAAAAGAGGCCAGGCAATGTCTCTGAAGACAAACAGAGAAGCAAGGGGGTGTGGGCATTAAGCTCCTCCCATACCCACAGGCTCCCAAGGGGCCACAGGGGGCCTGAATTACTGCCACCCGAGGCCACCCATGACACTATTTACAGCTTAAGCGACGTGGGACAAAGCACAGAAGATGAGCAGCAACCAGTGGAGCCCCAGCTAAGAGAGCATCCATTTGTCTGTAGTGCGGTTCAAAGCATTAAAGCTCCCTGGGGGGGCACTCCGGGGGGGGGGGGGGGGGGGAGAGACAATAAATGTTTGGGAGGCTCCCAGGAGTAATAGCTGTGCTATTCCAACTCACCAGCAAGGGACAAGATCCACAGGTGCACGTACCCACAGAGAGAGAAAGGGAGGGAGGGAAGGAGGTGGAGAGAAAGGCACAAATNCAGCAGCAATGGGTTAGAGAGTTAGGTCGCCCAGGGGAGAGTGATGCAACAGCTCTGGCGATTTACGAGGGCAATGTGAGGAGGGGTGCGTGGCGCCAGTGCAGGAATACCTTCTGTTTTTCTGGCAGGGGAGAAAGTGAAGAAAGCTTTCTATGTAACTTCAATATATCAGTGTCTGAAAGCATGCCGGCACTGGATTTGTTATATCGGATACTTTGTTTTGCCCTTTGTTTTTGTGTCGCTGCCAAAAGTCATTTCTTAATTATCTGCTAATGGCAGGGGGTATGTTTTAAACAGGAAACTGGCTGGACATGACAGAAGGCTGGGACTTGGTGACACGTTAACCATTCCTGTGAGGGGAGAAGTGACAGATACACAGTGCGACATAAGGAGCAAGGAAAAATGAGCCAAAGGTGTGTGTGCGCAACTGAAGAAATTACTGTGCTGAGATACCCACCCCCACAGACACACACACACACACAAAATCGACAAACTCACACAGCAGGCCGCCCCCAAGACCATACTTTCTACAGATCTCCATGGCAGCCTACAGACTCCTCTGTGCCTGTCATGGTAATAGCAATCACTGCATATTTCAATGATAGTAATGAAGTGTGAAGGTGACGGCAACAGCTGCAGGCCTCAAGGGCACCACAGACCCCCCGCAGCAAGCGGGACACCTCAGCAACAGGTCGGCACACATGGCAGTGTTCATTCTGGCTCTTAACCTGCAAACTGCTGTCTCCTGTATCTTTGCCTGGGTCCCAATCTAACTGCCCCTTGTCTTCTGAGTCTCCTGCTGCCTGTTGTGTGGTGCTATATGCGAGTGTGTCTGCACAAACAGAAGGCGGTGTCTGCTTCATGCAAACAGTCCTATTCTGACAAACATTTGAGTCACCAAAGGAGCCCTGCAGCATACATGTCAACCTGTCAGCCTCCCCAGCCCCTCCGTGTGCTCTCTTTATTAGCTTCTCCTCTTTAAGTCAACACCCCCCCAGTCCCAGAAGTACTTCCCGAACCACTTTATGTTTTTATACACTCTGTAATCTTTTACCTGACATTCCCACCATAGCAGCCTTGGGGGTGCTTGCGTTTGCTGGGACGGCAGTGTGTCTACTGTGAACGTGATAACAGGTGTTTGGGCCGCTGAGTCAGACGCTCTCTATCCTTCACAGGAGCTGAAATGAGGACGTTAAATAGAGAGGAGGCTGGAGCTTGGGGAGAGGTGGATAAAACCAGCTTTCGAATTTATTTTATCTAGTTGACACAAACATCAAATGTTAAGCTATCGCCAGTTATTTACCCCAGTATACAGCGGATCAATTTTACCTATTGTCACATCAGGGTAAGTACAGTCTCCCACCACCTTACAAAAGCTATGCGTCTTGCACAACCGAGCTGCCATTAGGCACGCAAAATCCAAATTCAGGTGTTGTAAATGCAAAGAAATTCATCCTAAGCCAAAGTAGGGGTACTAAACTCCTTATAAAGTCAAATTCTTGTATTTTCAGGTATGATTGTACAACAAAAGGGTACTGCATCAGGCAGTGGGATTGAAAGTCTGCTAAGTGCAAGGCAGTGCCCTTGAGCACTACCCCTCCTGCTGCCCCAGAATGAGAGGAGATTATTTCCATCTCGTGCCTGACTGCACGTTTCACTCTTCTCACAAGCCTGATGGCACATCCCCATCGAGCTGCACCATGAGCCTCCACAGCATGAGGATGGGACTCATCAAGGCCTTCCTCCTTCCTGCACACAAAATCCACACAGCCAGCCCAAGCAGCCCTCAGTGGCATGGTTGGGCCAAAGGAGCCTCAGCACCGAACTCACACCGAGCGAGCCAGGTAACATCCCTGCATTCTCTCTGTTGGTGGTCCGCACCCACCAACATTAACATTAAACCCACATCTGTCAGAGGATACAAACAGATCAATTACTGCACAACAAACACAGCCAAAACAGACCAAAAAAGCCTAAGTGGTGGTGAATTCAGTTCAGATATCATTCAGACATCAGGGGACTGAATCTAGACAGCAGCTCCGTTCAGTTGAGGTATGGGTGGGGGTATCTCTCCGTTAGCCGATTAGGGTTTTGCCACAGATAGTGCTTTGCATCCCAGGATATTGAAGAGACCTCACGCTCATAAGTTAGCACTTAGCTTCAGTAAGCATAGCCTCCTTTCTCTTCAAGTGAGAGCAGGGCTCTGCTTTCCTCTACCGAAATCCAATTTAGGTCAATAATGAATATTACTGACCTAGTTCCATGCAGCCAGAGTGTTTTCCGCTGGATCTGGCCCTTGGCGTGTGCCGTGTTGCAAGACCCAACAAGGTGCCATGTGACTGACTGCCATAGACAGGACTCCGTCCATTCCAGACAGAGGGGCTGTGTAGGTTCATTGGAGGCCCAGAGGCACACACTCACTAGGATAGTATTTGCTTTTTCTCTATCACACACACCCACTCAAATGCACACAGGCCAGGACACATGTACAGACACAAGGGGTGCAGTCCTACACTGTGACTTGCTAGAAGAAAATGTCAAGCGTGTAACATGCTTGGATGTCATGCAGTTCTTTAAGAGTACCAACCACCTAGCATCAGTCAAAGCTTCACACTGAGCTGACACAAAGCGAGAAGCTATGTTGTTACTGTTGCCTAGCGGAATCCACTCTTGGTAACTAGAATGCTGCGTTCTCCATAAATCTTTGGGTTCGAAATTATTGTGTCCATATTAGTTGTAACTAGATCTGGTAGCCAGTCCTCCTCTTCTTTTTCCAGCATTTCCAAGCTTTACTGTCTTGGGGCACTGAATCATGAAATCCTGTAACATTACAGTTACATTAAATCATTTAACTGGCACTTTCTCCAAAGCAGCTTATTACGTTAAACCAAATCTGCGTGCAAACCAAATCTGGTTCTTTAGGGTCCAAAGGTAGCAGTTCATTCTTCTACGCCACCCAATATTAGTTTGTTTGGCCTGTAGTAAAGATTGGGTGGAGCCTTGGTGTAAAGTAGTCAACTGGGAGACGGTCCACGGGACAGGGAAGGATTTTCTGACGGCTTCTATGCCCTCCCCCCTGTGTTACCTGTGGTACACAGTCATTAGACACAGGTACAGTTGATACGTTTAACAGTATTAGGGCAGGAACTGCTGCAGACCATATTCCAAGAGATATGAATGTGACAGTGTAATAAATTCTAACCCGATGAGACTGAGTCCTTCAGTGACAGAAACCATGCATGCTGGCCCATACCATTTCCACACTCAGCCTAGTGTCACAGGGACCACGGCTTGGGTGCGGGAGGGGAACCTGCTGGGCAACAGGCAAAGCACTCAAGGACTGCAAGTCAGCACTTTCAGGAGACCAGACTACTTAATGGATTTCAGAATCTAACCACTGGCAACCGCCCACAAGTAGAGAGAGAGCAGGTTCATTATTTGTCATTAATCATTATGCAAAGACTCTTACCAATTGCACAGCCACAGCACAGCTGCCAAGATGCCAGGGGTGGCCCAAGTAGGTCAACTTTATTGAAGTCTGTATCCCTGATCCACCAGTAGGTGGTGTAGTGGATAGAGCCACTGCCTTGCAGTTTAAAAAAATCCTATTCTGTCACACAGTGAGAGTATCCTAACCACCTTGCAACCTCCATGGCAGCAAAGAACTGGATTCACAGCCAGTTTCTAAGGTATTCATTTCTTTTGGAAACAGAAAAACACAGGACACATTAAACAGAAACAGAAACACAGCCACACAAATTGCTCCCTTCCCTGATGACATTTCCATATTCCAAGACCATACAGACGTTCTTCGAAGAACAGGTGCTTTCAAGAAGGATGTCAAGCAGGAAGTCCAAGCACAGTGTGTGCTCAGGAGGTTGGCCGTTCTGGTGGAAACGCTGCTCTGACCGTCAAGCAGCTTTTCAACATGTGACAGACGGCAAATTAAGGGAAATTCCCATGAAGGATAAATGCTTATGCTGCATAATTCAAAACAATAGCAGTGAGCAACTGTAAAACATGCAGTGAGTGCAGCTTTCTTTTTTGCAATTTCTTGTACCCAGGCGAGGCCACTACCAAGTAGTTAGCGCAAAATGTAAGGGGCCTTTGAGCCCCTGAGGACCCACAACCAAAAGGTGTAATGCCACCCAGAACACAGTTTCATAGCTTGTAATATTATTATTATTATTATTATCATCCTTTTTTTTTTTAACTCAACCCATTATCTAAGATGACTTACAATGGTAGAATTTGTACAGCAAGTCACTCAATGATTTAAGATTTATACAGCTGGGTCACTGCTACTGGAGTAACTCTTGGAATATTACCTTGCTCAAGGCCAAATAATCAAAAATATTTCTGTCCAGGTGGTGCCCTGTCTCACACCCTATGCTTCTTGGGAAGACTCACTGGTTATTGATAAAGAATGAAGGTAAACATTAAAAAACAAGTGAGGAATAATATTTTGGTTACAAACATAACATATGCTGTTGATATCACCGTTACAAGGAAACCATAACTTTTTGGCATTTTAATTAAATTTAGATTACATTTTTTCCACACTGGAGTCATTTACTTTTTTCCTTAAAAACAGTGCCATTCAAAATTAAACCTGCCAGCACTTTGGAGGGGGGGATCAGAGTTTGCATTTATTTTTCTAGAGGTGATAAACATCCGTCCTCTCTGGCACGGAACTTGTGTGTTCACAACAGTCAGATCCACTGATGAGGCCCTATGGGTCCAACTTCAGCTGCGCAGACTTGGCACCCTTTTACAGCTACGGCTGCTCCTCTTCACGCATGCACACGCAAGCAGACTGCGTGCGGATCCCCAAAAGCACGACTCGGGGGGCCTCTACTGCTACTGCGGCAATGCACGAGAGAGATTAGTGCTTCCCAGATCCTTCTCACTGCACCATGGGAAACAACAAATACAGCTGTATACGCTGACGCGTAAATGGCGATGTCGCTCTGCGATACCGCTCCCCGCACACTCTCCACACACTGCTTCCCTTGCCAGCTACTCTAGCATCAATAAATAATTACACTGGCAATTAGTTCATTAGCATCAAGGCTGTCTCATTAGAGGAGCCACGAGCTGCACACCACCAAGGTGAAAGGTTGGGGAAACCATTTTTGCCCCGACCCACTATGTCCACATGGGTTTTGGCCTGCGATCACATTCTATATACAAAAATTATGTACAGTTTCATTTAATTTCATTTCCCACACAAACAGGGTATAAGCCAGCTCATCTAAATAGAACCAAGTTCAAATAAACAGTCGTGCAAACAAGCAAGCAAGCAAATAAATAAATAAATAAAAGAATCTTTACACGGTTGAGTGATATTGCGCTCATCTCACGTGGTTAACACGCTTCTCTGGTAACAAGGCTGTGTGCCTAACATATGCATAGTTTATTTTTTCCCCTTTCTTCCCACAACACAGTTCTGCACTTTGACAGGCAGTATGTCTCTATGTGGAGAGAGCGAGGCCAACCATCCTGGAGTTTCTGTGCCAGCCTTACCAGAAGAACGAGTACAAATAGAGGCCCAGATCCTGAGGAAAGTCTCACGGCTGCAGCAACTGGATAGGCACTCAGCTCTCTGAGGCACAACAGCTGCTGAGGAGAACTGCCCCAACGGGAAGATGGCCATGCCTCTGGCAACTGTCATTAAGCCCAGCGCTTGAGTACACAAAACAGCACTCAAAAGCAAGCTAGAAACGGCAGAGAACACAAAATCACATGTCACGTAGGGAGTTATGTGAGAAACACAGAATGACTACAACAAAAAGCAGTTCCCAATCACAGCTGGACAGGCACCCCCCCCCGAGACATTTGTTCATTTTGCTCAAGGTCACTTAAAATATGTTAGATAATCAACCTTTCACTGATTTACCTGCTTGTACAGCAGGTTATTTTTACTGCATTAGTTCAGCATAAGCACTTCGATCATAGGTACTACAGCAGAAGTGGGATTTGAACCTGGCTCCTTTGCAAGATGACAGCTTTAATCACTACCCCATCTGCCAACACAAGCAAAACATTAGTGTGTCACAATTGCAGCTCAGTTCACACAGCTAGAGAGAAGAAAACTCCTGAAGAGATTATGACCAAATCTACAGGTCATCAGACTAAAGAGCATTTCCTCAACAAGAGATATACACTTACCTGTTGTTCTTGAATCGTGACTGAAGATAAATATTAATAAACTGCAAGCCAAGTCAGGAACACGTACTTGGAGTGTCAACAATTTTAAATGTGTTAACGTGTGTGTATATGAATACATATGCATGCATGTATGTATGTATGTATGTATGTATGTGTCTGAATGATAGTAGAGAAGAAGCTTCGAGAACACAGATACTTACACCATTCCCACTCCTGCAACTCCCAGTACCCTTCTCAGCCAACACCTCCACCTTCCACCTCCTCTTGGGACACCCTTGTATCACTGCATCTACTTCACACCTCAAGTTAACAAGGTGTGAATGTGCCCTTCAACATACCACCCAAGAACACATGCTTGTTAAACAACGGTGGGATCCACAACGAACTCTGGCACCACCCATGTTTCTATTTTCTAATGTCTGAGAACATTCTGAAAGGATCATTAGCATCACTAAGGTGAGTTCCACGGGTCGGCACATATGTAGCTGCTGGGGAAAGGTGACCCCCTCCAGCACTTCTACTATCACATGGGGTCAATGGCGGAAGAGAACAATGGGTGACTGACTCCAGTGGAGGTCCTGTCCCCAAATGCCATTGCACTGCTCAGTGTCTCACATCTACATATCTAGATGTGGGAAATGGCTCTAGCACACCAGTTTTCTCCTGAAAACTACGCAGACTGCAATGCCATAAGGTCTGGATGGTGCACTCAAGTGAGGTCACTTGCTACAAACAGCTTTAGAACGTTGCGTGTTGAGTGTGTGTGAGTGGATGCTTGTGTGTTGGCAGGTTACCCACCAGCAAGTTTATCTGTGAGCCACAGCAATGAGGACATACACGAGGAATGTGAATACTGTTCTGCTTCCTGTCCCCAACATTTCACCTGTCACTGCAGTTTGACAACAGTTGACACCCAAGTCACACTTTACTCACGGCAGCCTTTAGTCTCACTCCCATATGCCCACTTACTTTGTGCTAACCCAGAAACAATCAATTAAAGTGCTAAGCTGAACCATGCTGTTTAACACAGACTCAGGAAATAAAGCCAAATATAGCAGTTACCTCCAACACTATATGCAGTATAGCTAATGCATGTAGGACCAGAAGACTACGTCACTGACATCAACCAGTAACCTGCAGGGGCCAGGTAAGCAAGCGGAGGTACCTTTCCTTATCAAAAGGAAGCTGGCCTGCCGGCAGCACAGCTCTCCACCACAGGTCTGCCATTAGCACAACAATGCCCAGCTGATCCAGCAGGCTGTCTGGTTCAGGACTGAGGTGGTTTAGGAATTTGCCACCAGATAGGGGGAAAGAGGAAAGGATCTGCAAAATTCGTCATGGGGAAAATAGCTCCTGCCAAAATTCAAAGGCTTTACATTCTAAAAAGGGTGGAGATTCAGTAAAAATAAACAACTGAATGTTGTTTTGTCAAAGTGAATAATTCATGAGCACCGTGTTCCCCTGGTGAGAAAGAAGAGGACTTTGAAACCAGCATCTAATTTATTCCAACATGAACCGGAGCAACTTCCTGAGCAGGTTGCAGTGGCAGCAGGACACAGCTCACACACCTATCTGACACACTTGTCATTAGCGTCACCATCATCATTAACACTGCTGCTCAGGGTTCGTCAATAGTGCTTCCCGCTGCGTGGATATTTACAGAGCGCCTCAGTGAATGAGGACAACACGTCAACATGGACACCCTGCCCAAAGCCTTGGGGTACAAAAAGCCGACACAGCTGACACAAACTCATCTCGCTCGGCAGGGGAAGAACAGCTCGTGTCACGTTTTGCTTTTAATTAACAAATCTGGATACATGACACTTAATTATACTTGCTAGTTCTTTTTTGGTCACCCATGGGTGGGGTGGAGAGAGAGATCCAAAAACAACATTTTGGACAGGGGCCACAGGTTACCCAGGTGATGCTCTCTCGCCTCGAGTTTCCCCAGCAAGAGGTGCACATTAGCAGGAGGGGCAAATCTCACAGCTTGTAATTGCAAGAAGAAGGGGGGGTTAATGGGAGTCAATTTGTTAGAGGAACTAGACAAGGGGAGGTGCACACTGACAGGCCCTTCCTGCATACACCCGCTGGCGGCTCGCTACAGCGCTCCTGCTAATTAACCGTTCAAAGGCACTCACTCCTTCTGCTCACTACAGACAGCCAAATTACACCAAACCAGGCCCAGAGAGAGAGGCAAGGAAAAAAATGCTGCAATTGCAGCCATAAGCGTTCGTCTAACCTGCAAACAAGCTCCCAGCAGCGCATAACACTGCTGTACATTACACCAAAGGGTGCTTTTCATGGGGGAAAAGCTGTGGCGGGGGTTGCGTACACAAATGGTGCGCTGTTTTAGACATCGCTCTCCGGCACAGGTGTGCACAGCACTCCGGGTTCGAAAATCCCAAGGGTATCTGTCCACCCTTAGAAAGCCAGGAGTACCAGCTGTGTCTTTTTGACCGTGACCTCCTACCAGTTGCAATACATATGCACTACCATGCCTCTGAGCAGCACTCTCCAACAGTAAACAGGATCTCAGACCAGACCCCCGGTAGACATCAGCAGCACGCCAAAGACTGTCACGACCACTGAAATTAATTAAGCACGGACAGAGGAGGAGGACGAGAAAACCGAGGGACAGAGTGCAAATCCCAAGGGCTCATAATGAGCTTGCCTGGGTGTGAGAGGAAAGTATAGACTTGTTGGATCAACAATGAGTATCTCCTACTGTCTTAAGGTAAACCCTATAATCTTAATGCAGCAACAAGTAGAGGAAAAGGCACAAAGTCACACAGAAAGATGCTACATTGAGGAAGAGTGTCCGAAGCGTCGTGAGGATCACAGCATAGCAACTAGTGGCCCGAGTGCAAGGTGGTACTTCCGCTGACTTACTGAGTTGATGCAGGCCAGTTCTTTGTTGAGCAGCCAGGGGAGGGACAACTTGCCCTCACCCTTGTAGCATGACTGTATGCGCTCCTTGATCTTCTCCTTGATGCGGCGTAGTGTGAAAAGGCACAGCACTGACTCCTTGGGTGGCTTGGCTCTGTTCTTCTGGCCCTGCGAGAAGATGGTGAAAAGAATGTCCTCCTTTTCTGAGATTCCCAGTGAGCGGGCCAGGTGCCGGCCCGGGCGGGCAAGGTAGGCGTCCTGGACAAGGCGATACTCCACACCATCCTTGGTGCACCCGATGGGGAACTCCACGTAGGAGTAGAACTTGGGGTCGTCCACACACAATCGCACGATCTTGGAGGTAAAGAACTGCTCACCGCTAGCGTCAGGCGAGGTGAGCTGCGTGTCTAGCTGCAGGGTCAGATAATAGACAAACTGCTCACTGCTGAATCCATAAATGTAGTAAATGTCAAAGGCTGGGAACTTGGACAGTGTGTCTGATGGGATCTTCAGCTGAGAGGAAACAAACTCATCCTGGTAAACAAAGCTGAACATGTCAGCATTCTCTTCGTTGGCCATCAGCTTGCGGCTGGACAATGTGGGAAAGTACTCTGACTTGCCGTCAATGGGAGTCCCAACAAACAGCTTGCCGTTGAGGCTGTCGACGCCTTCGATGATAACGCCCGACATAGTGCCCGACTCGTTGACGCTTGAAAGGTAGTGCTCCTTGCGGTGGTGGGGTTCACCAAGTTTAAAGAGGTCGTCCAGCCGCAGGAACTGGCAGATACCCTGTGAGGTGCTCCCACAAGCAATGAGCCTGTTCTGTGCATAATCCACCAGCAGGAGCTTGTTGACATTGCTGGTCTGCGCCAGCTCGTGTGGGCATGACTGGACACTAGGTGGTGGGTAGCACTTTTCGTTGTCCACCACGGGCCCTGTCATGTGGCTACGCAACTTAGTCAGGTTGCTAGACAGCTTGTAGATCCAGTTGACCGCACCAACGTACACTTCTCCTGTCTTATTGTGAATCACCAGGTGCGTAAGGCCCCCGTCCTGCGGGGAAAAGGTTCTGAAGGGTGCAGGGGCAGTGCGAGCCAAGACCAGCGCCCCCTGCAGAAGCAAGAGAAGCAAACAGTCCACAAGGGGGACTGAGCGGTGCAGCCCTAGACCAGGCCGCATATTGGTACGTTGCTCCAGAGTGGGAGAGGTGGGGTGGCAGCAGCTTTCTTCCTGCTCGCTTCTCCAGGTCACTTCTGCTGCGCCAAAGAATCGAAAACCACTTATTGACCCGACGTCCTCTTTCTCACTCGGCGCTGAGCTGTCATCTATAACTTCATCTGTGGCGGCACAGCCAAGAGCCCTGCAAGTGGGGAGAAGGGGAGAAAAAAAAAACACATTATGAGCTGCAATGGAACATTTCCTATTGATTTTGCAGTGTTACGCTTTGAAAGCCTGAGAAGGCGAGGCCTAACGGGACGGTGAGAAAAAACAGTCACAAACACATACATAGCAATAAAGTACAATGGGGCCTGTGGGAAATATCCCATACAACATTTAATTACTAGGATGGACATCCTGAGGGGCTGTCAGACAAGACAAACTCATTGAGGACACAAGAAGGCTGAGCTCAGCCTGCCCGTCTGCCCTTGTACATTTCTTGATCCTTGCTGCTTGCCGTTAGCCTGTGGAGGGCATTCGAGGGAAATTACTACCAGAGTGAGCACCGGTTTCCCAAAGCTGACAAAGGGTGCTGTCTATAGCACTGATGAGCACACCGGTGCCTCTCTAATGCTGGTATTGAAACTCGATTAACGCAGTCAAGACACACCTGCCCTGGAAACACCTGGTTCTGACTCAAAGAAAAGCAAAAATGGGGGAATTTAAATCAACTGAGCCCTGATCAGCTGTATCACAAGAGCAGCAGTGGCAGATGCAGTTTCCACTCTAGTAATAGATAGATCAGAGCAAAAGCCACGTGTTGGTCTTCCCATGAGTCAAAAGAACTTGCTGCACAAACTCAATGTTCCACATCCTGCTGAAACAAAGAGCGTTACGAGCTGTTGCTGTGCACAATTCCCAGAGAGAGAGGATTTCCTCCATTTAGTTGCACTTAGCCCTAATTCACTGCTTATAGCACAGCTAATTCTTGTTAGGGGAAACAAGCTCTAATATATGACGCTCTGACAGGTGCAGACACAGCCTCCCACAAGGGTGCACAGGGCAAATAAAAGTGCATCATAATTTTAATTCAGAGCACTTTACTAAAAATCAATGCCTCGGCAGGACAACCTCGGGAAAAAGCTACAGAAATAGCCACTGGATTACACCACCCATTCTCTCTTTTTCCAGCAGCAAACTTTTATTTGTTCAACTCTATGCAACTCTATGGTGCTCAGCAAACACCATCTTGCAGACATAAGATCATATTTGGGCCTGTATGTGATGGCTAGAGCCAAGTTGGTAAATCTGAGATGCAATTAGCAGAATACAGGATCACAATCACCTTATGCTAATGCAATCCAAAAAGAAAACAAATACAATTACAGTTTTCAAAACAGCAATAGCCCAAATGCTACAGGAAATTAAAAAAATGTCTCAGTAACTTAAGTGGCATGTAAGGAGCAATTGTTTAAAAGGTATTCTCATAGTGTCATTTCCATGAATATATTATCCAAAAAAAAAAAACGAAGACAAGAAGTCAAGGCAAAAGGAGAGCAGAGGAAGAGGTTTCTGTGAAATGGCTGCAACGACAGCTGGCTGTGCTGAAACGCTGTCAGAAAAGCGGTTGGAACGGGTGCCGGACTTTGACCCGTACAGGAAATTAGGAGAAGGAGGTGCCGAGTAATTGAAAACGTGCCGGCGCTTTGCAGCATAGAGCGGGCACTGCCGCCAAAACTACCCTCCTTCATCGCGGCCCCTGCCCATCTCTGATTTACTGCCGGTGCCATATAAATTACAGTCTGTCCTGCAAAAAGCCCACTTACACTTACATACAAATTTCTACACACTGAAACACGTTTGCATAACAAACACTCTGCTTCCTCATGTGCAGACGAGTCACACGGCCAGATTCTTACCCACTAAATACAAGTTAACAGGCTGGTGACACTATTCCCCACACCAAACATCTATGCATTGTGCAGAAAAACAATAAAAACTAAAATACCATTCTACAGACATAGTCGACCGGGAGGAAAGGAGCGACTCAGTCAGTTGCAGTTCAGAGAGGCTTCTCTGAACAGGTCTACACTATATCTGTGTATATATGCTGCATGTATCCTGCATGCCATACATGTGTTATACAGGTCACAAGTTGACAACGTAGTAGAGAATCAGCAAAATAAGCAGCCTGCCTAACAGCTGGTAACAGCTGGTGTATAGGCGCAGTTAGGTACAGAAATTCCTGTGAATTAACTTTGCAGGAAAATAATTCATTTTTGTTGTCTATATCAGCAGACACAAAGAGTGAGATGAAAGAAAGAAAATAACAAGTGGAGCAGTTTAGCAGACAGGTTGCCCCACAGTGGTAGCAAATGTGTGAACAGCTCTTTATAAACAAAGTGTCGCACAGCAATGTGGGGGGAGGAAGGAGGAGAAATAATTTAAGAAGAAAAAGCTGGCTGACAACAATGACAAGGGCGGCACAGAAAGAGAAAACAGGACGGCGGCATCTGCAATAGAAGTGCCTCAGAGTGACTATAACTGACAAAATAAATCAGTGCGAAGTGCACGATTGTGGGGGCCCGTCTCAGCACAACGAGCGGATGTGTGCAACCGGTACCTCAACACATCGTGCTGAAACCACAAGTGTGCTGCAGTTGCCATGCAGCTGGTCTCTGTGAGAGCTGTGTGTGCAGCCCTATTTAGCTCAAAGACAGCTGCCCTTTCAAGCCAGAAGGCAGCCTTTACATCAGGCCTCCTCACACTTGTTTTCAGGGACAGACAGGATTATGGCACCCACCCCCCGAGCTGCTTCCCGTCACGCGCTGGGGCACTTGTTGCATTCGCCTGCCTCACGTCACCCGGGGGGAGGGGGCAAGTGCAATGGAATGAAGGATGAGGATGAGAGGAATACAGATCCCTTTTCAACTGCATCAAGTGCCTGTGCTCAACCTGGGAAGGGTACAAACACTGTGGCCAGGGCCTCGCACCTTTCAGAGCCAGCCATGAGAAGAACTGTGCAAGAGAGGCAGTAACAGGGTGACTCCCAAGGCAGGTTAGCTACAAACAATGACTACCTTACAGCAGACATGTCCCAGCATTCCACAGCCTCATGCACACACTCCACACGCACGTATTTGTTCATTCAGCTTTAATTTTCAGTCCGTCTCCAAAGTGACGTGCAGCAATCAAAAAAAAGGCATGCACCTTTCTCAAGGGTACTAGAGGTAGGATTTGGACCTGGGTCGTTCTCCCACTAACCACCACGTCACCTACTGTCTAAGATAACTCCATACTGTACACATCATGTCAAAACACAACACTTTATCTATGCCACTGTGTGTTTTCCTCAGTCTCAAGTAACATTTAACTATTCACTATTCACATCTTTTGACACACAGTAAACATCAGACTGGCTCACATTATGCTGTGATTTATTCCTAATCTCAGACTAGCCCCAATTGCTCTTTCTTATAGTCAAATGCAACATATGGAGAGCTTTGAGGGTCCTAAACATTACCAGCTCCGTTCCTAAGGCCTAGCAATGCACCCCCAACCAGAATGGGACCACGGGGGAAACAGATAAATACGCACCTCCAGAAAAGCAGTGGACTGCAAAAGTGTTGTGACTTAATTTTATCCCACAGTGGTGCCGGTCCGCCCCGATAAAAAGGCTGTGCTACTATTAATCCCTCACTGAAAGCAGAGAGCCATTAGGAGGAATCACAGACACCTCTTTATTTTGGCCATAAAATGCTCTTAACCCTTTATTCCACATATTGCAGAAAGATTTTCTGTCAAATGCCTGTTACAGCCACTTCCCCCTACAAAAAACACTGGATCAGACAATGTAATACAAAACCAAATACTGATGACAGATGGGCCTGTGCCAGACACGACCTGCTTGTTCTACAAGAAAAATGCCACCCTGAAATGCTACAAGGCTCCTTTTGCTCCAGACAAGTGGAACACGGGGAAGCTGCCACAATGAGGGCGTGAGCATGTCCAAACCTGAGCAGTTCTGGTCATAAATGTATGTGTTCCGGGAGCTTGCAGCATTGCCCTGTGATACGCAGGTGAACATGCTATACTACTGCACATAGGGAGACTGGACTAGCCCCCTGGGTTGCTTTTTGATGACCCCAATCTTATAAGTTAAAAATAAAAAAATAAAAAAAACCACACACACCTATACCCAGTCCTTCCATACATTTGCATGTCTGTATGAAATGCTGTAACAATGTACACCGTACGTGACAAGTCCCATGTTCCACAGTGACAAATATACACCTGGAACCAATCATCCACCTGCTGTGAAGGGGGTCGACCTACGCGGGTGAGTGAGTGTGCCTTGCCAGCTCTTTGTTGGGGAAAAATGAGATTGTTTGGTGTTCGGCTCATGCGCTCGCGTCTCCAACTCTGCTTACCCTGCAAACCACGGCAATTACCCACGCAATTAACCTCCCGTCGGCTCACAGCTCCACAGCGGGCAGTTGGAGAGCACCTCCACTCCACAATGCCCAACACCTGAGTGGTGCGTCAAGGGCTTCGTGAACCCCCGGGGACATACCGCCCGCAGCACCAGAATCCCAGCGCGGCACAGCATTCGGTGCATGCACAAACACACAAACGGAGCCACGCTGTTTTCTGGTACATTCTGCATTTAGTTGCCTGACAGATGGTTTTACTCATTCACACAGATGGATATTTACTACAGCAATCTGGCTGTAGTATTGTGCTCAAGGACACAACAATAGTGCAACTTCTGGGATTTGAACCTACAACCTCTCAGGCTTAATGTGCTTCCCTTCACACATCTGCCCTCAAACTTCTTGCATAGACTGACCCAGCAGAGCAAACCACTGGCCACAGAGAAAAGACTGTGCAACCAGCTAGGTATAGATCCCATGTGAAACCGATGCTGGACATATGGCCACTCTCACACACTCCCGTTACATCATCCCCATTACAATTATCTACAGCAAATCACATGACAAAATATAGTATCTCATTCTGAACTGCTGCTCTAGAACTAGTTTCTGACTGGTGCTCTGAGGCCCTTGCTTTGCTCTCACAGCTCAGCTCAGAAAGTAGGTGGAGGTAAAAAAGTGCTAAACTCCCACAGCAGCAGCTTGTGGGTTCCACTGTCCTCCTGCTTCATGTGCTTTGTCATCAGACTACATTCCTGCTGGATTAAGCAAGATGGCCGGACATGTTCCACTGACTGACTGACAATGTGAGCATGTGGATGAGTGGAGAATTCTAGAGCGGGATGGTGAACTATATGCTACCAAAAGGAATAGGATGTGAAAAAACCAGTTGTAGGGCAGAACAAATCAGTACTGACACAAGATAGGGGTGAGTCCAACACAAAAAAGAGGCTGAAGAGCAAACACTGCAGAGCTGAGCTTAGTGCTTCCAATCCGCCCCCTGCAAGGGAAGAGTGGTCAGTTAAGCCCCATGTCACAGCAGAGTTTGTGTGTGTGTGTGTGTGTGTGTGTGTGTGTGTGTGTGTGTGTGTGAGTGAGTGAGTGAGAGAGAGAGGGCCACTGGCCTCTTAAAACCACCCAGCAATAGGACCACATGTAGGGGGCACACCAAGCCCCCAGGTGCCTTTACTTCCTTAAAAACTTCTCAAACGCAATTAACTTTCTGGCCTGGCTGGCTTTCTGTCATATGTGACCTGGCCTATTCCACTCTTTTAGTGACACGTAGCTAAATGTTCACAAAACATTAAGGTCTTGCACAAAGGCATCACCCATGGACAATGCAGTTAAGGAAGAAATTGAGCAAGGAGTGCAGGCCTTAATCAGGGGAAGAAGTGACATCTCCAGCTAATGCGGCAGAGGAGCTCTGTGTCACCGTGTCGCTCTCCTGACCTTTACAGTCACATATTTCAATTTCCCTCAGCCGTGTTTGTACTAACACAATTAAACCAAACTAATGAACAGTCTGCACTGATAAAGCGCCATAATACTCATTTCTGTTGAGCATTTTAATTTTCTTAAAGGCTACATTTGCATCTTTAATGTAAATGAAATTATCAATTAAAATGCCGACAGCTACTCAAATTTGCTTGAAAAATAATACCTACACTTCCTTCTCAAACCAGAGCACATGCCCTCATTTGGAAAAACGTGTTTATGGAATCAAAATGAAGAATCAAATAAATGTATGATGAAAAGGGAGACAGCTCACAGATACTTCCAACTATTC
Organism: Arapaima gigas; assembly: GCA_900497675.1. NCBI lineage: Eukaryota > Metazoa > Chordata > Actinopteri > Osteoglossiformes > Osteoglossidae > Arapaima > Arapaima gigas. Next base: position 251,612 of record UFQX01000607.1, read on the forward strand.
AAAGCTTTACACAAAAATATACATACATATTATATATATATATATATAAAAAATAAATTCCCATGGGTGCGAATCAGACAGTCATCACAGCCTCGTTTTGGCTGTAGCTGTGGTCTCTCCTCAGCCAAGTTGCAGCTGTCCTTTCATTGTCATGACCCCACGCTGGGACTGAGCCAGCCTGGTGTCCTAGCCTAGTAAACTTTACTTGCAGTTCAGTCTCAGTGCACTTCCTACATTACCCAGGGAGAGCAAAATGAGTTCCATCCCACCAATGGTCTGCTGGAAAAATCGTGAACACACCCCTTTTTTCACAATAAGACAACTTGTGGAGGTCAGGACACCCACGTGGTTCAACAAACACACCTTTCAGGGCGACCATTTGGCCCATCTGCTCCTTGGCTGCACCACACATAAACAGCATCCTGCCATTCCTGATCCACCAGTTCTACTGCTCCTGCTCACTGCCACAGCAAACACACAGCACATGGAGCAGAATAAACAAACAGGGCAGCAAGCACTCAGCACTGAACACAATCAACCAGCGCAGGAAGATCTTTGAGGTCCTCCATGACCTGCAGTGATGTCTGCAGAGCTTAGCAATTCATTCTTCTGATCTTCTGGCCTGCAGGGGTGCTTCCCACAGAACAACAGCGAGGGTTCTTCCTGAGGGTCGCCTCTGACATGATGGTTCATTGTGTTATGAGAATAAACACTGGAGCGTGTGCATTGTTGCAGCCATGTTTTCGCTTCCTGTATTAGTGCAAACTCATCTCATCTATAGGAGCACGTGCCTGAAGCAAAGCAACAAGCTACAGTGTGTGTGAGAAACACGAGTGGACAAAAACACATTTAGGTTGCATTTATTTATTCACTTGAAGTTTATATCCAAAGTGACAGGTGTTAAGTCACATTTACTCATTTATACCACTGTGTATATTTTACCAGGGCAATTGGGGTAAATACAAGGGTGTTACAACAGGTGGTTGAACTTGAGGTTGGTTACTTCCAGACCAGAGGCAATGGCTCTGATTAATATGCCACCTGCTGCCCTCCAAAACAGAGGGTTCATGCATACTGCTCATTTAACAGCACACAGATTGACTCAGTACACAGGAAGGCGTCCATTCATACATCCAGAGGCGAGATACCACGGTGACCCTGAGACTGAACTTTACAGTGGTGACCGCGAAGCCATGTGAGAGCCACAAAAGTGTATTATGATGCTTAATGTTATGCTGTGTGGGCTGTGCAGTTTTGGGTCCCTCAGCTCGGCCCCTTCCCCATCACCAATGCTTCCACCCACCAAGGGCAGGAAACAGGCCAGAGAGAGGGTGCGGTGGTTCTGAGGATCGCTGTCTAAGGACTGTAGTGCGTTTGCGTCACTGCTTGACGAGTGTGAACAAGGTGTATTGTTAAAGGCCTTATTTCGTAGTCATTTGGCACTCTGCGCATGCATGAGGGTGTATGTGTCTGCATGTGAGAAAGACAGAGCGAGACACAGACAGCAAGCGAGAGAGAGATGTGCCAGGGGCCTGGGAAATAAAGCTTGTAACTGTATACCCTCTATGCCTCTTTTATACATACACAAATACACATATGCAGTGTCATCTGACAATCTGCACACGCTGTCCTTGAAGCACCATGTTTAACTTGCACTGCTACAACACAACGCAGGTGGGCTTTGAGACCATGACAGCTGTTATGACTTCAGATGATGTACATGCCTGTACTGTCCATGCAGTTACATTAGGAAATGCACACACCTCTTGTGACCACAACTGCTTGGCTACAAATACAAACTCAAGTGCTAAAAGTGGTAAGCAAGGGCAGCAGACGGCATAGTGGATAGAGATGCTCACTCCACTGCAAAGGACCCAGGTTTGAAACCCACCTCCTGCTGTTGTACTCTTGACCAAAGGGCTTACCCTCAATCAATACAGTAAATTTCTGAGCTGTACAAATTTCTCAGCTGCAGGGTAAATCACTGTCACTGTCAACAGGTTTTAACTGTGTGGGATGTTTTGAAGAAAAAGTGTCAGCCGGATAAATAAGAGTAAAGTGCAAACATTCTGGTTTAGTGGGTTACAGTGAGTTACTGCTCTTTCCCTTCCTTCAGACATGGCACAAGCACCAATGCTCCATCCCCAGCGAGAATGCAGGCCATGCTGGGCCTGGAACTTACGAACCTCCACCTTCATCTTCCCCCTGCTCATTACAGTCCAGGCAGCTCAACAGCCCACTATGGGCAGGGCAGGCGCAAGTTTGGGTCAACAACAGGCGAAAACAAAGTCTAACCAAAGCCAGCAGATCAACCGCATTCTGCTTTAGGCCACGTGAGAGCCGGATGGATCATGGATGCAGTATGGCAGAGAAACAGTGACAGACAGGGACACACTGGTGCTGTTACTACAGCATATCATTACGCAGTCGGCAGTATAGCCTCACGCCCGGCCCTGCCGATGGGTGTTCATTACAAAGCCGTTCCCTGCTTCTGCGTTCACGGTGGCAGGCAGGACTGAAAAGTCTCTGCTTGTCTTTAAATCAGCTGATGCTATCAGAGTGGATTAAGAGCAAACAGGGAAGGCACAGTTATATTTCAGCCTTATAAAGAACTCTGGATTCTGGGTCACAGCCAGAACATAGGAGCATTACAGGGAGTTAACGGGAAGATGTGTCTCTTGGCTTGCCCAAAGTGCCACTACTTGCTGAAGACAAAATGCGATATTAAAATCTGGGCTGATTTATTAATGCCATCGCTGAACAGCAGGATTATGACATTTACATTTCATGAAGCAAAACAGTAAATCAGTGCTTCTGCTCCGTAAAAGTCATCTTCTTTGAAAACTATTTCATTTTACATGTATTTTTTGCATTGGTATAAAAACATGACTGCATCAAAACAATAGAGACATAATCAGTACACTAATAGAATACAGTTACAAATAAGTACATAATACAACTCTAAGGACAAGGGTTGCAGTAGTAGGCAATCTTGGTCATATAACTTTGTCTAAGAAAAAAGAAGCCATTTTAAAATTCGCTCAGTACAATAAAAGAGTTGATCAAAGATACTAAGAATTTTTTTTTTCCCCACTTCTGAGACTTGAGTTTTGATCACCCTCTCATATGCATAACTGCACTGGAATGTCTTTCTGCAAGAAGGCAGGGCTTCAAGCACAAATGAGACAGAGGTCAGAGGTTTCTCAACTCGCAGCTACACGAGATGTGTGTGGCTCTTGACCTATGATCCTATCCTGGAAGGGTTAATCCCACCAACAGTTCCTTATTGTCTTTAGGGCAGTGCACTTAAAACAGCATGAAGAGGGGGGGGGCTTCAAAATCCTGCCTAGAAACCCTCTGGTCTTGTGTTCAAATGCCACAGGGTGACGATGTCAAGTCCCCACCACACGACTGTTTGACAAACTAGAAAACTAGGAAAAGGAAAAAAATGGTGTTGCTCAGTGGCAAGAATTCAAGAATCAAGAATTGTTAACTGACAAACAGCCTTATACAACAGGTATACAAAGGAGCATGAAATGAAGTTCCAGGGGTCCACGATGTGCAGAACAGGGAGAAAGAAAATTTAGAGAATAAAGGTAATGTAAAAGGTAAATAAAATTAAATGCATATACAGACATTGAGTTGGAATGCACTCAACATGATGGACTCACACTTGCATAACAGTAATTAAAAATTTTAAATGGAAGAAAATTGTCCAAAAAAATCACTTTTAATCATTTCCAAAATTCTGGTACGCAAATGAGCATTGTATACCTAATGTAATGTAATGTACAATGTAAAATACCTTACAGCACATGCACAATGTCATAGCATAATGATAGGATCTGCCATCTGCTGTACAAAAACATACACTCCCCGGCCTCTTTATTAGGAACACTTGTACACCTACTCAGTCACGCATCTATCTAATCAGCCAATGGAGAAGATTTTTTAAGACAACTTGCGGAGGTTAGGACACCCACACGTTTTTTTATTTACTTTTTTTTATTATCAGCATGATAATGCACCATGTCACAAAGCCAAAGTCATCTCAAACTGCTTCCATGAACATGACAATGAGTTCTGTGAACTTCAGGGGCCTCCCCAGTCACCAGATCTGAATCCAATAGAGCACCTTTGGGATTCGGTAGAACTGCAGCAATTCATAATTGGCCTGAGTTATGTCTGAGGTCAAGAAGCCCGTGAAACAGGAAGGGGAGCAAAGACGTCTCTTGCAGGGCACCTTGCATTTTACCACAACTAACAACTGCAGTGCTTGCATGAGATCAATAACCTGTTTCAAAGCGTTTAACAGCGCATTAATTAAAAGATTACCACAGAAGAGCCTGTTGCTTCCATTTCTCTTCTGCTAGCTATAGGAAATGGATATTTGCAGAAGCAGTGCAGTCAGTCAGCATGCAAAAATCACACTATGTGGAAAGGCAAGCTTACTGCCACACAGCAGGATAGGGTGTTTGGGGAAAAAGAGGAGGGAAAACTGCCCCACAACCCAGCACTCTGCACTTACCACAGTTGCCATACTGATGGCAGACCTTGGGAAGGGGGTATCAGGGTAAACATGAGAGCCCTTGTCATGATAAATAATTAAGGGAACGTGCATGTGCTGCACACCAGGAAGCAACTGTCAACGTGCAACCCTCCTACGAGTGCGCCCTCTTGGCCAGAGCAGACAGTGCCAGCACTCTCGTCGGCAGGGCCGGTCACCACAGTGCCAGATTCGCCAGCCTCCCCTCGGCCAGCATTTTTCCCAAGTGAGTGCTGCTCCAGTGCACTGCTTCCTATTAGTCTTACTTACAGGCTGTGTGTGGGACCTGTAAATTATTCAGCATCTCCCCTTAGTAATCACAAGAGGAGTAGGTAACAAAAAAAGCTGGGGCTCAAAGACTGTGCTGTGGCGTTAGAGGAAAAAGGACTGCTCAGAGGTGGGAGGAGGGGATCACAAGACCAAACCGTCAATTATGGCCAGTGCCCCACTGTTACTGCTACGCCAGTAATATAAATCACGAAACAACAAACGCCAAAAAGCAGGTCGCCCCTAAATCTTTAACACAGCACAGAAGTGTGCATGCATGGCCGAGCAGGAAGAGTCGAATTGGAGAGGGGGTTCATACTCACCCATCTTTCACAGAAAACTCCAAGCTGCATAAGACAGGAACCCCACAAATGGCATTCTGGGAAGGAAATTTCTTCCCATTTCATCCATCAAAATAAATGGCACCAGGTGCCATAGTCTTTACAGATTCAGTGTTACCCTCAGGTAAAAACGGCTCAGGTTCAAATTGCACTTCCTACTGAAGTAGCCTTGAGCAGTTTATCATGAACCCTGCAGTAAAATTTACCCAGCTGTAAAAATGGGTAAATCAGTGTTAGTAACTTAATACTGTAACTGACTTTGGAGAAAGGAGCCAGCTAAAAAAAAAAAACCTTAAACTAAACCATAGTCTAGACAGGCCCGTATTTAGATCTTCTTAAGCAATATTATAATGGCATGTTGATTAAATAGATATCATGTTCAATAGCCAGTTTCGGGGTGGTAAACTGTGCTGGGAAAAGGGCAGTTCACAAGGGCCAGTGTACGCAGGTGGGTGAACTGGGGGGGACTGGCCTGACCTTTCCTTCCTCACCTAGCAAAACTGAACACAGAGCAATTCCCAAAGCAGGCAGCTGGTAACCAGGGTAGGTAAACATCTCTCAAATCCCAAAGATGTATTGAAAAACACATTATCAGCGAACAAGTCAAACTTCCCATGATAAGCTGACTCATACGAATTTGCATAGGTTGTTGGGCAAACACATGCTTTCTTCTCCCGTGCCAAGATCACATGGGAAAGGAAACCTGTGGACAACGCAGAACAGTGGGGCCTCTTGGGAGGAGTATGCTTTCTGTCGTCGCGGAAACACACGGGAGAAGTACGCAAGTGCACACCGCACATCAGCAACGGCCAGCCGCTGCATAAACGTAAGGGCAGGAAAGTAGAGTTGGACAGAAGTTTCTCAATCTGTTTGTAAACTGTGAACAGTGAAGCCAGCGAAACAACAAGATCAGAACGTGAGACAGAGGAAAAAAATAATCAGATGAAGCGATGGAGGGAAGAAAACAAAGGCAGATGGGCAAACAGAGAGAGGACTATGGAGACATGTGGCATCACGCAGAAACACGGGGCGCTTCTCAAGTTCTGCATCTGCTCCGGAGCAACACCTGTCCCAGAAACGCACGGCTTTGGCCTCCTATTTCCTTATAAGAGCCTGGCCTGAGTGTGTTTATCATAGTAGTCAACAGCAAACCAAAAGCAGTTTCCGCTCTATCCTGTAATCGTTATACACAGATGTTTGTTTGTCTATCTTCTTATCTGCGTTTTGTCACTGCATGCATGTACATACAGTGCATATGCCATATGTGGGCACACTGTATACTGTAACACTACTGCAACCAAGTGGAATTTCCCTCTGGGAGTAATAAAGTTTCATTCATTTATTCATTTCACTCCATCACAGTGAGACGCCCTGCTCATCAGTCAGCCATGTAAATCCAAAGTCACACCGACACTTCAGGCCTCACCGGTGCACTGCTGCTTCTAAAGCTAATCAGCTGTTATAAAAACAATTACACGTTTAGCGGTTATAACACAGCACAGGCTTTATTTGACCAAAACGTGCTGATTGTACTTTACAAATTTTTCAATTTTCTGTGCTATTTTGTGATTTTTCCTCCCTTTCTAAAGGGTACGGAGGAGAGATTATGTCGTTTTGATGTGGGCGCTCTTTGCTGCGCTTCCTACATGAGAATAGCATGCACTTGAAAGCAGCTGTCTCTTCAGAAGCTCGAGCTTTGAAGGCCCGTAGAACACAGCGGACAAGAATATCTTCTAAGAATGCTTATTAAAATTTATTTTACATTACAAGACAACCAACCAAAACATACCCAGAACAGGCCAATGCATTTAATTCATGTCGCTAATGCCCTAAAAATTAGTTGACTCAAAACCATTTTACAGCAGCTTCCCTTCTACCAGAAACCCCACCCTATTCTGACACCATCATTGTCACGTTGAGAGATGCCCATTCGTGTGCAGGGATGACATCTGGAACGTTTCCACCAGACCAGGTCACTGAGGGCAATAATGTGACTCTTCCTTCCAAAAAAAACCACCAGACCACCCAACACACGTTAGAAAAGCGGAAACCAAACAGCTACATTTTGCTGCCTCCTCCCCCTGTGTAAACAACATTTTAAGAGATTGCCAAGCGACAGGAGGAGGAAGAAGGAACAAGAGCAGCCAGTTGCCCAAGCCCCAGTGATGCCCCAAGTAAGAAGGAAATACAAACACGGGCCTCAAGTTGTCTAAAAACAGAAGGGGGGGAGCTCCTTCGCCCACCACACCCCCAGGCTCAACCACTCGAAACCGGCACTGAGGTAAACACCGTGTTACGAAAGACAATACAGCCCCACTGTTTACACAAAGTGCTATAATGACGGCGGCGGTCTGTCAAAGCCACGCCGAGGCCCCAGGACCAGCCTTCGTGGGGAATGAAGCACAACGAGGGCGCAGTGACTGCAGCGTTGAAACACACAGCGGGAAAAGGAGGAGTTAAGACAGGCCAGGCAGTGGCGGGGGCTAATGAAGGGTCCCTGGCTGAGATAGACGAGAACAGCCTACTGCTGGCCGCCCTCCAGAGGTCCACCCCGATGCACAGCCACATCCTCGCAGACAGTAACACACATTCCCATCACAGGAATTGCACAATAAGGAAGCTGCTTAACAATCGCCTGCACATGCAGAACGGCTGGACACACGGAGCGCCAAACCACGGAGCTGCATTTCAAGCCATCTGTCACACTGGAAGACCACGCCACATTATTCATATCCAGAGCTAAGCGTGAAGTTCTCTTTCTCCCCTTTTAACTCAACCATCTCACTCTGGAGGCCTTCAGACGTGCAGCTCAGTAGAGACAGCAACGCCCCCACTGTGGGGAGGGACGAGCAGGTCCTCGCAGGGATTCTGGGAGCTGTATCCTACAGACTGACGGACTGGACATCAGGTAGACACTGCGATGCCCATCACGAGGGGTGTGACACATGGTTTTGTCTACTGGGGTCTTTTGACGAACTGTGAAGGACACAACAAAGCCAGAAGGCTAGAGAAAGAGACTTCCCGCCACGCAGTGTTTCAATCCATGACATTACCTGCTTCTGACATTCACTTTTGTTTGTGGGCTCGGTGAGTTCGTTTTATCCACACGTTTATATGTATACAGGAGTGTTCATGGACTGCAATCTGTGTGTGTGTCTCAGACAGCCAGCACTGTACAGTGCGTGAGCACCAGCTCCACCTCTCTGTGTCAGTGGACCTTGCTGTACCTCAGTTAGCAGCATAATAATGGTGTGTTATATTGCGAGACAGCCAACTTTACACTGATTTACCCATTTAAATAGCACCGGATTCTTACTGCAGTTATACATAATAAACTATATCGGACCAATATATCAAGCAGTACAGTATTTAATATCTACAGTCGGCTCCCCTTCTCCAATGCTTTTAGCAGCAATGGGCACATAAAGCAGCGCCAGGTAAATAGTGTGTGCGTGTCGGAGTGGTCGCGGTCTGCGGGAAACTCGGCACTCGGTGGTCTCTAGCTGCACGTCAAACACTTCTACGGAGCTTTTTTATGGAAATGTCCAGCTCACACACTTCTGTCCATGTTAACGTGACGCCAACACAAGTTCCCATTCCACCTTGTGAAGCCATACAAATCAGCTGTAGGAACAGTTTTACATTTACGAGCGGATGTACGTTTTCTTTTCAGACTAAAACCGGTCAAACACGCATTAAGCAGCATATCCCTGTCTGGCGAGCGGTGGTGTGACAGATGAAGGTTTCCATGAAATCAGGAGTGTTTCGGAAGCACACTGTGAAATGCGTGACGGCTTCAGTGTGTAAATTTATAGAGAATAAAGTGCCGTGGAATGTTGCACACGGCCGAGCAAAGCTTTACTGTACCGCACACCTCACGGAACACGCGGGCTTCCGCGCCGAATCCGGCACCGCATTCACTGGTATTCAGTGTCACTGGAGCAGAACTAAACATCGGGTCACACTGCAATGTGACTAATGCAGTTAACGGTAAAACTTTACTAATGCTGTTGTGCTCTTTTCGGAAACGGTGAGCAGTAAACACACACACACACAGCAGAGGAATCCAGAGGCGGTGCGTGGCGGGTCTCCAGACCAACACCTCGTCCCAAAGCGGGCGCTCCTCCTTCCTCGCGTTGGGTGTGATGGGAAGCGGACACACAGATATGGCAGAATCGCCAAAACGATCATCGGGATCAATAACCGAACACAGTCGGACACAGTCGGACACATTGATCTGCACTACACGCCACCGAGCGCTCGCGCACACTGTGCCCACGGAGCAGTAACGTGTCCCTGCAGAAGCCGTAAGACACGTACAGCGTACCGGCAGCACGAGCTGTGGTCTCTCTCGCGCGCACCCAGGAACAGCGAGGCGCGAGCCACCGGGTCTCGCCTCAGTACTCTCACACACACACACACACGCGGGGCTCCTCATGAATCCCGACTTCACGACACAGCACATTACACACCTCTCGCCCCCCCGAGTCGTGGATATACACATAGTTTTTTTTTTACTTAAATGAGGAACAGAAAGACGAGCAGTTGTTGCCGCGCCCCCCTTCCGCTCCCCTTTCTCCCTCACGGTACACACTTACTTTACACAGCGTGTGTTTGTGGCCAGCTGTGTCACGCTGCCACAACCGTGAGTCCTCGCCCTCAAAGGTCTGCCTCAACACTCCTCAGATAACACGTTCAAGCCTCCTCAGGTCTCCACCAGTACGTGTGTTTAAAACACACACTGTGAAGAGCGACGGAGAACGGGACGTTTTCCAAGACCCCCCTCCCGGGACACGGCAGGACACAGTCGAGAGAAGGAGCTCCACAAAGTGGCCCGAACGGGGCGGCTCTACTCACGGGTGCAGAAAGCGCTTCTGGGTGCGACATCCTCGCCATGGTTACATTCCACAGCTCGCGGGTTCGCCCTGTGCTGCGCTCGCGCTCATCTGCTCGGCTCTTCGCCCGCGAGTCTGCGGCTCCTCCGCGTGAATGGAGCGGAATGCGGCGCGTAGCCCACTCCCCCCCCTCCCGCGCGCGCGCGCGCGCGCGCGACTCCGCCTCGTTCTGGAGAGGGCGCGCGCGGGAGGGAGGGAGGGAGGAAGGGGGGGCTGGGTGGTGATCGCGCTGCGCACGTGCGGGTGCCTCCTTTCCCGCCGGTAGGGGGCGCTGCCGCGCGCGCGGTGCCGCTCCCTAAAGAGAAGAGGACCGGGTCTTTTTTTTTAAAGGGCAGCTCGCAGGAGTCCGGGGAGAGGAGCGGGATTTGTTGCACTTTGGCAGAACCATAAGGGATCCAAAAAATCGTATCGTCGCAACAGACCTTAGTTACTGAAACAGGTGTCATGAACAATGGCGGACAAAACTCATTTTGCATACAGGTGTACAGTAAGCGCGCTGGAAAGAGAAACGTGGGTCGAGTCTGTGTGTGTGTGTGTGTGTGTGTGTGTGTGTGTGTGTGTGTGTGTCTCACATGTCTTATGTCACTGTGATATTTGCATGTTCTCTCTATGTTCTCTCTATGTTCTCTCTATATATCCATGATTGTTAAGTAGTTCCCTTGCTGTGCAGTTTCTGTGCAGTCCAGCCTTATGGGAGCACCTGAAGGACACGGGGAACATCTCAGCAGTATTTCTTCTGTTATGAACCACTGATGCACATCTGCTGGGATGTAAGAAGCAGGGTGTCCTACCAGTGACGAAAAAGAAGGTCATAGAGGGCCCCATCTTGAACCCCACTCAACCCCCCCCCCCCCCCCCCCCCCCCCCCCCCCCCCCCCCAGGGCCCC
>UFQX01000607.1:262562-318734 GCA_900497675.1 Arapaima gigas
ACCCCCCCCCCCCCCCGGTCCTGTTGTCCATAATAATCGTAAAGACAAGAGTTACTGTTATTGCTCTGCTGACTCCTCTCTGTTACTGTCCAGCAGATGTTGCAGGGCAGTCAGCAGTCAGGATGGTGCACCTCAACCTGGTCGTCCTCCACCTTGGCCGGTCTGATCGGTACAACCTGTGCGCTGGGTGATCCAGCCATACAAGAGCATCTGAAGATGCATCATTCTATAGTTTTTTCAATTTTTTCCCCCTCAACTGGAAACAGTGACTGAGGTTGCTGCTGTCTTGTGGTGCTGTATGTTGACATACATGTGACCCAGATGGAGAAAAATGTAGCATTCAGCAACTTCTAATGACCCTTCTTTCCTCAGATGGGTTGTGGAATGAGTTTGAGGCAGGAAATGAGAACTGAGATTACGCGCTGGTTTTCGTGTAGGCTGATGCAGAATGCGGTAATGTCACTCCGTTGCCCTGCTTCAGATGGGCCTGTTGCGGCTGTGTCACCTGCGTGCCAGCAAGGCAATGTGCAGCTTGTGTCGTGTGTTTGCACGTAGGAGTACAATGGTAGCCGTGCACTTCTCTGCAGCTGCACTATAAAGTGCAGTGCAGTCTTCTGCTGTCTTCTGTGGTCAGGGCATAAATTTATAAATAAGGGGAAAAAACATGTGAAGCAGAACAGTGAAGGTTTGCTGGGGAAGATACGCAGCCAGGGCCAAAAAGCAAGTAATCTTCTCATCCCCAATTCTGAAGCCCCCTGCTGGATTGATGATGTCATTGTGGGTTCTCTTAATGTCCTACATGGATTCTGTCTTCAAAATGTATAACTTTGACAGTCTGTACCATAGCTTTGTCTGTACTTACACAGGATCTTTTTTGTTGGAACGGCATTGATGAACATGGGGGGCATCCTTTACACTGCCTGTAAATAAATGTTATTAGAGTAAACACAGTGGCACAGTCTCAGAGCTCCTGGGTTGTAAAATCAGATGTGGGTTTGAATCTAGCCTGTCCTGGGTGGAGTTTTAATGTTCGTCTCATGTTCACACGGGTTTCTCCTCACGGTTCAAAGATGTGTGTTTCCAGTTCACTAGTAAACCTGAACTGCTTTAAGTGTGTGTGTGTGTGTGTGTGTGTGTGTGTGTGTGTGTGTGTTAGAGACAGACTGAATGAGTGTCTGTGGTTGCCCCACAGTGGACTAGGACCCTGTCCAGGGTGTATGATGTCTTATGCTTCCAGCATAGGCTCTCAACCCCAAGACCCAGCGCTGGACAAGTGCTTGAAGATGGATGGGTTGATGAATAAATCTTGTCAAGGGCAATTTTGCTGACAAAATTTTCCCTTTTGAATATTAAGCAATTTCAGGATTTTAAAGTTGGCGTCCCTTGTCCCCAAAGTGCAGATGCTTATTCACAGTACCACATGGCTTCCAGAACCGAAGAGCTGCCCATCTGCCTACACTGAAGTGAAACCATGGTAGACACGGCAAAGGTTCCATCCCATGCAGATATTCTTCCATCCTGTGTGACTTACACCAGGCGGCATTTAAGGGACCTGTGTTCTGATCAGGGGGGTGTCCGGAGGACGGAAGACTGCACCCAGCCCCGGTCCCCAGTGGACCTCCTCGCTCTCTGCTGCAATGTCCAGCACTGCTGGCCAAAGGAAGTGCCAGATTTTTCAGAAAACACTTGCTAATGGACATTACCTCCCCCACAAGGGGAGACTTAAAATGGGAGCTGGATTAAAGTGTCCATACTTTTGTTTTTAATTAAATAAAACCTTAGTACAAAAAGATGAGTTGTGCTCATTTCTTCTCTAATTATTAATGCATGGCATTTTTCTAGGAGTGGGAGGTTTCGAAAGGGTCGGAGGGGTTATTCCACAGATATGTGCAACATGAAAGGACAAGGATAATTGGCTGTGGTTTAGGTACTTTTTTTTTGCATAGACTTCAATTAATAACTAATCAAAAATGACTTTAAGGAATGTATTTAAGGAATTACTCGTGACTTTCTGGATCAGAATATGTCCTCAACTGTCTAAAAGTTTAGAGTGAAGCATGATGTTTTAATAAGGTATGTTGAAGGTGAATACTCCCTTATTATACTTTCATAATACAGCGCTGCTGAATTAAGATGGAGAAATGTTGACAGTTTATGGACGGTTACCATTTGACGGGTTTACGTGACTTAGCATCTCCAGGATCTTGATGTTTACCGGTGAAAAAATCTTTTGTTGCGTTTGTGTTCAGCGTGTCTACGCCGGAATGACAAATCTACACACCTGTACCTTGTGTTTTAGTATGCGTACCTATATATACTTGGATGGATAAACAAAAACCACAGGTGGAAAAACACCGCTTACATCCATGACACGCAGCGCAAAAAAAAAAAAAAAAATCTGCCGGATCCGTAGCCTGAGATCTTTAGAAAGTTGTGCTGGTGGAAAACTTGCGCGAGTGTCGGCTCACAAACAGCAGACGCACAAATGAGCCTGAACAAATTCACCATTTAAAAATGTACCCCTCACAACAAATAAGTATCCAACCAGTTTAAAGTTGTCATACAAATTAAAAGAACAGAAGCACTAACCTCTGCACCTGTAGTGGGGATCCATTCTTTGAAGCGCGCTTTGTGTCCCAAAACAATTGCTAAAATGCATTCATTAGACTCAAAACAATGGGTAGCAGTAATTATTTATGGAAATTGAAACTCTTTTAAATGTCAATCTCTTTTTGCATGGAAATTAATTATTTGTAATGCCAGCAACTTTTGTATAAATTATGGCAGGCCCGCACAATAGCGGACGGCGAAGTACATTCCGGCACGAGAGGGAAAAAGAGGGGAGGCGCTGCTGAAATAATCGGGCCTGCAGGCCCGCGCCCCGTCGGAGCGATCGGCGCTACGCCGCGCTGCGGCCGGCGCGGACGCCGCCGCTTTGCGGCTCTGTATCTCTTCCTGTCGGGCCGCCTTGATGCGGGCGGCGTTTTCGTGCACGTCTTTCCGCGCCCAATCGTAATTAAAATCTGGAAAAACGCATGCAGAAGCTAATTAGTGACAAACAGTGTTTTTGCTGCTCTCTGGCGCTTTCCTCCAGCCGTCTGATGTGTCAGCCTTGAGGTGTGTGTGCTGAAGAGGAGCCGGGAAGGAAAAAAAACTTTTGATTTATTTTAGCACGTTTCATCGTGATTAAGATCACAGAAAGCCCCCTTTTCCCTTTCACACTGCACGCTTCTTCGCTCTCCCGCGCTGCCCGGTTATATAAGCTGGGGGGCTGATCAGAGGCAGCGCCAGCCACGGGGTTGGGGGTGTTTCACCAGGAGCAAAGAGGGCTTTCGTTTCCTCCTCAGGTTGCACCAGGTCTCTGAGCTGTGCACGGCGGCGTGCTTTCGAGGGAAGACAACCTGCAGCCCTTCCACGTGACGCTCGCAGTTGGTGTCCTACAAAGAAGAACGTGTCAGCTTTGCTGCCTCAGCTTCCCACGCCGGAAAAGACACAGTCAGGCGTTGGTGATTCTGGCGTCACAGCGGACATTTTCGAATCAAATCTGCAACAGGCCTCTCCGGGTTGCGAAGCCCCTGTACGGGATGGCGGGAAAGGTGTCTTAAGGAACGAACACGAGATCTTACTGTACTGATGGAACTGCTGCCCCCCCCCCCGCCCCGCCCCACCTCAGCCCCTCGCAGTGGATCCGGTTCCTGCCAGGACGGTAATTACCAAAATGGGGCTGCCGGGCAAGCGACACCTCTTCGACTGTGCGCCAGAAGCGGCGTGCTTCGTGGGTGTCGTTCGCTGTGCGGGTAACGGGACCCCGTCGCCAGGCGCCTCCCGTTCATCACCGCGTTGTAAGGCGATTGCCACGGCTACGAGGAGCACTTATGTAGATTGCGGGGAGTTAGCATAACTGGCCGTCAATGCCTTGTTCCAGACCTAAATGACAGTAATATATTGCTTGTTCTTACAGACATGGCAGCACGCACTAACATTCATCCCCTTCAGCACCCAGCTCTCTACTGAACTGAAATAAATTATGCAATTGTGACAGTGGCAGTTATTACATCCAGTGTAATAAGAGAGGGGAATATATCTATATATATATATTTCCGGCTAGAGGCATGTTACAAAGCGAACAAACATGCCACAGTACGTTGCTGAGCTGTGTAGAACGTTAAGTACGAAGATGACAAAGCTGTATGAATTCACTCTCGATTAATGGCTTCACCGGCACAGTCAGCTGAGTTCAGTGGGACGCGGGAGTCACAGCAGGGCTGCATATTGACATTTCATTGTACTAAATGCCATTGCCTGCATATCGGTTTCGATATTTTAAGCAAGTGACAGAGCCAAATATTAATCATTCACGATAGCCCACGAATAAACAGCACAGCCTCGCCTATGCTGTGCGCTGCCAACTACTGCAGTCTAAAAAGGAGGGCCTGTGTTGGCCAGACTGTGCGGACGGAGGAAGGAACGCAGTGAAACGCTCTAGAAGTTTCTCGTTGTCAGCGTGCCTGCAGGTGGGGGCAGGAATGGGCCTGTGAAATGCCCCTCTTTCACGGAGGCACAGCGGAACTCAGCAAACCCCCATCTCTCATCCCTGTGGTATAGGATGGCGTCTCGGCAATGCGATTTTCCCTGTTCTCCGAGGCATAATCGCGTTTCCGTGGTCGTCGCTGTGCCGTGATGGGCTTGGGCAACGGCTGCGGAACGGGCTCGACCCCAAGTCCTTAAGAAGTACATCCCGCTACATCCCGACATGGTCCCTTGACAAGGGAACGCAAGAGCAAAATTTTTATTAAGGAATTGTTTAAATCTATTTCAACTATATGATCCTTTTCACATTCTGCGGGGAGGGGTGGACACCTTCTTTCCACAGTTCTCGGTGAAATGCGCCCCAGGTGAGCTGGATACCTGCTGGGTACCGTTCATTGTCCCTGTCCAAGGTGGAGAGAGGAAGTGGGCGTCAGGTGAGGTGGTGGGCTGATGCTGACCCCCCACCCCCACTTCTGTGGTCTTCGCTGGCGGACGTCCCGCCGAGGGTTCGACATTGCATTTGGCCAACCTCGCCAGAGGAAGAAAGAACGGAGCAGGTGCCCTGTGGAGGGAGGATCACCAGGACACAACCGGCTCCACGACCCTCTCGTCGAGATGACTATCCCAGCGCTTTCCGCACGCAAGATCCTGCGAGAGCCTGGCTCCCCATCCGGAGAGGACCCCCTGCCGTTCCCGTTGGCAGGCCAATTTGTTGGGCGACACAGCGGTTATCTAAATGCAAAGTGGAGCTGTAATGGCTCCCTAGATTCTCCCAGAAGGCTGTCCGAGTGTGCTGAGATCGGAGTCGTCGTGGAATTACTGTCACAGAATCAAGCCGGAGCACTATGAGAACATGCAGAATGCCGTTTGACAGTGCAAGGGAAGGGCTGTGGAAATATATATGCCTCTTTCATATCAGATCCCCAGTGAGGAATATGAAAGGAACTGCTGTGTGGCGAGCGGGCGCGCGAGGCGGCCGTGTGTGAATGAAGAAACTTCAGCCAGAAATTTTCCCTGAATGAATATTAAATGATGTGCAGATAGCCTGGTCCTCAGCGGCAAGGAAGAGAAGCGGTGCCTTTAACTGTGACGGGTGGCGGCGGAGCTGAGCACGGCCACAGCCCGAGCAGATTAGATCTGGAGCCAAAATAACCTGCTTTTCAAGCGAGCACAAAATACCAACACCTGCTATGAAATGATTCCACAAGTTCATTTAAACTGCAATATTACTGCTTAAGTACATTGCGTGATTGTTATTTTGTTTAGCCACTCCTCGTATCTACGCCTTCGTGCTATTATGGGCTCAAATATTATTATTGCGGTAATTCAGATTAAGCAACTCGCTGCAACAGAGGGCGCTTCTTTTGGCAATATTCGGGTTGAAAGACCACGTCCTTAAGTGCAGCGCCACTTTGCAAATTGCCCTTTCATTTATTGCTGAAGCAGGCTCGGTTTTGGCGACCAGAGAGGCGGCGCTTCCCCAGCAGAGGCGGCGGCCGCGGTAAACTGGCGGCGAACTACGTCGATCCGGTCGCTTGCCGCAGCTCTTGGTTTGGAGCTTGTTTGCGGCTGCTTCCAGTTGGGAGGACACCTTTAGCCGTTGTTAATAGGTCGGTATGTCTTACTCCATTTCGGCTTAAGAAATTGCATTTAGCGCATCGATTTCTTGCGGTGCGGGGTTGTATTGTTTAATCCTGACGGATGGAGGGCTCTGCATCTGCAATGAGGCCGCGGCTGCAGAACAGGCTTTGCTGCAGGCCTGATTTGCCTGTGCCGGATGACTGGCAGCCCCCCAAGAGACCATTTGTTTGCTTAATTGGCTGAACTTCACACGGCTCTTTTTTGCCGTTTGTTTCGCGAGCTCCCAAGGAAGCCCTGCTTCGGCGGAGGTCTAAGTGACCAGACCCTAAACATTTGTCTGTTCCGCGCAGCCTCCCTTTGAAACGGATAAGCACACACACATAAACGCGTCCAATTAGCTGCGATCAATAGCGGCCCGCTCTCGCCGGCCGGCCAGCGTGCGAAGTCGGAACTGTGCGTAGGGTGGGCTGGGGCGCTGCGTGCCATCACAACAAATTCAGGCTGACGGTCACCCACATTTGCTGAGGTTATCCAGCACCAGCCCCCTGGTGTAATGAGGGGCAACTCCAGGGCACGGGAGGAATTTATGACATCGCGCTCTAAGCCACACCTCTGTTATAAAGGATAGTCGTTCATTCCGAAGGCCTAAACAACTTAAAAAACGGCTCTTTGCGGTTTTTAGAGGGTGATTTTTGCTGAAAATACTACGGCGCTTTTTTTCATAACGCCATGGAGCAACAAAGGGGTGGAAATGCACTCTCACGTCATATCATTGTAGTGCCGTATAGATTTTTTCAGCCCCGTGTCGCTGAGAAGGCTATGCTGAGACAATAGATAATAACAACAGCCCCAAGACTCACGTGGATATTATTCATGTCACACCGGTAGGGAGCAACGGACTCCTGAAAGAGATGGATGTGACTGCCAATGTTGCTTTTTGTTAGTCCGCTCCGCTTTGTTTTGAGGCGACGTTGTGCAGGGGAAGTTCTTCGGAAGACCCCACGGCGCCACCCAGGACAACACACACTCAAGCTGGGCGTCGTGTTTCAGTCTCCGAATGGGATGTGCTATTGTACCCATGAGAGAGTTACTTAACTCCAGCCCAGTAAGTCTTCCTTCACACAAAACTTAGATTTTAACCTCATCTAAATGACTTTTCGGACATGGATTTGCCCGTGATGAGGGACTCGCTTGTGACACGAGCATTTGCCCTGTTTGTTGTTTCCTCAGATATTTCAGCAGTTTGCAGAGTTCACACAGCGGTCTTCTGGCCGTAAACCCTTTCTATTAATTTCACCATCGGCCGCAGACGTTATGAACGAAACGGGAAATCTGTTTCACTCGAACCCCTTAAATTCGACAATTGAAGGGACTCAGTCAAAATTAGTTTGAATTAAAAATGGTTTTGACTACTGGGAATGCCAGTTATCGCAAAATCGGTACGAAACCCTGGAATTTCTCTACTTGAGCCGAATTTGATATAATAGCTAAACTCAGTCCTCGCTTCTTTTCTAGGCTCATATTCAGGTTTCAAGATCCACAGTGCAGCACGATGGAGCGTGTTGAAGAAAGCAGCAGCTGAACCACAGGAATACACACATGCTGAGCTTTAATGACAGGTTAGAAATACCAGTACAAGTGTTTTCAGTGGTTTTGTCCCCCAGGAATTTGTCCTGATTTGTTTCTTTTATTTCGTCCGGTTAATTTTACAAACCCAAAGTTCAGTAACATAATACAAGTGGAAATGTACATTTTCCAGCTTGGTATTTTTGCGCTGGAATTAGAAATCCACATTTTCATTTAAACATCGGACACGTGATGGCTGGTAAAAGTGGTGCCAACCCCTGGTCAACCCTCATCTCTGTCCAAACCACAGTCACCAGAACACACAGCAGTGTCCTTCTTCAGCAGCGTTTGGTGACACCCTTCATACTGTTAAGTTTTCCCCCAATTCCGTCAGCGTAGCAAGAACCCCGTGTTGGCAAACCGCTGCACAGCCGAGTTAACTGTGCGAACAGCGCGTTACACGTTTGACGGTCCCAGCTTTGGAATCGCGCTGCGCCTCTGTTAGTCTCAAGTAAAGTACATGTGGGACAGCACTCAGCTGTGACTGCATTTATTACAGTGTGAAATACAAACAGAACATGTAAACACAAATGTGTTTTGACCTCACCTTCTTCAGCCTGCGCGGACGTAACAAAACACGTCACTAAAAATCAAACGCGATACACGGCGTGAAGTGACACAATTTCACCTAACAAAGAAAATCGATGGTGCGCTTTAAGACACGACTGTTAGACCGGTTTCAGGCAGGAGGTGTCATTATGTTATAAGACACGATAGACCAAGTTGTCTGCGCAATATGGGCAATGTGGTAGCCCAGCGCTCCGCTTCTGAGCGCCCCTGTGCTACGTGCCTCGCTTTCTTTGTGCTACCACGTCTGCACTTCTGCCCGCGTGTAGGGTGAGCAGAGTGTCGCAGTCCCCCCGTGCTGCGGCCTGCTCGCTCACAGCCGTCCACCGCTGCCCACACGCGAGCTGCACAATGAGGCAGCGCAAAAACAGCTTTCGCCCCGACTCATCCCGGCACTCGCCACCCTCCCGCATCCTCCCCGCACGCTTTCGCCGCCTTACTCCTTCCGGGATATGCGGGGGGTGAGGATCCACCAAGGTGGAGGGAGCAAGTGGGCATCAGGTGGGGTGGCGGGCTAATGTGACGCTTTTTCCGATGGAGAAAAACGAGCCGGAAAAAAGGATGAGTATCACAGTGAGAACAGTCAATCCCCTGGGTTTCCCCTTTGCCTTCAGAAATAAATTGCTTTCACCAAACTCGGAATAACCATGGAGCGAGAGAAGGAGAAAGAGGGGAAGAGAAGGGGTCTTTCAACCGGACGAAAATGAGTCAAGTAGGAAATGGCTGCGTGGCCTTCGGTCTCATTTGAAGCGTCGTTTCCTTGGATGGCTTGGGGGGTTGCACGCTGCGTCAGTGGAGGCAGGTAGGGGAGCATCTCTCTCCGCAAGCTGACAAGCCAGCAAAAATAAACACATGACAAAAATGAGGGTTGGTTAAAGAAGGAGGGGTGGGGGTGGAGTGACCCGAGACAAATTGCGAGTGCTCTCGAGCTGTGTGAGTGGCAGGCCAGTCATCTTCATTTCACGTCTGCAGGTGATGCTTTGCTGACTGTTATCGACTGAACTGTGACTGCAGAGGAAAGCGGTTTCCCATCTAATCCGCATCAAGCCAGTTAGGAGGAATTCCTGCACCTTTCCCAGGTGATCGCAACTGTTGAGATGGTGGCAGGATTAAAAAAAAAACAAAGGGAAATATTGTGACTTGCAGATAGAGATTTCACAATAACTCCCATGCTGGGGGCAGCGGGGTTCTACGCCTGGGCACCAGATTTTTTTTTCCCCCGGACAGAGGCCTCCTGGGCGATTCGGGACGGGATGGTTCGGACTTGGACCGCCTCAGTCTAGGCGAAAGGCAGCTTCTACTTCTCAGACGCAAATCCGTCACTGTTCTGCATACTGATGATAAGGCACCGCGAGTCCATATCTCAAAAGGTTTTTGTTTTTTTTCTTCCGAAACTCAAAACCATTTGTAGGGAAACTAAAATAACTCGGTTAAGTGTGTCTTTATTAAGAAACTGCTTTGCAAAACAAACGTGTCAGAGGGAGATTGCTGTGTTTGTAGTTCTGCTGCGGTTTCGCTGCAGTCCCCGGTACGGTTTCCCACCTCCTTGTTCTCTGCTGACCAACACAGCAACAGCAGGCGACTGTAGTCTTCTCACCACACCGCTGCCCCCAAAGCAGACCAGTTACAACAAAATGGCACATACACACTTTACACACACACACTACACACTAGCAATACAACCCTGTCCTGTATCAGCATCACCCCGAGCCTCTCGCTGGTCTCCCAAATTGAAGACGAGCCAGGTCACCTGCTGTGCTCAGGTCTCCTTCCTCTGTGTGCAGGAGTCCACGAGGGCTCTAGCATTTCAACTGCTACTTCAGAGAGATAATCTTCAGACAAAGTCTGAGAGCAGGTAAAATCCCACCTGGTTACATCACCTCACTGAATCTCAGAGGAGCCTATGCACAGATAGCAGTAGCTTCTCTGATGCAGGGGTCTTACACTTTTCCAAATCACCATCATCGTCGTCATCGCAATGAGTGAGAAGAAAGCCACCCAGAACCTACTGTGAATTCTCCCAGCAGACCTGGGCACGAGACTGTTTTGCCAGTTTAATCGACTGTCAAAAAGAGCTGGCCATTTGATATCTGTAGCCTGATCCAGGATGGACTCAGTCGGAGTGGTATCCATCATGCCTTGTTTTTTCTCCACCCAAGAACTGCGCAAACTGAAGCCAACCAGGTAAGCTAAAGGGCCGGTGCTGCAGAGGCAAAACCAATCCTTTCCAGAATTCAAAGCAGCTATAGAGAGTGGATGGAAGAGTTGACTGGGGTTGGGGCGCACAAGCCAATTTTTCGTTTATTACTGCTCCCATACTTTTAGCTGGGGGTTGGGCGGATTGCTGGGATTAACACGGGAGAACAGCTGGCTGCACACCCAGACGTGGCAGGAGAACTGATGGGGCACACGAGCTTACATCCTCCGAGGCAGGATTCTTTAGGTGAGTGGCTCTGTTCTTTATTAAGAAAACATGTAGTGTGAGGGCATCCAAGTATGAAATTCAATTCTAATCCAGAAACACTGTTATTATTAAGTCTTGCTATCGCTACAAAGCAGACCTGGTCTGTTTTGAGAGCCAAGCTTGGGAAGCAAAACGGTGCACCGGGGTGTACCTGGCTGCCGAGGGGCTGCGGTGCGCGGTCCTCACGCCCTTCCGGAGAGGGCTACTGGGTTGCATGCCATGAGACCATGGCCTCACAACTGTCAGAAGGTGACTCTGTCTTAGCTTTGTGTTAAATATGTAGAGGAAAAAGATCACACAACACCCAACAAAACCATCTCACAGCCACCCTTCTGCAGACAAAACCCCGGTTATCGAGACCGAGGGGTTTCTGCTCAGTGCGAAATATTTTGAATATTCTTCTGTTCCACAGTTTAGCCACACCTTTTTACACCAGACAGCCCTAAAAAGTGGGTTCTTGCACGTGGCTGAATCCACGTACAGAAATGTTATAGAAGTGTAGAATTACATACAGATGAAGTGTGTGAAGTTCTGTAAATGAGCTCCGGGTCCCAGCTCAGCAATGACGTCACATTCACATGCAAGAAAGCTTTCTAACACATTTGCATTCATTTTTTGCTTTTTTTTTGTTTAAATCATCCAGCAAAAAAAGAAAACCATTCAGTAAGCTCAGTCTCGTGTCAAATTTACGTACCCAAAAAACAGTGCGGAAGGGAGCACACTGGACTGACTACACACACAACAGTTTCTACACACCTGAAGAAAATTCTAAAGGAAAAAAGGATCTATGATGAGTTCTGCTGTGAACGGGTGGCTTTTATATTGTTAATATTAACAATGTGAAACATACAGAAAGTGAAAAACCCAGTGAGGTCATATCACACCACCCTGACCCCTGCTGAAGACCTCCTGCTCACAAGCCTGTCCTCCCATGCAAAGCGGGGCACTTGCCCACCAGTGATGGATGTGGAGGAAAAGCCCCACTTGTATATTTATTATTCATTCTCTGTGCCTCTTGATGTGGGTCAAGGGTGGAGGATGACTGGCCGGGAGGCGCCGCCGTGGACCTGGAGGACTGAGGACCAAGATACTTCCACACACACACACACACACACACACACACACACACGTCTGAATATATTTTGAAAAAAAAGCTAGTTTATATGCTTCCTCTTAATATTGCTTTACGTGCAGCTCTCTACTCATAAATTGTTAAGTACTGGTTTCCCACATTTTTGTGGGAAGCCGGCAGTATATTGTGCAGAGATTTTAAAACAAAAGTTTCTTTGTTTTTTCATGAGATTATAACTGCAAACTGGCCGCCAGTGTGTATCCCACTTTTTATGTATGAACAGAACCGGCTTCATCTCTTAATTTCTTCAGCAGAACTAAAAAGCAAAGCACAGTCCTTAGGCGCAAGGCTCCGAGAACAAAAAACTGGCACCGTACAGCTGGAAATCCACCGTAAAAGTGAAAAAGTCTGCTTGCACCACACTGGATATAATAAAAATGACAGCACCCTTGTAGGCGTCACCTCATTATTTAACTTTGCGAGTCGCGCCGTTTTATTTTTGTCACCAGCTATCTGACGTGGCATATTTCTTACAGGCCCTCAGGTGGCGGGCAGGGAGTTGTAGTATTTACATCGCTCCTGCGGGGTCCTCCACGTTGGTATGTCTCCTTGTACCGTGTAGCACAAAGTATATTTTACATCACAGAAGGTCAGATGGTCCTAAATACCGGGATGAGCTCTTACAGAAGTGAAAACAGATCAGGTTTTTAAACACTTTGGATCTTTTTGTTCGCAGACCATATTGTGTTTAGTCTGTGAGCAGGAGACTCACTCGTCCCCCCAGCACGACTGGTCGGGTCAACCATCAACACAGCAGAACTACAGAATGATCCACGGCAAATATTAACTCCAGTCGTGACCCTGAATGCAAACGCACTTCCCCCGTTCATATGAAAAATAACTTAGTGGAACATGTCGGTCAAATTTCACTTTTTATTATGCATTTTACAACCAATTTGCTAGAAAGCCCTCTGCAAAGCTCTTTGATTTCTCCTAAGGCGATGAAAAAATACCCGTCGGGTAACACGCGCAAGTCAGAAACCTAAGTCCCTGACCTCTTCGTGCGAAGGCACGGCGTGGTGGAGGCTGAGGGGATCTTTCTTCAAGTTTGTTTGCTGTGGAAGAAAACATTTACTTTTATTTTTATATGAACTCTGACCTCAAAGGAAAAAAGATTTGCTTAAACTGCAGTCGGCATCATGCCTGCATTCCGCAGACAAGCCGGATTTTGGCAAACAAAGACTAACTGTTTTTTTAGGTGCAAATAAAGACTAAAGGAGCAGCTGAATGGAGCGGCGCTGCCTACGGAGACCGTCTGTCCACATCCTACTTCCGTTCACATTGCTATACATTCATTTTAATGTCAAAGCAACTTTTGGTGAACTCAACAAACCACAAAGATTCAGGGTTCCGCTTCAGATACCCGATGAGGGCAAAGAAGAAGCTAATAGGGCTGGAAGGCTGTGCCCACTGGGCCAAGTTGCACAGTGGTCAGCCTGTGCAGAATAATGCTTCTATTTTGAAAGGAAATTTTACCACTTAAGCTAAAATATGAAAATATATTGCTTCTATGTGGAAGGTTTGTGCATTAGCCTGTTTCCGTGGCGTGTGTGTGTGTGTGTGTGTACATACACACATTAGCAGCCATATATACACACACATACTGACACTTTTAGGAACTGTCAGACTTGTTTATTGCATGTACTAATCTTCTCACCTTCTTCAGAATAATCTTGTTAGGTAAGGATTACATTTGGATGAAGTAAGGAAAAGCAATCGAAATTTCCCAGCGGTGATTTTAAAGCCACACGCCCTAATGCAGGCCGGCTCTGAGGGAGAAGGCAGCTTCCTCACTGATCAACTGAGCACCGCGGCCTGAGGGGATGGGGCTGGAGCAGCTACTGCTCTACCACGACCTGGGGAAGCAACCACACAGCGGGGATAAATTTAGCCCCTAATTACCTCCTGAGAAGGTCATTATATCAACTTTCCTGGTGGGGTGAAGAATGGAGCCTCTCATATATTCCCTTCCTCCCATGGAGGGTAACAGCTCTTTGTCATGGAGGATAGGTCACCAGAACAGCAGCTTCTGAATCGCACCGGGGGAACACTTCTCACTGACCCCGGATCAGCTCGGCGAGCACCATGTGGCCAACACCAGGAGGGTGACAGCCCAGGACCTCACAGCAACCAGGCTCTCCTTGTGCAGAAAATGCCTTTCATTCAGACATTTTTTCACGTACCGACTGTGTGCAGACGGGTGACGTATCTGTCACAAGATCGCATCGTGAGGACACGTATTTCAGCGAGTCACACGATGCCTTCATTCCACACAAAGGACCGATTGTGAACTGGACTGTTAACGGAAGGAGTAAAGTAGCTGCACTTTCCTCACCTTGTAACTGGGATTGTGCAACTAGACCCAAGCAGCTCCTGAAAACAGCAACAGCCCTGCTGGGAGATCTGTGGAAGTCTCAGGATACCTGCTGAGCAAAGAACCATCTGGATAGAGGTGTGGCAGGTGGTATGTCTCATGCTTCCACACCGGAGTGGTAACGTAAGGGGTTTTTTTTACCCGCTACATTTTCCAGGGGCTTGAACCCATTGGCAGCAGCAAACCGCCTCACCTGGACAGAAGGCCTCAGTTTTGCAGGTCGCTGTGAGTGTGTGACTGCACGCATGTTGCCTTTGGAGTTTGAGTCTCTGTGTGCTTGAATGGTCACTTAAAATTGTAGCATCACTTGAGCAGCATCATGTGAACCTGAAATAGTCATACCAGCTAGCAGAAGCTGCTCACTTTGCATGCCAAGTGAACACTAGGAGGTTTGGCCCAGAAGAACCCCAATGTGGTGACACTACACACACGCAAGAAGGAAGATGGGAGCTTCAGGCAGATTACATATATTTCACTCGGGCTACTGCCAGAGACCAATATGCCACATCCCTGATCTGAGTGGTGATCTACTGATGGGGAAGCTCTGGGTCAACCTACACCAATGTATCACGATTCTACCTACTGACGGCAGGATAAAAGAAAGCCAAGGGCCTTTGTACAGCACAGCGGAAAGGCAGTAGTACGGACTCCTGTAAGGATTCGTGGGTACTGTTGGAAGGCAGAGCACGGAACTACTCTGCTTATCGGGGGCTGCAAACGTCTGTAGTTTTCAGCCACGAGAGCAAGGTCTTATCTCTGAGGAAACACAGCAGATCTCGGCAGACCTTCAAACAGCGCTTCCACCTCCTCTGCACCTACAAACGCTGTCAGGGCCGTGGCGATGGGCGCCGACGGAGGGTGAGCACCTCTTTCCTCAGTCAAGTGCGACCGATCTTATTCTCCTCTAGCGACACGCCTGAGTAAGTGTGACGCGCCTAGAGGGCTCAGCCATCAGTGTCAAGGAAGTGGGAGTGTGAGAGAGGGGGAGGGCAGAGGCCGCACCTGAAAAAACAGGCGAGAACAGGAAGAAGTCGTCGTTTGACTTACATATGCACTGCTTCGGCCTCTGTAGGCATAGCCCAAAACTTGTTAGAAGTTCTCCTCCTTGACAGAGACCGCTTCCCATTACCTATCTTGGAATACCAATGGAAATGTGAGCTCCTCCTGTCGCCATAGGAGCCTGACCATCACCGCTGTTGGACAGCAGCCTGCAGGGGGTGGGCACGAGCTGGGGGGCTCAGACTAGTCACTGCGTCATGCCTAATCCACATGGAAAGACAGGCAGTGTAATACACAGCTCAGTGGCTTAATCTATTAGACTGTCAGGGAGATCTGTCCGCAGATGTGGATTTTGGTTGGTTATTTTTGCCTCCTTTAAGCTTCGAATGTAGCCCAGGCTCCGGAATGGATGTTCACACATGTAACCCCTGGCAGCTGGCTTATCCTAAGGGCTGATTCAGTGGATTCCCTCTGCTAATAAGCTTACAGGCGGGGGGCATTGTGCCCTGACCAGCTTGTGTTCACAGAGCAGGCAAGCGCTACTTCACCACTGTAATCCCTTTAAACAACAACCCTACCAGAACAATGGCTTCATTTAGACAGTTCGCCATTTGGGCAGATGCCAAGATGCTTTCTGGACGAAAGCATTGCATAAATACATTTAAGAAAGAACGCCCTTCTGTAGGGAGCTGGTAAGAGGGAATCAAACAGCCCCGTCAAGTTTGCCGAACTGGTCGGATGAGAGATTTCGTAAATCCGTTTGGGAAAAGGGACGGAAAGTGACCTCCGGGAAGCGAGGAGCCTCCTGATGCAGCTGCTCCAGGTGTGTTTTGTTTTGCCGGGTCGGTCAGGGTGTTTGCGGGAGCACCGCTCTCCCGTCAGCCGTTTGGAAAGCAACGATGACCCGCCACCAACCCCAGCCCCATGCCAAGTGCGGACCAGTCGGGTTTGTCACACGCGACAGGGGACTCAGTAATGCCCCGGCGCTGCGGCTCACCCCCCCACCGCAGGCCTTGCCAACCTAAACACGCCAGCTGGGTCACCAAACAGGATCGACATTATGAGGGTCTTGAAAGCGGAGTTGGCCCGGAGCACGTTACCCGAATAAGGGTGACGTGATGTCAGGCATCTCGACAATGCCCACTTGTCTATGAGCATCCTACTTATAAACAAGCGAGGAGCAGGGTTCTCACAAAGGATTGCTTTGTTCTCGGTTTTTTTTCTTATTGTTTTTTGTTCGCTACCTTGTCGCACAGCCGACACCTTTAAGGAAGGTGACGTAGAGCTGTAACCAGTCACACACCATTGAGTGGCTGGGGTACGTCAGGTTGAGCAGTGCAGTGTTCCCTTTCGGGGGGTTGAGCCAGGAACCTTCAGGTTTCAAGCCCACCGCCACCTGCTGTGTTCCCACTTCAGTCGTCGGCCTCTAACTGCTTCTATATGGCAAGCATTGGGCCTGGCAGAGACGACGGCCCAGGACTGTCGTGGTGCGACGTCCAGAGTGGCCGAAAGCTACGAGCGTGAAGGGGCCGAGCCGCTGCCTGTAGCATCGGCCCCCAACACAGCTGCTCACTGTGGTTTAGCAGTTCACCACCTGGTACTAACAACGCAGCCGGCCCTAGTTAAAGGAGCGATTTGCGGGACACAGCGACGGGTCTGCGGCAACCGCGACTCCCTCGCGCTCCCACCCCTTTACAGGCCGCTGGCCCGTCACATAAACGGGGCGCCGGGGGTCTAGCTGTCAGTCAAATTCCATTACCGGGCTGCACGGTATTCCCAAGGGTCTCGCTTTGTCGTCACACGCTGGCCTCTTACCTCCCAGCGTCCCCAAGCTCCTCATTGACCTGGTTCTCGCTGCCTTGCAGCCTGGATGGAGTCCATTGCTGAAGGTTGATGCCACTCTGACCCCAGTGAGGTGAGACCACACCTGACTTGACTGTGAGTTGTTAGTGACAGACGGGGGAGAAACGGCAAACCGGGGAAAAAGACCCGGGTTCGTGCAGTAATGTGAAACGCGCCAGCTAAGGAATGTTAAAGTAGTAGGCGTTCCTTCAGTCCTGTTACCGCTAATATTAGTATTATAGCATTTATATTTATATTTATTATAGCATTTGCTAAAAGATTAGCAAACAAACACAACTAGCGCTGGAATGCACGCCAGCCATCACCGAATCCCCCACTGTACCGCCGCCGTGGCAACGCTTATTTCACAGAGGCTATGCAGCAGTGCGTCTGGGTTCTTATGGAAAGTGAGACCGGACTGTGGCCGGTTAGTCAGCACAGTGACGGAATCACCAGCAAACAGAGCTTTTCTGATTTATAGATCTGGTTCGAGGCCATCGTGCCACCAACAGCCTCAGCTGGTAACAACATTCCCGCTGCAGTAGCGTCACCCTCGGCGATCGACCGGACGTTCAACTCTGTCACTCGAGCTGCTGCGTTCTCTGACCCCCCTCCCCTCCCCTTCTGAAAGACGCGTGACCCCAAACCGAGGTTCCGCTCTCGCTTTTCTCCGGTGTTATTCCAAGCAGGAGAGCACAACCGACCTCCGTTC
Organism: Arapaima gigas; assembly: GCA_900497675.1. NCBI lineage: Eukaryota > Metazoa > Chordata > Actinopteri > Osteoglossiformes > Osteoglossidae > Arapaima > Arapaima gigas. The sequence continues at coordinate 280,390 of UFQX01000607.1, forward strand.
CACACATCACAGCCACATCCGCCCCCATCCACCTCCGCGTTACCTTTCTACCCCCTGCTGTTTTTGAGGCGTCTCACAGCCGAGCAAGAAGGGGATGCCGGCTTGAACGCCGAGGCCAATAAGCTCCGGGGTGGAGAGAAAATAGAGGCTTTTCGAGGTTTTAGAAAACAGCCGGTCAACAGAAAGCAGCGAGACGCGGCAGCGCAACGTCCGCCATGACGACGAGCTGCCCGGCAACAAAACGGCACCGAGGCGGGCAATTTTGTCGGCTTTCTACCGCTGCCTTCGTACCCCCCGTCGACTCTCGGGCATGCGGTCCAAGGCCGCCGTACTGCAAGTTGAGCAGGGACTTCTCTGCACACGCAAGACTGTCATTTACATTCCATTTACATGCAATTTACATGCAGGCATGACATTTAGGTGTCATTTACATTGACGTGTGGCAGCGAGTCTGTGGCAGGAGAACAATAGCGGTTGTTAGAGTGTGAGCTGGAACAGGCGCGGCGATCTGGCCGAGTCCCACCGTCCCTTCTGTAGCGCAAACAGCACTGGAACGTGTCTGGAGCCTCTACAGCTCCACCAACATGCCGGAGTCTTTCGTATTTTCCACACCGGTGTGTGGAATTAGAACTGTCGTCGTAAAGGCAGGGAGGGGGACGTGAACGGAACTGTGTAAATATGTACACGTTGAGTTCTAATGTCTCAGAAAGGCACATTTTATGAGCCTTTTTCCTCCACGACTGGTAAATTATATTGAAATCTGAATAGAAATTTTTACAATTTTTACTCGCCGTCCATTTCGGATCTCAGCGTTGCTGTGTTTTTCCAATTCCGATCAAATGTCTCTCGAGGGACGCGGGTTCTTCTTGCCAAAAAGCAGTTTTTCACAGATGGGCTTCAATCATCATTAGCAATGTCAAGTTTTACAGTTTGGAGTGATTGTCAGAACTGATGGAACATTTGTTGGTGGGGGTGGCAGGGTGGTGCAGCGTGCAGCTCCGTCGCCTCTCGGCCCCCGGGCTCCTCAGGCCTGGGTTCCGGTCGAGCGCAGCTTGTGTGGAGCTCGCCTGTTCTCCGCGTGTCTGCGTGGCTTTCTTGCCACAGTCCAAAGACATGCATTTTGGGTTAATTCACCCGTAGTGTGCGGACACGAGTCCTGCAATGCAGAGGTGTCCCATCCAGACTCTGTCTCTCATTGCTTTACACCCGGTGATCCCGGGAGAGGCTCCGGACCGTTCAAGCCGACCAGCACAAGTGATGACTGACACCCAACGGATGGATGAAAAATGTCAAACATCTAAAACTTTTTTGTTTACATTCACACGTCCCCCTTCCTTTGACTCGTTCCTTTTTGTTGCGCAAACTTCAGATCTACTATCCCGTTGGGGTTTGATCCCCAAGTCGCTGGCACGGGATCAAAGTCCTGCTGCTGTATCAATAATCTGATATTCTCTTCCAAACATAGTCGATATCATCGCTTGAATCTTTCTATTAGTTTTTATGTTATCTATGAATTTTGCAAGATTTTTCTGATCGCAAAACTTATTCTGCAGAAATGGCACTAAGAAGTGAAACAGAAATTGTCACCATGGAAATGCATTCATTCCTACTGATTTGATTCTACAAAAACCTGGGAAAGAAATGAGGTTCCACCTCATTGTGCCTCTTTGATTTTGGTAATGAGAGGCCTACAGTTAACCTCTGACAATATTGACTCATATCCTGGTAAACAGCGTCTAAAAGATTTTGTTCACAAATAATATTAGGCTTGCACTTTAATGGTCAAAAATGAAACTTAATTTGTTAGGAAACTTTGTTTAAAACTCGGCACTGAAGGACGAAATTGTCCACCGTGTGGTTCGGAGGTTTTTGGAGCTGGAGGACCTGGGCTGGAGCTCGAACGGCCACTGGGGACCAGGTGTTTCCAGTGCTCTCGTGGTCCTGCTGAGCTCAGGAAGGAGAACTGCTGGGCTTCCTGGTGGGCGTGTGTTGTGTGTTGCCGTGACCCCGGCCAACACACGCCTGAAGGGAAGCGTGCCGATGCCACCACGGAGGTGCTGGGCAGGTTGTCCCCGCGGTGAACGGGCGAGGGGCAGCTGAGGACACAGCGGAGAACCAGTGAGGACAGGACGACTGACGGACGGGCGGACACGATGACACCCCCCGGCTACGCTCTCGCGTCTCTCCTTCTAAACACACATTCTCTTTCGATCCGAAACAGTGACGCCCAAGACTGTCACAGTTTGTCCACCAGCATTTTAGAAGCCAGGTGGAGCGACTGTGCCGACGACGGACGACACGAGAGGCGCGAGAAACACTGTGGTGGGAGCGGCTGGAGAAACCGGCGCAGACAGCTGTCCAGGTTCCGGCTGTGGCGGCGGCGGGGGGTCCTCTCGCCTCGATTGAACCCTGGGTGCAATACTGCCATCTGTCGTTGGATCTCAGAAGTGCGACTGTACATGAAAGGAGCCCTAAACGGAATGACAAACACTCCTCTCCTTTAGTTATGCATTTACTTTGAGGCGAAGGTGCAGATAAACAGCTCCTCTGAGCCAGAGATCAGCCTCAGGTCTTGTGAAAAAGTTTGCAGTGAGGACCGTAGTTCTGTTAGCCAATTGTGGGCCAGTTCTTGGGGGCATTATTTGCCAGAAGCCTTTAAGAGCAAATGTAAAAATTAATTAAAATGCGGCAAAGCCCGGCACTCGCTGTTAAAACGGCGCCCGGGGTTCCCGAGCGACGGAAACTCACTCTGCTGCCGATATGACCACGGCAGTCCGACGGTTTTCACAATCGACTCAACAAAGCGCTGCGTTCGCGCCGTTTTATTTATTTGTTTATTTATTCCCCCCCCACGGTTTCAACTACTTTTGACAAGGGAGACATTTCACTTTTAAGCTTTTACTCAACGAATAATCATCTCCTCTGATTCATAAACACCTGCTGTTTGTTGATACCAGCGGTGGTAATGAACACGTTCCATTAAAAAGCAGTAATTTCCTGCACTCCAGGAGGCTGCGCTTCAAAAACACGACACGCAACCAGGAGGTCGACAGTTCAGATGCCAGCGGGTCCACCGGCGTTCGGTCTCCGAGTGGGCACTTGACCAGAATAGCTTCAGCACACGTCCGGCCAAACTATTTGCTCAGCTTACGCTATTGTAAGCCGAGTTGCCCTGGTGGAGAACCGCACCGGTAAACGCAAGAAAAAAAAACAGAAAAACCCATTGAGATATAAACACAAATATTCCCTTTGCCCCCCGTTATTTGTGATTTAAAACACAAGCCGTTTGTCATTGTTACACGGCCCTCCTGAGGACCACTTAACCCCTGCATTAATACAACTCATTTTCATAGCACTCCGGTGGAAAGTGTTCTTCTCTCTGCCGGCTCCAACCTCCATCTTTCCTGTTCTCGTGGCGTCCAGGTTTGCCCCCCCCGCGATGACATGTGTTTGACAAGAGGCTATTTTCTGTCTGAGCTGTTAAGACAGACACACACACACACACACACACACACACACACACACACACACACACTCTCTCACTTACAGCAGTGCCTTGGTATCTCACCTGGCAGTGTAGATGTTTGAGGTAAAGTGTGTTTGTTCCACTGAGGAGTTATTTCACTCCCAGCACCCATCACTGTCCACTGAGCACAAAGCGCCTAAAACTCACTACTGGGCATTAATGAGGTTAAAACGGCAACCAATTCAACCCAGCGAGTTGAGGTTTAGGACCTGAAGGATCAAGGAAAAAAAAAGATGATGTGTGCCAAAAGTCTACGGGCTCAGATCCCAGAAGATCCTCGCCCCTGATCGGTGAGCTTTATTGGATTTGCTTTACTCAAAGTCTGCATGCATGAAGGAACATGTCATGTCTGCGTACGAAGGTCCCTTTTGACACACGATTCCAGGTAACGATCGGCACTGGAAGTCGACAATGTTGAGGGGCACGAAAACCACCTGTGGACAAGCCGCTGATGTAGAGCATCTGCAAAGTGAAAGACAGGGGGCCCACCGGACGGCGTCCTCGCCAGCCCCACCCTGGGGACCCCCTGCCAGCACGAGTACACTCTTCGTCTCACTTTGATGTGTGACAGCGCAACAGGAAGCCCCGCCCCTCAGCAGGACCCCTGCAATGCACTGAAGCTCATACAAAAATACAGTGACTGATGTGGATGGAACTCTCGCTCTTCCGTGTATGAACCGTCCCTGAGGGTGGACCCTCCTCAAGGCCCTTTTGCTGTACCCTCTTCTTCCAGCCCCCCTCTCTCTACCCTGTACCTGAAAGGGAGCCCCGGAGATAAAAGAATCTTTGCTTTACAGCGTCAGACTCCTGCCTCCCCAGCAGGTCAGACATGCATCGCTTATTAATAAAGGTCAGTCCCCCCCTGCTGCACACCCAGAACACCACCCAGAGCAGCCCTTGTTGCCAGCTGTGTGCGGGGGATCCCCGCGACTCCCGGCGACCCGATGGCATCGGCTGCCGAATCGAATTTGATCCTGCGATGTCGCCAGGTGAACCCCGCTGCAGGGAGTGAGCGGAGAAAGCGGCACGCTGGGAATCTGAAGCGGGGCGCGACTCGTGATTCGGCTGATCCTGAGACAGCGTCCCCTGGCCTCCCGCCTCGCCGTCTGGGGAGGGGCAGGAGAGCACGGTCCTGGAAAGTGAGCCGCTCTGCGTATCCCACCTAAATAAACGTACCTGTCCGTTCCCTCACCCCCCCACATCTGCTTTCCTGACCCCCCTGTCTGAGTGACACCCTCACACACAGACACCCGCTGCTCCGGGTGAATCCTCTGAGCAGGACGGGGGAAACTGGACGTGATCTGCAGTTGTACTTCGCCAGATATCTGCTTTTTGTTGTTGTTATTATTCTTTCAGCTGATGCTTTTCTCCAAAGTGACTCACATTTCTAGTTTTCTGCACAGTTAATGATTATGCAGCTGGATGGTTCTGACTGTATCAGCTCAGGGTTGCAGCCTTTCTCAAGTCTGCTATAGCAGGTATGGAGACTGGAACCAGAATCCCTGAAATGAAAGGAGACTCTTCTCACAGCTACGTCACCTGCGACTTAGCATGTAATGTATGTGCAGAAGTGAAAGACTCATCTTTTTCACAGTGATCTGAAGCCTAGAAGAGCACTTCTTCTGTGCATCGAGCCAAGAATCTAGAGGATGAGAGAAAGACAGAGGATACATATGGCTTTCTGGTGTGGTTACACACCCATCCCTGGACCACAGAACCTAATCCTAACCCTCCTCACAGCTCCACTGACCGCCTCCTTTGGGAGTTAAATGAGCCGTTGTTGGAGACACGAGGAGACCGGTAATGTAGAGCTTGGTGGAAACCTGAGACAGGCTAGATGGTCCCAGCCGGGTGACGTTCACACATCCCAACAGCGCGACGCTCACTACCTCCCCGCATCGCAGGTACAAACACAAACACAGTTAAGTGACTTTGCCACAGATGATAGTCACCATGATTCACTCTGGGTGAACATTTACTCATCATTTGTATAATGATGTCTGTTTGATGTACTTCAGTACTTGCCTTTGGCTCTAACATAAAACATTTAATTTGTTTCTGTTTTTTCCACACTGCCACTTTGGAGAACTAATTCATGTTTGTTTGTTCCCAGATGGGGGTGACGCTTTTGAACCAGCTTTATAGCGTCTCCCGAACCGGTGCGATCGATCGGGGGTGGGGTTTGTATGTAAACCAGGCTCTGAGCACAAGAGGGGAGCGGAAGGCCGAGTGTGGAAGTCGAAGCGATCCACGTTATCCTTCTGACGGTGTGTAACAGTACAGACGCTTCAGACCTCTTCACCAGAGCACCTTGTACTTGCCCTACATCCCTGTGTCTGAGACTGTGCCGTCTGAGAAGACTGAGGGCCTCACAGTCTCTCCAGCAGCACCAGCCTCGCCCAGGACTGATGGTGAGATGATACCATCTGCATCACAGCTCAAACAGTCCAGAATGACAGGTTCTCTCCTGTCGGCGTGACGGTAAAGGTATAAAGACATGGTTGGCTGACAGTGGGTGAGAGGAGGGACAACAGACTGTTTTCTATTATGACATCAGGACAGTGCAGAGTGAAAATGACCACCTTTCTGTGGCCCGGACACGAGCGGCGCTTTTCTGGTGAGAGTTCAAGAAAGACCCTGAAATTCTGTCATGACCAGCCAACGCCGATCACGGCTGCTCCTGTCACTGGACTAAGGGGGTTTTGTGGTTCATGATTTTCTTCCAGAAACACGACCCAAAATTCCCCCTTTTCGATGCAGAACGTAGGCGGTAAAATAGGAGGAAACGTGTTTTACTGGTACAGTCTGTGGATCACAGCCAGCAGGTGGATGACTTCAGTCTTTCATGTTTTCCTCTCGATTTGCATTTGATCTACATGGTAATTCAGCTGAACCCTGGAATGACTGGACACCTCTGTGGATAATCTTGCTCGGTTCTACATGATCTCACCGCCGAGAAACTCTGACCTCATCGCCTTATTTTATGTGTGTGGATGTACTTGCCATTTCTCCAAATGTCAGTTTCAGCTGAAGAAGAACTTCAGCCTGTAACTGTCGCTACGTCTGGTTGACCACCCCCACCCCCCCGCGCCATGACCAATAATGGGTACCATCGGTGTACTTCCAACATACCATCCATGCCAACACCTTCTCAGCAGGACAGTTCTCCTGCAGCCAACTGCTGGTGCACCTACACAGGCGGCGTCTCTCTGACGCAGTGACCCCAGTGACCCCCCTTTCCCTGCTTTTCCGCTCAGTGGTTGCAGTGATCCCTTTCCATGCGGAGGCAGCAGTAAAAACATCTGCAACAAACTGCTCCCCAGGGCTTTGCAATGGATGAGTAGGTCTGTATCCATGGGATGAGCAAAGAGGACAGGTGTGGGAGCAGCACAACAGAGAGCTAAGGTGGGAACAGGGCCTCGGTTACATACCTGCGGTCGGTGGCCTAGCGGTCCATCTCACGTTCGGCAGGCAGGAGAGTTAGGCATCCACAGGTGGTCATGTGTGCGCAGTTTGCAATGCAGGAAAGGAATACAAACAAGATCAAACCGGTAGGTTCTTCGCAGATAACCTGTAGCATCCAGGGCGGGCTTCTGCAGTGTGGGCATTGAGAAAAACGTGATGGTTGGGGGTTTCAGATGAGCCCCTGATTAGGCTGTACATGACGTACGCACTGTTTGAGAACCACCAAAGAGAAAGGTCTTAATATGATTTCTGATAAGCCTTCCTGCCATGTCCTCGGTGGTCGGTGAGCAGTGGTGAACAGCAGGTTGCTATGCAACGCTCAGCTCTCGATTGTCGAGAGAGGGGCTCCTGGTCTTCTCTACCTCCTTTGGCCGTCCGTGGGCTGCTGCCCTACGTGGCCGTCCGTCTCCCAGCTTGACCGCACCTCCGCCCAAAACAACCAGTGCCGAAGAGCTAAACTTTTGGAAAGACCCCGTCATGAACGCAGGCCGTCCTTTGGTAGAGGAGGTAAAAAGTAATGGGGCGCTAAGCTGCAGGTGGTAAGGAAGGGCGGCAGAGAGCGAGTGCAGAATGGTAGAAAGAAAGAAAGAAGACGATGAAGAAGAAGAAGAAGGGCAGACTGATGCTTGTGAGGGATCTGTCCTTCCACTTGGCACGGCTAATACTCTGTATGGAGCTCAGCTGGTCCACGTGCCCTTTCATCCCACCGTAATGGCCGTGTAGGGTGCCCGAGCCCTTCTCTCCGAGGAGCCTGTTCTGCTGCTGTTTGTCCGGTCAGGTTGGGCTCACACTCGGCAGAGAGGGTGATAAAACACTCCGAGCCCAGAGACTGAGAGAGATTTCCCTGTGGAGCACGTCTGTGCAGACAGGGCCAGTGGGGCAGACGGCGGCGTCACGCTCTCACTTCCGTTTCACCTGCTGTAGGACGGCGGCAGTGCTGTAATAATAATAAAAATAATAATAATAATAATTGTTTGTAATTTCTTAGCCAACAATTTCATTTTAAATGACTTACAACTGTTCCCACTTGAGTGTTTCAACTCATTCTTGATGATGAAGGAAATTCATCCAAGCACTTAGTGCAGGATGTGTGTGATTCTCTTTAGTGCAATTTTCCGCAGTTCACTTCAGTTCAGTTCAATTAAATTCAATTTATTCTTCACAGAACACTTTTTTTATGCGATGACACGGAACACAGAGGATCAAAGGCACGTGGCAGACAGCAGATACAGTAGCTGTGGAGGGAGCTGGCAGCTGAGGAAAGGAAAAAACTGTGAGCGAGGAGAAAAATAATCGTGTGGCGGACCAAGTGCCAGTGGCCGCCGACCCCTTCTGGACAGAAGAGTTAGAAGATCCCCTGGATAGAAGACCCCTTTGTTCTATGTAGAAAGTAGCCAGGACTAATATGAGAAGGACTGTGCGACTGGTATGATATCGCCATAGACGCTAGAAGATCATTTCGGCTTTGGGTTGCAGGGCTGCTCATCTTTATTTTATGCACTTGTCAGCTCCTGTCAACATGATGTGCTGCTGTCACCTCAGGACTCATCGGGGGAGATCAGATGCTCCGAGAAAACACAAAAAGAAACAACGGGATTAGTTACTACTGGTATTAAAAAGATTAGAAGAATGAAACGACGCAGCAGAGCAGCGACAGTAGCCACGGTGTGTTCACCAGGGCAAGAAGCTGAGTCTTAAGCCTGGATTTAAAGGCAAACAAAGAAGAGGCGCTCCTGATAATACTTGGCAGACTATTCCAAACATTTTTGCTCTCTAACTAGGGGTGCGATATCAAATCTTCTTTATCGGTCTCAGGTACTTTAAGACACCCGGCATCTAAAGATCATACGCAACATACTAAAAGGCGAGGATCAATAAGCAGTCTAACGTAACCCGGGGGAACGCCATTAACCACCTTATAGCTGTAGTTAAGAGCAGCATTTTATAATGTATATAAGTAAAACTGTGTTTGTAAGGTTTTCCGTGGTGTTGGGTGTTGTGCGTTTCAAGCGAAATGATGATGTTTAAAAGAAACTACAGAATTGGTGTCTGTCTGTTTGTTCCAGCGTCCCATAAAGCAGCTGAACGGATTTGATGTTGACATAATAGCTCAGATAAATTCGTGGCACAGAACTCTGGTGTAATATGGTCCCGCTTTAACGTTCGGGCTGAGGACGTGTGCTGCCCACAGCGCTGTCCAGTCTCACCGGCCTTGCAGGGTCTAGGAGCAGAGACCCGCGGCAGGTGTGTTTCCATCACCACCCGGGCACCTCTTCTCCACGTGGAGCCGACGGAGCCAAGAATCGCAGCAGGTCAGCCCTCTGAAGGAAGAGGGATCAAACGGAACGAGTGAAGACGGGCAAAGAGGAGATCGGTGCGTCCTGTATTCCTGCCGTGGAGCCGTGACTTGAAGATTATAGCCATCAACAGGATTGTGATCCTTTGTTTGCCGGTTTTGTGAAATATCTTCCCATACGAACAGCACTCAGCATCTGAAGAAACATAAAGAATCACTAATGGTGCTGATTCGGGGCTGTAATTTCCATTCAGACAATCAAAATGGGCTTTTTCACCAGTTTCTAACAAATGTTCTTTTCCGCCGCACGATGCCCGACGCTGCAGAATGAGGACTCAGTAAAGCGAATTAAACGCAACACAAATTAATCCATAAAAATTGAACAATAAACAAAAATAAAGAAAAAAGAGCCTAGAAAACTCGCCTCTTTTCACATTCTGGAAGCTGCTCGGAGGACACCGGCTTACAGAACCTATTTCCGGAAAACTCTTTCCCTCTCATTTACCGCAGATGCAAGCGTCTCCCTACCTGTCGAGCTGCGCTTCACCTTTCCCACCACCTTGGTCTCTGACCCCCACGGGACCGCTTTGTGCGCGTAATTGAATTAGACTCCAGCCGGTTCCGGCCCGAATTAACAGAAATGCAACGAGACGCAATTGAATTAGGTGAAGCGGGTCTGGGGTGTAGGAGAAGCGCAGCGGCAGAATGCAGGCTGTCAGAATGAGCCACACTTTAATTAGGCCCATTGTCGGCCGGCTCTCTCGGTATGGCGGCTTAGGGAGAAAGGGATGGGGATAAAGACCATTTAGATCCATTTAGACTGTTGAAAAACACATTATGCCCATAAAGCTGCTCAGTACACGTCTGGAGAGGGACAGGAGGAGGGGGAGGGGGAGGGGAGGCAGGAGGAGTCAGCAGTGGCATCAGCCGGGCCCCCGCCGCCCGACGTGGAAAATCCGACTGCAGTTGTGCCACCACGCCTGCCCCCCCCCACACGCCTCAGCATCTTCCTCCACACGATTTCGCTCACGTGAAGACGGACACTGCCGTCGTGAGGCACCTTTGGTGTTTAGTTGCTGTTGCACGACCCTCTTCGCCTTCATCTCTACAGCAGCTCCAGCACATGCCGGTCGCCCTGATCTCACCCACAAACCCTCAGCCGTCCCGAACGCTTACCCGACGCACCTCTAACTCGCCGACCCCCCCGAAGGCGCCCGGCGAGCGACGGACGAGTTAACCGGTTTATTTTCTCCGAGTGCCGGACGCGGACTGCTGGGTTTGGCGTCCGGGGACCCGGCTGGCACCTGTCAGCTCCAGCGACAATTTGGGGCAACGCGTCTGGATGCGGAGATGTCATTCAACAACCTGATGCCTTGTGCCCGAAGCTCACCGTTCGATCCATTCCGGTCCCGGTTACCGTGGAAACCTCTGCTGGTCACAATGATTTATTCCGTTTGCAAAGAGACCGGAGACAGATCACCGACGGAGCTTCAAATTACAGAGGATTCAGACGTGATATAATGCTAAATAATAACAGCAATACTGTAATGACAAAAGGAATATTGTTTGAACCCACAAAATCCCTGGAGGAGGAGAAATAAAGACGATAATCTCAAACAAAACTGCAGTTTATTTAAATGGAAATAACAGATAATTTTGTGATGATGAATTATGTCTGTATGACATTTTTCAAGGATTGTTTCTTTCCTCATAAAATCTCTGGCTACTGCTGTACAATAACTGTTTGGTTGTGAAAAGATAACTTGCAGGGTTTGTGTGAACAGCCAACCCAGAAAACAATATAGAAAATCAAGACTGTAAAGAGAACTGCAACTCCTGACCTTGGCTTTGACAGATTTTCTTTAATAAAATTTGAGTGGCTGGGGAACCCTGTCTATTGATGCATCATTTATGCCTGAATAAATAAGCAGTTTACTTGTAATCAATGAAATATTCATTGAATTTCGTAGATCTGTCAACCATCCAGGAATTAATCTACCACCAGCCACTCGGGTGTCAACGGGATGCTCGTTTCTTGCTAAAGGTCTGGTGCTGCCGCCTTTGCCTCCCGAGAAGGTTTGTTGGTGCAAAAGTGACCCCAGCAACCGTGTCCGTGTCTCCTGCACGCGGAGGAGAGACAGCGAGGAACCGGGCGAAGCGAAGGCCTGAGCTCGGCGATGCCCCAGCGCTCCCCGAATTTGCTCACGACCGCAGGATCAGTTTAATTCGGGCGTGAACGTACACAGAGCTCCACCTCCAGCCAGCAGAGGGCCTGTGTTTCCGCACTGAATTTCACCGCCGCCACCGGGACCGCCGTAAAAGCCCCGAGCGAGCTCGGGAACGGCTCTTTGTGCCCCGCAGGGGTGCGTCTCTCACCCGGAGCCGTCGTTTGTGCTCCTCCCAGGTTCCGGGGGCCTTTCATTCACGCACGAGGGCCTCCCTGCCGTACACACTTACAAACAACGCAGTGTGGGCCACACAGTCAGATTCCTGCTGAACATCTAAGAAAGAAAGAAACCTGCTTGTCTTGTACTAATAAAGTCTGCGTGTGTAGAAAACGCCCCCCGAAGAGCACCAGCGTAGCAGTGCTGTGAGAAGCCGTATGCAAACTCTGTCCTCTTAACACCGTCCTGCACACCGTGCAGAACCTCTGGAGCGTCAGTGGATCTTCCTCTTCCGCACACACACACGCACACGCACACACACACACACACACACACTCTTACTGCAGCCACTCAGGAAAAGTACCTTGATGCAGCAGGAGGAGAATTTAAGCTGCAGTAACAAAATAAAAAATGAATAGAGTAATAAAAATGTTCTAAATATAGTACCTGGACCAGATGTCGATACAGTAACTAGTTCTAAAGTTGATCTTCTGCATTTCATTTCATTATGGTTCTTTGTATCAGTTCGGTTAGTTGAGCAACTTGAAAAGATCTCTCAGGGAAGAGTGGTGCTGGCGGGCAGACCCCCCCGGTGGGGGTTGTTTGATGGACAGCTCCTGCCTGCCCACTCCTGCTTAATCTCGGTGTAATAATGATGAACAACTGCTGCCACTTAAGAGGGAATGAGCAGAATTGGCAGCAGCTGAGCTGAGGCTGCAGGGGGTGCCGGGGGGCTGCTGTGGAATGGGAAAGATCCCTAATGTGGGCCCCTGGGGGGGTGTGTGGAGTATTTTTTGTTGTTGTGTTTTGTCTGTTTGTCCTGCTGAAGGGGCTGCAGTCCTCGTCTTCGTTTGACAAGCTGGCCGGTCCTGCTGGCGAAACCTGCCGTCTGACACCGCGCTGCTGCCCACGTGGCCGGATCCACGTACGTGAAGTTCTTCTGGTTTGTGATACGATGGTAAAAGTGAGACGTCATCTTCTCTCTGCCCACAGAAACCTGCCTCAGAACTCATATCTGTACATCTAGATGAACTTTCCCCTAATGGCTGTATTTTATACAAAGCTTGTCGCTCGAGAGGGATCTGCTGTTATTGAAAACATAAAGTATGATTCAGAAGGTCCTCGTAGACGCAGCTTCTCGGCGGCGCCGACGTCGGCTGTAACCACGAGACTGTCCTTTGTGATCGTTTATGGTATCGTGAATTTTTCTTGGCTGAATTAGATTTTCTTTTGAGCTCAGCTTCTCGGTTTCACAGATCTATTATATCACCTTATTCTAAAATTCCCAGTTGATGTCACGATAGATACTGTTGGCAACCGGCTTTTGTACCTGCTTTTAATAGCGTTTCAGCAAGATGTTGGGAAAGTTGCAGGAGTGGAGCTTATATTCAAAATGTATTCAGCTGGTTCAGTTGGCTTCGATCTGCCGCTTTTTTCTTCCCAAATTATTCGTTGTTTGAAAGATTTAAACGAAGCGCCTTGACCGTCGTTTCCCCATCGTGGACTTATTGTACCGTCCGCTGCCCGGCGCGGCTCCTGGTGCTCCTCTCTGTCGGCCGAGAGAACGCGATGTTTCACGTTCGCTTCTGCGGCTTTTCTCACTGGTGTCGCGAACTGGACGTCGGGAGTCGGCGCAGACGGTCCGCCCGCCTCGTCCCGTTACAACCTCTAACTTGATGGATTTCTTTAACAATAAAACTGATATTAAAGCCTAGATCCAAGCAAAGTCTCCTAATTCCAGAGAGCCTTTGTTTGAGATCCCTACGTTTTAGGAGCCATCAGACGGGGAGCACGAGAATTCATCAGTTTAAAACCGCACGTCTGCTAGATCCCGTCCTGAAATAGATGGCTGGCAGGACTTCCCATTCCCATTCGTGACACATCTGGCTCCTTTCTCTGCCTCCTCGGACGGCCGTTTTCCCCTCTGCTGCAAACCAGACGCAGCGGCTGTGACGTTAACTGCTGGTCTGTTTCAAGCCGCTGCCGCCTTCTACCTTCTCCTAATTCTCGAAATTACAAATATTATTACCGACTCGGCAAACGTTCTATTGCGCAGCGCGGCGCTGGAGCCGTTTTAACGTGTTGATATAGTGGATCCTTTTGTGCAAGGAGGCCTCCTGTTCTGATGCTTCCAGATCTTTCCGCTGCCGTTAATACGGCCCGTCGTGTCCTTCCCGTACTGCGCGTGCACCGAGGTTTGGACCAGATTATCCCCAAAATGTACAAGTTTTGGAAAACTGTTGTCTGAACAAAGACGTTTGGACCTGCCCTGTTCTGTCCTCAGAGGGAGGCTCGGTGTTCATTTCTTATATTAAAATAGGAATCTACAGTTTTCATGGCAAGTAGTTGGCGTGATGTTAAGTGTCGGAACGTGAAGGAAACTGTAAATGCGACTGCAGAACGAAGCCGTCGGTGCTCCTCCCGGGGTCCGGCTGTCCCCTCCGATCGCTCCGAAGGCCGTGACGTTTGCAGTCCTCGATCCGCTGATGATCACCTGACTGTCTAATCGCTGCGGAAACTCCACCCAAACATCAGCAGCGACGGCGCGTGTGTGGCCGGGGGAGCCGGGCAGCCGGAGGGGTTTTCCTTCCTCTCCCAGCAGCCTTACAAGTTGTTTCCACTCCTGCTGTGCCCTGGCTTATTTCCCCCTCTTCTTCTTAACTGTGATTTATTGTTGTTACCAATATTGCCTGAGGTGCCAAAGTGCTCTGACGCCGCCTGTCCAGAGGGGAGCTGTAGGAAAGCGGAGCAGAGCTGTGGTGGCGGGGAACCAGAAGTCTCCCCCTGGAGGAAGGCCGGGATGGCCGGGATGCCACCGTGTGGACTAAGGGGGCCATCTTGCTGCTGGCGTGAGGGAGATGGGTGTCCGGCGGATCTGTTCTGAAAGGCAGCAGCGGCCCTGCCCACGTGAAGCTTTTACTCGCTACTGGAGCCCAGCTGCTGAACTCGGACGTAAACGGGCGGAGTGAGCAGCACTCGCCCACGTGGCCCGAGGCAGAGAGGGGGGCTTCCGGCGACGTGTAAACCCCTGTTTGGACCAGTCGTTCATGCTCAACCTATCGGGTCGAAGTGACGTTTGCGTTAGTTTTGCCCTCATCTGTCCAGACTGCGCGTGTTGCGGTGGAACCACCGTCTGCAGCACTCGCTTCTCATCTGACTTCCACGTTCAGTAGGTCAGCTGCTTGTTTAAATCTTCAGTCAAAGCTGACGTGAGTACATTATGATCGATTAGTTGTATTATTCAACAATGATTCTCCACAGTTCTACACAGAATGTGAAATAACTTTTCCTAGTCGATGGAGTCCTGGAAAGACCCGGTGAAAGCTGTACGCCCCCCCCCCCCAGGGAACCACGTCCACAAATAAATTGAGAAGAAATATTGCATTTAATTTACTCCACTGAGAACTGATTTATGCTTCAAGTACAATTACAGCTCAGATAGTAGCGTCTTATTCAACTTGTGTTTGTACCGTTTCCTTGCAATTTTTCCAGGACCACCTGAAGCTCATCCATCACCCCCCCCCCCATATGCAGTTGGTTCATAGTTAAGAACCTTTTACTGTAAAACATATGTGTAGCACAGTTTTGACAGGTATTAACAGTGTTAGTTCAGAATTACTCGCCTGTTGCCCAGGTCTCGCTTTCTGCCCAGGAAACGAACCCGGATCCTCGCAGGTCACACGCGTGAGCCGTCACTCTCCCCGCTCTTTCGTAAAGACTGAGGAAAGTTTAGGGGTTTGGATGCACTTTCCCCATCGTACAGCGGCAGCTATTTACGCGCGTCGACGTCCGGCCGGACCGAGAGGGATGCGACCGTTGCCGTGACGCTCGACGCTGCTGAGCTCCTGCTGCCGTCGCTGGGCAGGTTTACGTGCTCAGCTACACACACGCAGTACACGCCAGGCAGGGGCGCCAATAAAACTTCCAGCTCCCAGCATGCATCTGTGACCAGTGTCGGCGGTTTAAGCGCCAGCCATCGAAGGCAGAACACGAGCACTGTGGTTACAGTTGGGCCGGAGTGACACTTGATGTATGGCAGGTCACACACACAGTCAAGGAGTCCCAAGCAGGGCAGACACACTACCTACAGCAGAAGATGTCAACATCACACAGGCTGCGGGTCAAGACCGGGAAGTCGAACCCACTCACACTTACGCCTTTTACTGTCCCGTTTGCCCACGGTTCCATTCCGGCTCCACCCTCATTCAGATCAAAGACCCGGGTGCAGGTGGATCCACGTGAATCGCAGGGATCCTTGGTGGCGGCGGAATTCCGACTGCGCGAGACCCACGGCGAGGTCAGCGGCAAGGTAAGGCTGTATCGGTCCGACAGCCGGCCGTCTGACAACCTTATTACACCCTGTTCAACAGCCACTTTAACGCTGTAGACAAAATAACAAAAACAATCTATTGACCCGACGAGGAAGAAGTTGGGTCAGCCTTTGTCTTCACAACAGCTTCAGTCCATCTCGAAATGCTGTCATACGAGTCCTGAGCTGTGTGCGGTGGGATATTGCATCGTTCTTCTAGAAGAACAGCCTCCAATTACTTGATGGATGAAAGAGTTGGAAATCTGCTTTGCACTCTCCGCTCCAGAACTTCCCATAAAGAGTCAGGGCCGTTTACACCTGGTGACTGGCGAGGTCACGGAAGGTGGGAACATCCATCCTGGAGTGTGTGAGCATCACGCGAGAAGAGTGTTTGTGCCATAGGGGGCACCTGATCCAGTAAAATGACCTCATGTTCCTTGGCCGTCGTATCACTGGATCTGATGACTCCCTGGACTGTTAGATGTTGGCAACAGACGTTGTGAGTTGAAGGCATCCATTGGTCTTCTCTAAACGTAAACCAATGTAGATGTGGGAAACGGGGTGAAAGGCTCAGACTTATTTCACACTGCTCAGGGGTCCAGGTTTAGTTCCTTCCACCAGATCTCGTCTTTTC
Source organism: Arapaima gigas (assembly GCA_900497675.1). NCBI lineage: Eukaryota > Metazoa > Chordata > Actinopteri > Osteoglossiformes > Osteoglossidae > Arapaima > Arapaima gigas. The sequence continues at coordinate 297,004 of UFQX01000607.1, forward strand.
ACGTTGGCCTCGTATGTCGTCAATTTCCCAACGGCAACCCGGCCATCAACTCCAGCCTTGAGAAGCTCGTGACTTGAACTTTTGTTGAGGCTGGATCACAGAGGTGTGGTCATTTTTGAGGCAGTGAATTTGTGGTATTCAGCAACTATCTCTGCTGAGAAGCTTCGGTTTTCACTAGTTGCTCTTTGTCGATGCAGCCTGACTGTATTTGGCAGAAACTGTCACTGTTTTTGAAATTGTTCTCCTTGAAGCGCGAAAGATTTCAGTAGTTTGGGGACTGACTGACTGTTTGGAATCTGTTAGTGTTGAAAAACTCCCGTATGAAAATGCTTTTTCCCCTCATACAGTGTTAATCCACGATCACCTTTGCTGCTCTGCTTGGGATTAAGTTACTTCAAAGCTGAGAGAAGTACAGTACAAAGACGGCTGCTTCCCGCTGAAACGTTGGTGTTTTTCAGTAAAGCGTCAACCTCAAAGCGTAAGGCAGGTAGGGATACGTACAGCCACTGCAGTGCCTGGGTACTACTGTCTGAAAAACTAAGCAAAGTGGAAATAAACGCTGGTGTCTGCAGAACTACAGTCGATGGGAGGTCAGAGGACGTCACAGAGACCACAGTATAGTTTGAAACCAATAACCGGAGCTCCGTAACCAAGGAAGAAGCTGATAGGAGGTGATGGGTTGCAGGCGTCTGCTTTCTCTGGATGAGCAGAGTTCAAACGGGACAGATGTGCTCATCTGGGCAGAGAAACTCTTCAGTGGAATCCTTGTCTTTATCTGCAGATGTGGCCAAGATGCGCGTGCCGGGTTCCGCTCAGCTGGGACCGGAAAGGGTTCCACGGTTAAAGGTTGTGCTACACCTCTGGCTCATCACAGGCATCGCCACGGTAACGCTGGTTCTGTGTAACCGTGTGTCTTGCGTGTTTGATGCTGAGGAAGGACTGACAGAGGGCAGCTGCCTGCAGACAGGCAGCGGTGTTTGTAGGGGATCGAAACGCGCCGTCTCTGGACCCTCGCGTGTCACATACTGTTTACGTGACGAGTGCTATTCACCCGTCTGAATCACGTCCGCGTAACCCAGCAGGAACCCGCAGCCTTTGGTTCTGGAAGCTCTCATCTAGCTGCTTTGTGGGGGTTTGGCCCCTCAGTGCGAAACCACATCTTTAGAGACGCCACCGAATGGCACACAGACCAGAGCTCCGTGACAGTCAGTCCGCAGCAGGACAGGGTTTAATGACATCGCTGAGACACAGGACAGGGTTTCCTGAGTCAGTAATTAAAATTCGAGTTACTCGTGACAAACAAAATACAAATAAGTCTTATCGACTCTGGGAGGGCGGTTTTCTAGTGCAGCTTTGGATGAAGTCAGGTTGATGCAGGAGGGAAGGAGACGCGTGGCTGACTGTGGCCGGTCTGCAGCTCGGCCGGGTTCGAGGACCGGCTCCCCTCATCCGCCGTGGTTCCCCAGCAGATTCTGCAGATGGAAGAACAAGCGACCGTCATGCTGAGTGACGCAAGAGGAGGACGCACCTCGGCGGCTCGGTCAACGGCGGCGAGGGGCAAGAGGCCGAGCGGGAAGGGGCAGCCGTGCCGCAGGGGGCCGGCTTCCCACCGGCGACCCGCTCCCAGGCGCTTCTCGGCCCATCGTTTATACCCGCGGAGATTAACGCCACGGCCACATCAATATCCAATCGAAAGGATGTTGATAGTGCAAAGCCAAGTCCGGCCTGCCACGGACAACCATCAATCTCTGCAATAAAGCCAGCTTTGGCGGCGCATTGTAGGCTCTGTGTGTCCAGGGGGAACGGGGAGATAAATTACCCATGTAAACAACTACCCCCTGTCAGCGTAATGTACGAGGTCTCTTCTGGCCTACGCCCAAAATGAATCAAAACCGGGTGAGGGCACACTGCTTCTCACGGAAGGCGAGACCAGCCGGCGATATTACTCTATTCAGGCTCGGTATTTTAAGCAGATTATCTCAAATTAAAAGAACTCCCTCAGGAGATGTTCTACCCATATCGTCTACGCTGAGGTTTTACAATTTAAAAGCAAATAACCAGCGAAAATCATTGATACAACAGTGTGCCATAATTCCTAGACCAGTCTGACTGGCCAGGGGAGCTTGTGTGTGTCTGTGTCTGTGTGTGTGTGTGTGTGTGTGTGTGTGTGTGTGTGTGTGTGAGAGAACCTATTACAGGCCCCACAAACGCATTGTAAACAAAGGCACGAATGTCTTCACAGCCAAAATGTCTTTTAAAGTCGAGGTTTCGCCCGCCTGGTTCCACCGAAAGGGGCCGAGCGGGACGCGTCGGCCTGTAATGGGACGTTTGTGTTTCCGCAGCGGGATGGGTGTAAGCGGAGTGACCCCACGCTGAGCACGGGGGCATCAGGAGCTGAGAGGATCGATTCATCCAGCTGTCACCTCAGCTCAGTCCATTTGACTGGCGAGAATTACGACTGGATGAGGAATTTAATTTAACACCAGCACTTTGGCTTTCGAGCCACTTGTTCATATTTATTACAAGCGAATGTGGATTTTGTGCGGCAGCCGAGAGCTGAACAGGGCGAGGAATTTACATTTAATTTAGCAGACGATTTCACTACACGCTGACTTCTAAAGCGGCAGCGTGCCGCGTTTCCAACATGTGACTCGGCTCACGCGTGACGGTAAACGGGAAGATAGATGGATGTCTGTCTGTAAACTTGCCGACTTGCACCCGACTTCATCCCTGACATGTTTACGTTTTACATCAGGAACACAGTACATGTTCAGCTTTCCCATGGGGTTTGTTTGGGGGGGGGGGGGGGGAAAAAAAGAAATTTTTCCCTTTNAAACAAGGACAAAAATAAAAAATACAAATGTACGATTTCTGGGGGGGGGGGGGGGGGGGGGGACAAAATTTTCTCTATTGCTGTGAATAGAGTGACAAAATTACAGGTGGTGGAGGTAGAAGAGCTTTAAAACGTAAAGAGAACTTTAGTGGCAGTATTTTTAAAGAAATTAGAGGGTTCGTGCTACTGGGAGACAGGAGTGAACATCATGCTCAGTTAGACAAGGCTGAGAAACTGAAGAATTCTTCACGTGGTAGAAAACGCAGCCTGAGGAGAAGGACGAGACGGAGGAAGTGTTGAGGGCCCAGATGCTCTTCATAGCTCAGCAGCCTCAAGACCTTCCTCCTCATCCTTCAAGCCGTCTTTCCTATTTGAGGTTTGGAATAGTCTCCCTCTAACCCCGTTTTTCCGCCTCTGTGGGTCCGAGTTCCCGTTACAGCAGCTACGTCTACAGTCAACTAGTTTCAGTGACTTAGACACACTGCCCTGCATTCCCTAGTCACCCACCCCTGTGAACAACAGAGGAATGCAACACCAGTTCACCTGAAACACACCTTTGGACCGTGGGAGTGCAGATTACCCAGGAACATGAATTAAGTTGCAGTGTTTAATCTTTTGCCTTTACTGTTTTCAGGAATCAAAAGTGAATTTCGATCTCATGGTCTGCAAGGCAGACAGTAGAATAAGGCAGGTGAGCAGCTGCTGAGGGAAACTGCCACTGAAGTAACTGTCCATTTTAATGGCATTTGGTGACCATTAATAGACATAATATGTTGTTTATATTGTGTCAATTTCAGGAACAATTTTTTTACACTAAATGTAGTCCCGTCTGTGATTGGTGAGGATTCGGCTTACAAAGTCTTTTCCAGGAAAGAATTAGCTTTGTAATGTGGAAGAAATGCAAGTTTCACTGCTCAATTGTGGTAGGATATAAAAAGGTTCAAGTTCTCCTCTGGCCACGTGCGCCAGATTAACCCCGGCACTAAACCGCACTTCACAGCTCTAAGTCAGTACCGGAAGTTTCCCTGTTCCTCGAGACGGATAAGCAGCAGTAAGTGTGTAAATGAAGACACGGTCTACCTGTGACTTGTCCCCCCAAAGGTGGATCCTGAGAAACTCGGGATCGTTTCTCAGCAGGACCTGCGCTTGTCGCTCGCAGAAAACAACAATTTGCAGAGCAGAGATTGAAGGCATTACTGAACATTACTGACGCCAGCGGTTTTCAAACGTCTATCTATGAGGTGGCGGCGGCGGCGATTTGATTAGGGGAATCAGCCGTCGTCTGGAGCCGTTAATGAACGCCTAGTCGGGGGGAGGGGGGCCGGAGCCATGGATCTGCCGGACCGAGACTCAATTAGGGTGAAATATCGCCGTCCGGCCGCTTGACCCGCCAGGAAGGGGGTTGGGAAGCTTCCCTGCGGATCGAGCCCAGAAGGGCAGCGGCGCGGGGGCACCTCCACGTCTCAGCTGTTCGGGTGGGGGAAGGGGGGGCAGTAGCCGGACAGTCGGTGGTTGCTGCCCCGTGAAGGATGGGACTCGGCGCTGGGGTGCCTCCCACGCTCTCCGTGCAGGAAATAACAGCACTGTAGGGGTGTTCACCGGGGGGGGTGGTGGTGGTGGTGGTGGGGGGGGGTTACACGGTTCCCTGTAGAAGCAAAGTTAATGGCAACACGGGGTGGTGGTGTCAAACGGGGTATAAAAACGATCGCAGCGCTGCAGTAGCCGCGCTCTGGTGTCCGTGGCACAGCCAGGACCGGCGTCTGGCGCTGCAGCGTAGCCGAAAGGTCAGCAGGAGAGCCCCCTGCGACCCCCGTGCCGAGACCTTTCTGTTGTAGTCTGTCTGGGGGGGCGCCCACGTGAGCAGCACCACCAAAGGTCAGGCTCTCTAATTGCCAGCATGCAGGAGGAGGGGAAGATTGTACACAGAAATGACTGGGCCACTCCACCCACAGCAGGTGGCACTTTTCTTTAAGGCAAATAAGAGCAGGAAACCAGCCAACTCTGATCAGGCCCACCGCCCAGCACGCCCCACCCATCCTCACACCGCTCTTCTGGCTCGCCTTTCGTCACCAAAAGCAGATAATCAATACATGTCTGCTTGTCGTTGCCAACGTCACATTGTTGTTGTTTGGCTACGGGGGGGGCAGAGCCTCATTCGCCGCAGCACAGAGATGAAGCTTTAGAGGCAGGGTGGGTGGGTCACTGGGGCCTGTGCCAAAGCCCCCCGTGGCTCCTCTCCACAGGCTGAGCACAGTGAGACGGAGAGGCAGACGAGCAAGAGAAATAGAGATAAATAAGTACCAGGAGGCGAGAGCCTGTTAGAGGATGCTCTGGTTCTCGCTCCAAACTAAATAAATATTTGATCAAGGCCAGCAAACTTCCAATTACTGTACCTGTGCCCAAGCCTGGAGCGGAGCAGAGCAGCTCCCAAACCCACAGTTCTTCACTTGCAAGCTGCCTCCATCTCTCTCTCACACACACACACACACGCTGCTGCATGCACGTGTAACTTGGAGAATAGAGGCCCCTTCCTCTGGCGTCGATACACAGTAAACACTCCAGATCCCATGTACCCGGATACACACGCGCAACTGAGCGAGACTGGGAGGCTGTGTAAATGGTGGGAACAGGAGACGCGAGCAGATAACCACTCCTTACCGTATGAGACAAGCTCCTGCTTAAGTCTGCCATGCGGTATAGACTGCAAACAGGCGCAGGACACGCTCCATTACATAGTCAGCAGTAAGTGCAGCGTGCAGAAAATCACTGCGCTTCTCAAACGGCGCGGCCGTCATCTCACCTGCGCCCCGTCTGCAGCCGTAAAGGCAGAGAGCCGCCAGAATCGGGCTGCTCCGGCCACTGAGATTACTCTAATCCGCTCCGCGCGGAGAAGACCGCCTTTTCCTCCACGTATGTGGAGCAGGGAAGGAGCACAGGTGCCCTGGTATCAGATAACACAGCAAACGTTTCATATTGGACACAACATACTGCTTGGCAGCAAAAATAGGCGGAGAGGAATGTAGCAGTCGCTCGCTGCCTTGTGTAAAGAGTGCCGTAAAAAGAAGGCGGTTATTACATACTGGCGCAGCGCTGGCCTGCACGCTATCAGCTCTTAGCCAGAGGCAGGCAGGTTCAGCTCCATAAATTCTCCTATTCCTTTACACATGCGTCACAGTCTCTCAATTTCACCAGCATAAACATTCTGAACAGCATAAGGACTTTGACGTTACAGGCACTGAAAGAAAAAAGACGCATTTCGGCTGTGACTGGAAACCTCAGGCCTTTGGTTAAAAAGGATGAAATAATGAAAACATAACAATTTAGCAGGCTTGAATCGTAGACCCGTTTACGTGAGAAACATTTTTGACTTCTTGACTGGCCTTCCGCATCATTCACCTGCCAGCACTCGAGGATGTCAATACAGACACAGTCACCATGGAAACAGCACCGATACTGGACACTGCGTAGCATCAGGCCAGCACCCACATCCTGGGATGAGCGTGACACGTGTTGATCAGAAAGGCAAGAAGATGGAGGACGCGCGTGTCACCGGTCCTCACGAGAAGGTTTCGGTACAGTCCAGCGCTACAGACAACACTGCCACATCTGTTCCACTGAATGCACCAAGGAGTCATGAGCTTTACAGACATTAAGTCCACAATTCTCTACCATCCTTCTCATTTCTAGCTAATTTACTGGTTCTCTTGTGCAAAAGATCACTTCTTCTCATTAAGGAACAACAGGTAACGTAGTGGTTTCAGCTGCCGCCACTTGATCTGAAGGACGGCTTTGACCGTGGTACTTACCCTCAACTGAGCCGGCAAGAACATCCTCCTGTATAAATGGGTTTGCCTGTCTACACCTGAATACCTGACACTGTAAACTTTGGGGAAAAAAGGTGTCAGGTAAACAAATATTAACTTTCCAAGGCAATTTTCAGTTCTAATTAAAACTGGTTTTTACACAATATAGACGAGAAAACCCATTAACCTCGGCAGTTGTTCATATAAAAGCTCACGCGTTGCGTGACGTTATTTGTGTTACTGGTACAGCAAGCAGAGCTCAGTTTCTTTAAGAGCCCCACATCTGCCACCTTTAGGGAACGATTCAAAGCCCTAAATTCACTATTTGCTGTTTTCTTCTTGATCAGTGTGAACTGCGTGAGCAGAACAAAAATAAAGCCTGGTCCTCGGGACACGCTCACCGGGCGGGAACTAGACCCCCACTGCAGGGGTTCGACGCCGGTAACAAAGCTGCAGCTCGGCAGACCGACCAGCGACAGGCGATGAGATAAACCGGAGCCGTCGCTTCACTTCTTCCTCGCCAAATATTTAACTAATAAAGGGGGAGAAAAGAGACTTCTGAGACCCCATTAGCGTGGCACCACACATCTTATAATCGCAACGCACTCGTGTGAATGGCAACGATGCCCTTGCCCGTTTGGCGGCGACACGCAGTCAGCGAGAACCTGAGCCAGAGGAGGAGGCCGAGGGCTCAGAGCAGCACGCAGTTGGCTCTGCACTTTGGCCCTGGCTCAGCTGAATTGGAAACATCTTATCTGATTGCTGGCAGGCAATTGGGTTTTGCAGACGGCAGCTGTGCTCTCAGGCTGGCTGATACTCACAGTACGTGTGCTCACACACACACACACACACACACACACACACACGCACGAGCCACCAGATGTAAGCCCTCCATGTGGCGAGACCTTTCCTCCCCGAGTGGTTGGAGGGCCTCTCGCTTGGTTTGACACCGTGCAGCTAAGTTGGGGGCACATTTCTGTTTAAACTCCAACACCACCCCACCAAGAGACATCGCACATTATTTCTGTAAGAGGAGTTTAGGCTGGGTGTGACTATTTCTGTACTAAGGGGCCCTCTGGAAGCCGGGTCACTACTACATCCAGGGTGCGGCGGACGGTTGTGCACAGCAAACACATACTGAATAAGCCTTGGCTGCCTGGCTCACGCACACAAGTGTTGGGACCACACAGAAACGGCCACTCCCCGCACCCCGGTGCTGCCTGGGACACGTGTCACGGAAAGGCTCGGATTAAGTACGCGGTTGTCGGCCATTCAAAGCCCATTTTTCACAGCCCATTGTCTGGGTTCACGCAACCCACCGCTATAATGGAGTGTAAGTAAGCAGACGGTGCATGGCAGAGGAAGGAGCTTTTGTGAAGGTCGCTCAGATCCCCCAGGCCCTTTGTGTTCGCGCCCCTCTCCCCTCCTCGTACCCGAAGTAAGCAACACCCGGCCTGGGGTGGGCACGAAACCCCACACTGACACTTCAAAAGCTCCTGGATATTTTAGCAGCCCAGCACTCATGGAAACAACAGCAGCAGCCTGAGGAGAAAGACGTGAAAGGAAGGAGGACATCACTTTTACGCATTTCACAAAGGAAGAAAAATTTGTAGGACGCAGAGGGCCTGCGACAATTTGCGACTCCTGCGGGGGTCCTGCTGCACACAAGAGGAAAAACGGCCATCGCTAGGAAACAATTAAACTGCAACAAAGCACAGCCAACACCCGATGCCGGTTATTATAAAGGCAGGAGGAGGTTATGCTAAAGCCCACTGAGAATCAAAACACCCAGCAGGTACGACTGCACACTCCTGCCACCGGGAAGCCTACACCCCGCGCACACTTTCCACATACAGATCAACGTGTCGCGCTGCGAAGCTGAAGCGGTACGATCACTCACACCTCCTGAGATGTGGGTTTGAATCCACCTCAGGTTGTGTGGAGTCTTCATATTCTCTGTGCCTGTATGAATTTTCTACAAGTGCTCCGGTTTCTGCCAACAGTCCACAGATGTGTGTTTCAGAAACTGCCTGGTAGCGTGCCGGAGCGAATGAGAGTGTTACATTGCGCTGTTGTATAGACGGGTGAGTGACCGCGCGGTGTACACTGACCGTCTAACAACATGTCGGCTAAATACAGGACAATAACGGTACATTGTCTTACGGAAAGATGGCCGCCAATAAATCAATGTAAACGTTGTGTAAATGAAGCGGTGCAAACCCACGAGACGGGGTGTACGGGTGCTGAGGCCGACTGCAGAAACATACAAAAATCAAAACAGGCCAGCAAACATGTTGCCGAGGTGCTGCTAAACTGGGGCCGATTGTGACATTTGTCACAGCACTCTGCTCGACTACTTGTGCGACTCCGTCAAAGAGCGGCGGAGCGAGCGACGCACTCCAGAACATGCCCTTCATGGCACGATTAGCAGCACAAATACCAGGGGAGAAGGTATTAGAGTCCTCCATTGAGCTGACTGTCACACTCCTTCTGGTTCAAAGCCGACACCAGCGGCGTCCTTGACACAAGGACCCTCCTCCTGTTGCCCGGGAGTTCCAGCAAAGTCAGGGCCCTCATCTCATTGTCAGCAGTTACTTAGCGGCCTTCCCAGCACCAAATCCTCTGACACCAGCACATCTCGTAGCAGGACACCCGAGTTCTGGAGCGCAGCTCCTCTCTCTCCAGCGTAGACGGGCCTCCTGGCATCACGAGCATTGTTGCACCTTATCTGCTCAAGCGTGAGAAGCTCTGTTGGGGGCGCCTGGTTCGTACTTAAAGTCTCCTGCTGCCAGCTGGGCGCCCCGCCGCGCTCCTTCCTCTCCCGCTGCACAGGCCGCGTGCCCGTTTGGAGGCCGAGTGGAAATGTCACGGCGACACCGTGGGGTAACGTCCCCAGTGCTCACCAACCCACGGCCCCTGCTGCCATCAATCTGTTCGGGGAACCGGATTGCCGTGGCCTGCCGAAGCAGAACGGAGTAATCCGCAGTCAGGCTGAGAGCGACCCAACACGCCTCCTTCTCCCACACGCTTAATCTCAAAGGGCCAAGAAGCACAAATGTTGGAATAAATCTTCCAACCGGAACGGAAGGAAGGAACACAAAGACAGGGCTTAAAAATCCCATTAAACTGCTGCGAGAGCCCAGCCCAGCAGACACCGCTAATTACATGCAAAGAAACAAAGTGGCATTTTTAAAAGCGGGAAGGAGGAAAAAAATCTCTCTTTGAAAGGTGCGTCTCCGGCAGGAGAGCGATTCGCTGCTGAGGAATCGGCAAACAGGGTCCAGACAGCAGAGCGTCTCTCTCAGCAGCGCTGCTGTCCGCACCTACTGGCCTGAACTTCTGCGATTAACTTTGGGGGGTTCCGAATGCTCACCAGCTCAATCATCTGGGCGCAAAAACAATCAACTGCACTTCCAGAAAAAAAATAAATAAATAAAAAAAAACAATGTAGTACATTTGATCCCGGTCACGTTGGTGGTGTTACGGACCTGCAGATTTCCCGAAATGTGAGAACGCGAGGTGGCGGGAGGGAGGAAATCACAGCAGCGAAGCACTTCAGGTGCAGACCCCCGCCAGCCCACACGGCTCTGCCAGACTGCAGAGCCAGGACAGCTGTGGAGGCAACGGGGGCTGCGCGCGCACGCACACACGCACACGCGCACACACACACACAGACACACACACACACGTGCGCACTACTGTCGGCCTGGCTTTGTAGCACGGCCAGCTGGCAACCAGGCTACACGGGGTCCTGCCGCTGGGCCCTGGGTCCCTGGCTCCTGCAGCGGATGCAGCCGCCACGCAGGAGAACGATGACATTTAGGATGAAAACGAGAGTGACAGTCATTCTTCTTTTAAAGGGCAAGGAGAACAGGAACAACAAACTGTTTTTGTTTTGTTTCATAACACCAAAAATAAACAGTCTTCACTGTCAGTTCATCTGCTGGCCTTTTCCTTCTGTTTGGTAAGCATGCTGCTTCCCAGCTGAGAGAAAAGGGATGGGCGCTGCTGCGCTCACAGGAGGAGAGGAGGCCAACCCAGACCGCGCCACCCCCACCGTCACCCTGTGCCTCTGCAGAAAACTCCTCGCCCCTCGTCGACACGGAGCCTTTGCCCCTCTAGCCGGAACCCTACGGAGCACTACGGAGCAAGCTAACAGGCGTGGCAGCAGCTCGACGGCACAGCACAGGAGGACGATTCTGGTCTTTTGCAAGAAGCCCCTCTACCGTGCCTCCCCAGGGGTCTGCCGCTGCATCCAATCCCCAAGCACGGTCCCGCGGCCCATCTCCGCCAGGCTCTTCTCCCAGGCAAACAGCATGTCGATTTTTCACATCACCAGGCCATAAACGCGTATGCACATGTGCACACCAACAATGGCGTTCCGAGTTATTCTCCTGTACAACAAAAAGTAAACTACATTCCAGGAGCGAAATCCCTCGTAACGTATTGAACAGAAAATAATTGACCGGCTGCACGCTCGGTCCGAGCCGCTCTGCATAATAACTCGGCTTAGACGCAACTGAACTCAAATCGCTTTTTCAGCGCACAGGGCAAAAGTTTTAGAGTTTTGGTATTTTTGAGATTGTGAGCTGCAGCTTTTTTTTTTGAATGCTGAATGCAATTTACTTCCCAGTAAGCTGTATGCATCTGAAAACAAAACAGAGAAAAGAAAAATACTGCAAGCCAGAGATAATGGTCTCAAAACCAGACCCATTCCATGCTTTGAGTCCACCGGTGGATCGATGCCCTTCTGAAAAGAGGCAAGGGCTGTTTACTGCCAGGCCTCAGACAATGTGAAAACTTTAATCAATAGCACCTTCATTCCATCTCTAGCCACTCTCCTCTGCTTCAGAAGCCAGGTGGGGGGGGGGGGCTGCGTCTCCTGCAGTGGAGACACGGGGAGCCATGCAGACCACTAGGATGCACAGATTCCTTCAGCCCAGCTCTGAAAAACACCATAAAGAGTATTTGGAGTCTTTGCTCTGAACAGGACCTGCATGTTCTTATCCAGTCCCTGCCAAAAGCGTACATTTCTGCATCAAAAAACAACTAAGCTCCTTCCCTGGCTGAAGCACACAAACCGTCCCCAGACCTCCCCCGTGGCCCTGGTGTCACTCCTCGGCATGTCAGCCAGAAACTGCTTTCAAATTACTAGTGAAGTCAGGCAAAATCAGTAGAGGACGTAATAATTTTTCTGAAGTAGAGATGAGCAAACCACCAGGTAGCCTGGTGCAGCAGCTTTCTGTCAGGGGCCGTGTGAAGGGCCTGGGTCAGATTCCACCAACCGCCGTCCAGGAGGACACAGACCCTCTGTGGCCAGTCAAGTATCACACAGAAACACAAAAAACAGTCATGAACCACAGCACCCAGTTCACATTTGGTTCTGTTTAAACCTTGACACCGCAATGTTTTTTAGTGACATTAATTCTGTTGTTTAGAGGTTGTCATGAACCACGGAATGTTGTCCCAACCCAGTCCCTACGTTAAACTAATTTCGTGAAAAGACAAAGAAATAAATTGAGCAGAACTGCAAGAAGATAAAAGAAAAAATTAAAAATGCTAAAAATGTGAACCAGACCCATAGTTTAAAAAAAAAAAAAACAATAGTCACGTTTTAACAGAGCACCAACTAGGAAAACCCATGATTCACTCGACACACCAGACCCTTCTCTAGACGCAACTTTTTCCAAAGTTCTTTATCTCCTCAATGCCTCTTCTTGACAGAAATTTATATTAAATTTGCTTTATCCACATTATATACATTTTATATAAGTTACTGAACGATATGTCACCATTCAGGTCCCTGACAGATTTGCAGGGGTTATGAAGGTATATGAGGTGCAACAGAGTAGGACGTTAACCAGGGGGATGGAGACCTTGATCATGAATGAACTTATTCCAGTCATGGTATCTACATGCTCGTGGCCCTGTGGGAGCCCCATGCCTGCTCCAGGCTTGTTATCCTCAGCACAGCATAGTAACAGCTGTTCTCCAGAGAGGTTCAGCACCAATTGGTGCCATGGCAACCGACGATAAGCCAGGAACTGTGGCTGGCTTCCCAAGACCACGACTGCCAATCTCGTGGACCTGCAGGGTGGGTGAGCCCGCGGCCCAGGGCTTGTTAGCTGGAGACGGGTGAGATTTCACTGGAAGGGCGGACTGGATCAAAGCTTATGTGCTCCGTAACCTGACAGCACCAGAACGCGAAGGGCATCACGATGGACAGCTCCGGGGACACTAATGATGGTGAGGAGGTGGGGGAGGGGGCTGAGGAACACACTGGAAGGGAGACCTGGGGGCAGCTCAAGGCTGAAAGACAAGCCGTACAAGATGGGGAGAGGATGATGCCACCCATAGACCCACTAAGTCAACAACGTGAATGGTGGCTTGGCGATACAGTTCCTCACCGCGGCTCTCTTGCCCTACTTGCTGGTACGCAGTAGAACGGAGGTGGACAGGCCGCCGGACTCCCCACACACACACACACACACACACACCCCCCACAACACAGGGGCACAATTAGATGACCCTTTACCTGCCAGCAGTCAGCACCCTGCAGAGGAAGACCTCAAGAGTCAACTGACCTCCTGGGGCCTCAAGAATTACAGCAACCACATCAGTTCTTAGCTTTTAGCTTCTCTAATAAAAAAAAAAAGCCATAGAACTCAAACTGTTTTTAAACAAATGGCTTTTCACTACAAACCAGTAGGGGACATGAGATAAGGGGTTTACGGAAGGGGTTTAATTAACTGTAAAGCTATAAGGGTGTTATCTGTGAGAATGGAAATGGTCAGTGTGGGGTCCACCGCAGCGCCTGCCAGAAGAAGCCACATTCACATGCACTTCAACTGATGAAGCAGGACATTCTCATTTATGTCTTCATACATATCAACAAAGAGCCCGACCCTGTACTCTTTGCAGTGATTGTATATTTAACTATACTATACTATATATATTAACTATAACTAACTTTAACAATGCATGTGTATGTATGTATATATATATATATATATATATATATATATATATATATATATATATATATAAAATTTATTACTTTTTTCACTTGAATGCATCTCAAGGAAAGTCTGCTATGTGAAATTCCTTGTATCTGCAAACATACTTGGGCATTAAAGCTATCTTATAGTGAAATACTTGGCAACACAATATTATAGAACCTTCCAGACACAGCTGTGAATCCTGCCATGCAGCAGAAGTCAAAACAACTGTATACAGGCCACTGGCCTTGAGCACTAAACACATCTCCCTGAAAACTGGCAGTAATGCAGTAGAGTTAGTCAACCTTCCAATGATTCCTGTGGACTGAAAGCCTCAGGGTCAAACAGTCACTGGACATTGTTCCATTTTATTTGGTCTCAACATGCCCTCTGCCTTTGACCACAGCAATTGTACACTGTTCACATTAAAACTTCAGCTCTACGGATTCAGCGCAGCATCTATCGTTCCCACACAGGAAGCGCCACAGACCCACCAGGACCACCGTGATGAAGCCATTACCCACAAATGAGTTCCACTCTGTGGACTCTTGGGCTCTGGATGGATGGGCAGATGACAAAGACACCCACTGACACACGTGGCTGAAGATACCTCCATGCTCCATCTCTGAACTGGAGCAACACAAGCAAAGATGTCAAAAGATGTCCTTTTTTTTTAATGAAAAAGCAAGAAGACATGCAGTTCTTCACAAGCTGGAAGGTATCATTAGGGCCTCAGAAGGGGAAAACTTTGTTGTGTTCGTGTCTGAAGAGCCTGAACTAGCTTTGAATTGGTGCTACTATACCAGGTAACTAACACACACACACACACACACACACACACACGGTATGTCCCAGCCAGACAGAATCAAGATCAAGACACACAAAGGTATCATCATCAATTCATATTTTACTTGTGCTTTTATCTAGATGTGCTACACCATTATCTACCCATCCACATGATTAAGCTATTAATTCAACACACAATCATTCATTCAACCACGCTGACACACTAAGGGCAATTCAGTCACAAATTCACCCGAAACACTGCAGGAGGGCTCCCACACACAGGGAGAACACGCAAACTCCATAGCAACCGAGCCAAATTCAAACCCACATCCGATCCCACGGCTCAGCAGCGTCACCCGCTGTGCCTCTGTGCTCAGATTCAGTCGAGTTTCAGTTTGGTGGGAGACGGGAAACACAGCTGCCACCTGCTCCTAACAGCACCGGGTTCCCGACAGGGACCCTATAGACTCCTTATCATCCGTCCCTGGGTTTTTTTCAATAAATTCATCAAATGTGGTACAGAGCAACACAATAGCACTTCGATGCTGAGCTCAGAAATCAAACCTGTAAACCAGACTTCAAATTTCAGCAAGGACCACCTCCACAAATTTCCAAATGTTGCATATGACAAGTATAGACACCTGTATACCGTCTAAGTGTACGATGGCACAAAAAAAGAAAATTTACCCATAGTCACTAGCTGCATGAGCCGTATCTAATGTCTTATACAAGAGAGCATTCTGACTGTTCAAATCCTTTAATTTTTATTCTTCTGCTCCCTAAAAGTGCATTTAGTTTCCTAGCAGCAATAATCACCGGCAGGTCCTGCTGCTGTGATTCATTGCCTGGGCACTAATGGGGATGGCGCAACACTGCAGGTAAACGTCTCGACGTAAGTAATCGAAAGTGATTTTCCTCGGGACAAGTGAAGCAGCCAAACGTGTTCTGTGCCGCGCGGGACGGGAAGAAATGATCTCCAGATCACATTTCGCAATCCACGTTACACTGCTGGTGACAAAGACGCCGCCTTCGACTCCAAACAACAATGCCAAGTGACTCCGTTTTTTTCCGCTAAGCAGCTTACGTCAAGCCACGCCGGTGTCCGTTTTGTCCAGAAAGGTCCCGTACGGGTACACACGTGCAGCATGGTCTTGCTGAGAGCAGGTTCATCGACGCATACTAACAAGCAAGGTCTCTGGTGTCTCTTTTTCCCTTCTACCATCTCCACCTAGTCAGAAGATATGTAAGCAACCATTACATCACCTGTTGTCCATGTTGTTCAGCTGGGCAGCAGCAAATCATCACAATATGTACATTAAAATGACAACAACAAAGTACTTTTTGAAGGCAACAAGTAAACAGCTATAATAAAGTTATGGCAGGAAATGTTTTTAAGCAAAAAGAAGAACTAAAAACAAAGTCATGTAAAGCCTCTAAATAAGAGCTGACCCCCCACACTGCATCCTGATGTCTACATGAACAGCTTTCAGTAAGCGCTTTGAACATACGCTATATATGCACCTGTTGATACACTCCTCACCTGTGTGCTTACATTATAGTCAAACATGCACATCACATTTAGTTCTCCTCAAAAGCAACTGACAGTCAGTCCAACGTGACACGTCGTGGTGAGCAGGAGGGAGGCGGAGAACCGATGACGCACCTTCTTCATGTCATTGATGCACTGTATGTACTCCTTGGCCAAGCTGGCGCAGTGCAGCGTCTGGTCCCGGTTTTCACGGTAGCAGCGGAGGATGTGGGCTTGCAGGCTGCTGCACACGGGCTCCGTGCTGCGGGGCCTGAGCAAAAAGGTGGGAGCCAAAAACATACAGCGTTAACAACATGGCCAGTGCTTCTTCCGGCTGCTTTGAGGGAAGCGCAATTGACCCTCGTGAGCAATCGATACCTCCTTCAGTGTGTCGGCGGAGATCTAACAAGCCAATACATGAAATTATATCGCGTTCGGCCTTAAACTACTGCTTTGTTGTTTAGACTACTGAAGAAATAAATTATTAAAATACAGCACAACCGATTCCTTAACTGCGTATCACCACAGGCAGGGCTGCTTTAGTGGACAGTGTCCTTCTAGTGGAAGGAAAGCAAACATTTGAATCTCACCTCCAGCTGCAGTACCCTTGATCAAGGTACTTGTCCTGAAATGATGCAGTAAAACTGATGCAGATAAACAGCTAAGTCACTTTAAATTGCTTATTATACAAACCTGACAGTGTAAGTTGCCTTGGAGCAAAGCATCAGCTACAAAATTGTTAGCGATAAAAAAAATCATAACAACAGACACCCCCCCCCAACAGTGAAAATATGGAAGTAGGTTTCCACTGAGCGGCGAGGATAAACAAAAGGAAATGCGGACGGTTTCCCTGCCCAATGAGTTGCTGTCATACAGCCCTCTTCACCTATGAGTCACTCTCTCTCTCACACACACACACACACACACACACACACACACGCACCTCCACCGTAACCCTTTGAGTGCCTGTGGTTGCAGGGTATTTCATCACTGCTGTCACTCCACTCACTGCAACATAAGCGCCATGGGAAGTTAGGCTGAGAGGCAGACAAGGAGGAGAGCCCCCCCCCCCCCCCCCCCCCCCCCCCCCCCCCCCCCCCCCCCCCCCCCCCCCCCCCCCNCCCCCCCCCCCCCCCCGTGCTCACGGTTCCAGGCCCTCACGGTACATCAGACATTCATCTCTGCCACAGTCAATCAACGCCCGAGTCGGAAGATTAATTACGGCCCCCGGTGCACTCCTGTCGTCCACCCACTTGCGGGGGGGAATCCCTTTCTCTACCCCTCCCGGTGGCTCTACAGCCAGCATGCGGCGGGTGATCGGGTCCAAGCCTGTGTGCGTGGACACGGGCGATCGTTTATACAAACGCACAGCCGGAAACAAGCTGCAAGAACACGGAACCTGTGTAAATGCCAGAGCTCTGCTCCTCTCCCACACGGGTCCAAGGACAAACCAGCCACCCCCCAACTCAAGACACTCCGGGCCACCATTTCTCCTCTCACAAGCCCCCTCCGTTCCCCGCAAAGGATTTAAGACGGTTGACGTCAAACCCAGGAATCTCGCCATCTCTGATGCAGTAAGCAGGTAAACAGTGAAGCAAAGAAACTTAATCTGACACTTTCCACACAGGTCGCTGCCGCCCTCCCTCCCCCCCGGCTGGCTTCCGATGGGGAAGCGCTCCGAGTTCGCTCCCAGCAATCAACCGCTCGTGTGCCTTCCTCATACAAATGCCTCCTCCGGTCCCCGGCTGCATCATGGGAGTGGGCGGGTGCGGGGAGGCGCAGCAGACTCGCTTACCAGCCAGGAAGGAATATTCATTAATGCAGCGCCGACACCGTGACAGCGACCCGCAAAACAATGATAAATAACCGAGAGGAGGTGATAAACAGTCGCCTTGGCAACCACTCAGGGGTGTCAGCGGTGGCGTGGAGCCGCGTGGACTGACGGACAAGGGGGCGTCGTCGTCACAGTTATTCCCCACACAGCAATAGGATGTGTATTAACATCTGTGTCAGCAGAGTCACTTGCTTGTCAACTGTTACAATGTCTCTTTATACAACACATGGGGGGCTATTCCGGCCACACAAATTTAAAGGCCTTCTGTCAACGCACGCACACACGCACGCACAGAACCCTTGGTTCCGAAACACACAGAGGCCCTTTTTCCCCCACTCGCACACAGGACATCTTTTCCCTCCATCCAAACTGCTGCTGTTCACCCCACCCGGAGGACCCCCCTGCGGTGAGGCTGTGTGGTCCCAGGGTTGGGGGGGCATGTCTCTCGGTGCCTCCTGCACACCCTCATTAACTGCTCTGATTACACACCACCAGGAGAGACAGGAGAGGTTAAACAAACACGGTGCTGATTGCACACCTCTGAGATTGACGGAAAAGATTAAACAAACATGTCAGTCACAGCTCCACGGAGCAGGCAGAGCCGCAGTCCTCAGACAGGCCGCAGTATTGCACGGCCCGCATCCCACCTCCCCCGCCGTGCACAGGCGCCCGGGTTGTACGAAGCTCCTGTGACGAGCTGCGCGGACGCAGCATCTGACGGACGCGTTCAAAGCGACTGGTCCGCATCACGACACACCTGTGCCAGACAAGGCTGCGACAAGAACACACCGGTATTCCGGTTCTCCTTCATGTTTCCACCAAGCGGCCTGCTGTTCCAGATGGCTACATCATCCCATATGAACAAACATGACTGCACAGAAACTCAAAGACAAGGTACCTGGAGCGTCTGCTGAAGTGGTCTCGCTATTGCTTCTTCACTAGAACGTCACTGCGTACATCTCATCCACCGAGTAACCTGCCTCACACCCTGCACGTCCGTGATGGGCTCTGAACTGCCAAAACCCAGCACTGACCACACTCTAACAGGTACCTTTATTTATTTAGGCAATGCTTTTCTCCAAGGCGATTTACCAGATTCAGACCAAAAACCAGGATACATGTCTGAGCCCATCATGTTACTGCTTCCTTCAGCAGTGAGTCATTGTTCTCTCTGTTACTGTGGATCCAAGCAACAGCGTCGCTGTACTATGCTACTTATAAATGCTTTTCCATTTAAGGAGCAGGGTGTTCTTAGCAGAGCAGCTCAGGGCAGGAACCTTAATCAAGGGTAAAACAGCAGGAAGTGAGATTCAAATACGAAATACGAAGCCTTTGACCGGAAAGTGACAAATCGGGCCAGGACGTCAGCACGGCCGGGGGCCCCCCTTCCCAGCGACGAGCGCAGCCAACTGGGGGCTGTGACCCCACAGACGGGAGCAGCCAAAGAGCACATGTGGAGTGAAATGACGTGGGGACAGGTGAGCGGGGTTCTGCCTACAGAAAAGCAACAACTGCCCGGAAAAAGCAGGTAGACCGTTTTTAAGACGCTACTTAAATGAACTAATGTACACCTAATTGGACAAGCCGGAATCACAGCTCAGATGGAGTCTAGTTTTATGATCGAGTCTGCTGTGTTAATGTAATTTGGAAAATAATTGAACCTTGCATTCTTATCGCTGTCGACAAAGAACAGCGCAAAACTTGCCGTACAGCCACTAGGCACATTTTGATAGATGGGGCGAAGTAATTTGACAGACAGGAGTAAAGTAATTTGACAGATTGAGGGAAACCATGAAAACCCCTGCGCGCGTGTGTGCGTACACATACGCACACACACAGCCATGACTGCTCAAAGAGAGGACTTGTGCACTACCTTTCAGCACCTACAGCCAGCCTGGCCCCCAGCGTATCTGTGAAAGGCGTAGCTGCCCGTCTCTCCCCTCATACATCTTATCTGCACGTGATGGTGGGCAATGGGAAGAAAAGGGGGGGTGCTGACAACACACCATCAACCAAGCATCTCTTCATGTTAATGGGACAAGGCGTATCAGGCTCTTAGGTCCTCATCAGCAAGAGAGACCCCCTTCCCTTTAATTACCCTTTAGAGGAAACTAATACAGTGGCCACATTCGTCGTGCTGTCAGATAAGGAACTCTCCTTTTCATTTAAAATAAACTGCCTTCGTCGGTGAGGAAAGGCGCCCGATAGCGCCGGCAGTTTAATAAAGGAGTCTGAAGCAGAAAATTGGCTTGCCTGAGCAGGAGTGGAGCACCGTGCCCGTCTGCCGCGCCCAAGGTGAGCTCCTTCTTAAACGCATTAGCCGAGTTGTCTTAACTGCTTTGAGCGGGGGAAGTCGTCCGGATGCTGATGTGCGGTACGCGTCTGTAAGTAAAATGATGAAACGCGTTGAGATTAAGCGTTAATTAGCACCGTTTCCCATTATTTTTAATCTCCTCCACCAGAAGCAGTGCGGCTGAACAAAGCCCGGCTTCCGTAACTCTACCGGGCTTGAAAAAGGAATAAAGAAGTGGAGAAATAAAGAAATAAATAATAAGGGAGAAAATGGCTACGACAGACTTTATGTCAAATCACTGCAGTGATGCTGTCGCGAGTCACTTAGGCCCAGGAATGAGGTCCAAACAGATTTTTTAGTGGACAGTTCCTCAAACCCTGGGTGTTAGGTAGGAACCAGAAAGCCCCTGGGTTTACCACACAGGTACACAGTAAATTTGCCCTGAGTTTAGGTTGTCACAATAATACACTGAAAACATGACAACAGGGGGCGTACTGGTTAGAGCCACTGCCTTGGGACCGAAACGACTGAGGTTCAAATCCCACCACATTTTACCTCAAGTAAGGTACTAGAATTGATAAATAACCCAGCAGCATACAGTACATGGGTAAATAACTGTAATAACAGTGAGAAATGAATAAATTAAACCTGAGACACAGCAGCAGCTACCAGGGTAGAGAGAGCCGATCAACTGTTGTTTGACACCGGGTCAGCAAATGCCGTCGCACAGCCTAACGTTTAATAATTTTATGAACCTTTTCTATCGAGAGAGGAGAATATATGAATACATAACATAAAACCCTTCTTACGTTTTCAGAAACTGCTTGAATAGGGTTTCCTCGGTAAATTCTGCGACGCACCCTGGTCCACACACTCATTCGCTCACTCACACACACACACTACTGGCAACTTATAGTCACCAGTTCACCGTAACAAACACCTCTAGATTACAAAAGGAAACAGGAGGACTTTAAGGGAACTCATGCAAAAGGGAGAGAACAGGCAAACTCCACAGACAGTTTATTTTGACCCGACATCTGAACCCCCTGCCCGTAAGCCGCGAGGCACCAGGACTACCTGCTGTACTAAATGTCCAGTGTGGAGAAAGCAAGGCTATAATGAAAAAAAACTGAAGCTACTAAATTATACCGTGTAAAAGTTTGGCACTTATTCTGATATACAGTTTCACTGTCGGTTTGTTTTGTTTATGTCTGGTTTATAATTTGTAACTTTTTTTATGAGGGACATTTTGTGCAGTTGTCAGCAGCCACAGCGGTTTTATAATCCTTCTGGTGCTGTTTTTAAAAACATCACAATCACTGCATTCTAAACCCAAATCACATCTACAAAGATCAGCATGGGCAACGCAATACAACCCAGACAAGCTTCTAAGGCTCAGAAACCCAACTGTAACTCCACTGCTTAAGTTCTACTGCTGAGCTGCTGAATTTCAAGGGTTCCAGTCCTACGAAGAAATCCAGCAACCCTGGATAAACAGGATCCCGCACCCACGCCCATCATCAAGAAATGCTTTTAAGATGCAGAGAAAACCATGCAGCCAGAGATACTACAACTACACATCTATACACAAAACCCTTTGAAATGCCATGAAATGCTCACAAATTTGTATTTTGTTTGCTGACCCCCCCCCCCCCC
>UFQX01000608.1:1310-72036 GCA_900497675.1 Arapaima gigas
GTGTGTGTGTGTGTGTGTGTGTGAGTGTGCGCGTGTGTGTGTGTGTGTGTGTGGACATAATGATTCCAGTACACATGGATCACAGCCTGAAGCCCCAGGGGAGGCAGTGTGATTGTGAACAGGCAGGTTCAGCCTGGAGCTGAAAGCAGAGGGTTGCTGGGAGACTCTGTGGGGGGGTGGGGGGGGCACAGCAGAGCTTGAGCTGAACCCCCTGCAAGGGGGGTGGACTGTTGAAGGTGGTGTAGTGTCTCTAGGGATCTGTGCTGTGCCACCTGGGTGGTCTGATGATCATGTCTCTTCTCGTGCCGACAGGGCCACTGGTTCTGGAGGGTCCGGCAGAACCGGGTCCTGGACAACTACCCCATGCCCATCGCACACTTCTGGAGGGGGCTGCCAGGCAGCATCGACGCCGTTTACGAGCGAAACGACGGCCGTTTTGTCTTTTTCAAAGGTATTTCTCAGCCTGTCACATACAGCAGGAAAAGGGAGAGCCCAGTGGTCAGTGTGTGTGTGTGTGTGTGTGTGTGTTTTTTCTGGTTGCCTGGATGCAAAGTCGCACTATGCTGCTGTAACCGAAGCCCTGGCAGCCGAGTCAGGCTTGGAACTGTCACTCTCATCGCTGTTACCATGTTTTCTGATTAATTTACCTTCACATTTATTTGTGTTTCTGACGCTTCAGTTACAGCGTGGTGTTTGTTCACAGCCTGCTCACGCTGATGAGTCATTTACACGATGGGGGAATTTTCACAATCACCTCAGGTTAAGGGGAGGAGTCATTGAAAACCGGGTTGTTTGGGGGCTCCGACCGCTGCGCCCCCTGCTGCCCACAGCAGACTGTGAGGGGCTGAGTGGCGCTGCCAAACAGCTGCTGCTGCTGCGATGGGGAAAAACACGGCGCTGCTGATGAAGTCACTTTCCAAACATCCTCAGCGTGGGACTCGGCTGTGGATGATGAGGTCGCTTTGCACACAGTCACACACTCGTGATTTGGACTTGGAGATAAAACAAGACAAAAAAGCAGGGCAGATGTGGGGGGGGGGGCTGCCTTCACCTCCTGGGGTCCCGCTGGGCTCGGGCAACGTGTACTCCAGACTTAGGCGTTCGCATCTGTCTGTCTCTCGCTCTCTCTCCAGGGAGTAAGTACTGGGTTTTCCGGGAAGCGTACCTGGAGCCAGGTTACCCCCAGGAGCTGATTTACTATGGCCAAGACATCCCGTATGACAAGATCGAGGCGGCCATCTGGTGGGAGCCGTCGGGATTCACCTTCTTCTTCCAGGGAGACAGGTAAGACCACCGCTGGTCTCTGCAGCCTGAGACAACCCAACAGGTGAACAGGTGAGGAGAGGTCAGAACCACCTGGATCTTCTCGCCTCACCTGGGACATCCTGGCCACCCTCATGTTCCTCTCCTGTGTTGGCAGATACTGGCGCTTCAGTGAGGAGTCGCGCAGGGCGGACAGGGACTATCCCAAGCCCATTAGCATCTGGGGCGGGATCCCCCCCTCTCCCAGGGGGGCGTTCCTCAGTAACGATGGAGGTGAGTGGGGGGGTCAAATTCACATTTATAAACGCTGCAGCGAAAGCCGACCGTCTAGTGAGCGATGAGCAGGGGAGTTTAGATGAAAGGCTCAGAGGACTGAGCCTTGGAAGGTGATAGGAGCAGAACTTTGAGGTGGACCTTCTTCTGTGGTCTCACTGCTGGCTCCACATGCTGGGGCCTCACTTGTCTTCACAAGGTGGTCAAGGTTGAGCAGGTTCCCCTGCACTCATTACCTGAGGTGAAGGACACCTGCAGGTTGTTCTGCTTTCCCTCTCCTGTGTGCTTTGTCCTGCACAAGTGTTACCCAGGTGGCTCATGGCAGGACGGCCAGAACCTGTCCAGCACCAGGCCATCCCACCATCCCAACTGAGAGATCGAGGACTTTGCTAACGAAGGGTGTCCAGAAGTTGTTCCTGCTGACCTTGAGTCCATCCCCATGGTGTCACTCCCCATCCTCAGGTCTTCACCCAGGTGCATGTCTGCACTTTGTCTTCACAGCCTACACCTTCTTCTACAAGGGCACCAAGTACTGGAAGCTGGACAACCTGCGCATGAAGAGCGAACCGGGCTACCCCAAGTCCATCCTGCGGGACTTCATGGGCTGTTCCTCGGACCCCAACCTGGACAAGGATGCCGACCGCGACAGGGACCGCAAGTGGCCCAAGGTGGACCAGATGCCCTTTGAACCCGATGCAGGGCGGGATGAGGGCAGAGAGCACACCAACGAAGTGGATGGCGACGACGGGGGAGACGCGGACGTGGATGTAGTGGTCAAGATGGACAGTGGCGGGACGCACGTGATGGACGTCATCATGGTGACGGTGCCGCTCTTCCTCGTGCTCTGCATCCTGTTGCTCATCTACGCCATCATCACCACGCTGCAGAGGAAGGGCCCCCCCAGGATGCTGGTCCACTGCAGGCGCTCCTTCCAGGACTGGGTCTGACCCCTGACCTTCTGCCCCCTCCTCCTCCGGAACATCTCAGCCGGGTGCTAACTCGCGCACACACACACACACACACACACACCATAATCCACCAACCTAGTGCTCCCTGCAACCCAGTGACTGTAGTCTATTTATAAGAGAAAGTTTGCACATTTTTTCTTTTGTTTTGCTTTTTATTTGCTGTGTAGGATTTTTCTTTAACCACAAAGTAATGTTTGCAGCCCCCCCCCCCCCCAGTGGCAGCTCCTCCAACACAAAGACCTGCTTCCCTGTGCAAATGCAGCCAAACCCAGCAGCTGACTTAGAGCTCCGGCCTCCTTCCTTCCAGCAGCCCCTGCTCTCACTGTGGAAACCGAGTGATACCTGTGGTGTTGCCCCCCCCCAAAGTGTGTCCCACATCCATCTCGCTCTCTCTCTGTCTCTCTCTCTCACTTCCGTATGCTGTGCAAATGTCAGTTCCTCTGCCGCACTCAGGTGTGTGTTGATGGTACTGCTGACCTCATGGTGGGCTTCCCACAAGGCAGGAAAACATGTTGCACACATACACACAAACACACAGAGTAAACACACACTGAACTACGCCCAGGAAACACGGCTGTAAACAATGACATCCCTCTGAGTCGAACTTCTGACTCGTTTCTAGCAACACTGTGACTGGACAGAAAACAGTGAAAGGAAAAGCATTAAACCCCTAAACCGCTTAGATCTTTTAAAGAGGCTGGTGTGCGTGTGTGTGTGTGTGTGTGTGTGTGTGTGTGTGTGTGTGTGAGTGAGAGTGAGTAAGTGAGAGCGTCAGTGTGTGCGTGCGAGTGTGTGAGGGGAAGAGGGGCTGTTTTACCCATAATGCTCTTTGCTATATTAGACCAGGAGCTTTGGCTTGTTTTTTATCGTGAAGAAAAAAACAGCCAAGTGCTGCTGTAGAGCCTGGTTCAGGGGGCAGAGTTGCTCCGCCCATCTGCATTCACATGCAGCTGTTGCCCCCCCCAGGCTTTTCCTCACAGCCCCCCCCCCCCAACCTTGAAATGGGACAAATGTTGCTGTAATAAATAACTGGCGGCCCTCTGAGGGGTCCCGCCTGCTGCACCTGCCTCCTGCTGGCACGGCCCCCGTCAGCAGCACTTGACTGACTGGTCACTGTTAACACTTTTCATTTTTGAACCTGGAGGTTAACTTTTTATTAACGTTATAGTTTGACTTTCTTACTTCAATTTAGTTGGTTGTTCAGCTGTAAACAGTCTGGTTTTTAGCATTGCTGGTGGTGCTTTGATGTTGTGCTGTGAATGACATTCCGCCATGGGCTGTGGGCGGCGAGCCCCGCGGGTCTGAACAAGTGACAATCTCACAATAAAACACCGCAAACGAGTGTGTGTGACTTCGGCACTTCGTAAATCACAGTTACCCTTAAAAAGTCATCTGACTCCTACACTGATGTACACATTTAGCTGCGTGGTGATTTTTACTACAGCGATTCCCTTCTACACCTGCCAGACCTGCCAGATTTCCCACAATTCTCCCCTCCTCGCCTCTCCGCTGCGACCTACTGTACCTGGTCAGTCTCTGCAGCTTCTCAGTTTAAAGTCATTTCTCTCCTCATCTCCTGACAGGTCACTCCTATTGGCAGCTACTGGACGGATGTGAACCAGCACCATGGTGGTGTTCTCACACAAGCTGTGTTCTCATCTCCCTGTGTCTAAAGATCTTCATCCAGTGCTGATGACCACCTTCTCCCTTTCAGCTGTACATGACCGTGCAGAAATGTGTCCGATGAATGAACAAATGTACATATATATAACATTGTTCAGCATTACTAGAGCAATAGGTCAGTATCTGTGTGTGTGTGTGTGTGTGTGTGTGTGTGTGTGTGTGTGTGTGTGTGTGTGTGTGTGTGTGTGGGGAACGCCATCCATCCATCCTCCAGAAATACTTCTCCTTAATCAGTTCTAGAACGCTCTACATTCTCTCCCCTCCCCCTCTCTTCCCCCACCATTCAGACGAGTGTGTTCAGGAGAAGAAGGTGTGTGAAACACTCACCACCCCACACACCACTGAGCCCTATAAGGCAGCTGAGTGGAGCTCGTGATGTTGCTGAGAAATACAGCAGAAGCGTCTGGCACAGAACCTGTAAACAGGGCTTCCCTTCCAGGCCGGAGCGGAGGAGTGTCTACTGCTGCGGCCAGAGTGACACACACAGCAGCGAGACACACTCACACAGCTGGACACACACACCAGTGGGACACACACACACACACACACACACACACACACACACACACACACACACACACACACACAGCGGGACACACACTGGGGTCTGGAGTGTCTCTAATTCCAGTGTCCAGCTCTGTTTCCCTGGATCCACTGCGGCTCCATCACTAGCAGCGGCTGGTCAACCTCCCAGCTGCTCTGGCGCCTCCCACCAACGGGACGTTTACTGGAGGGGAGTGGGACGGAGCTGGACAGGTCAGTAGGACACACTGTGGGGACACTTCCTGGATCGGTGTGCCTTTTTACACAGCATGTCGGCAGTCAGCGTGTCGCCTGACCCCTGGGGGCTGCAGGGCTGGGCGAGCCTCTCTCTCCCTGCAGCGGAGCCAGGCAGGGTTCTGGGGCGACTCAATGCCTGAGAGGACAGACGCGGAAGACCGGACTCTGTCCTCTACTCCCAGTGCATGGTGATGGGGGATGAAGGAGGAGGTGAAGCTGTGCCAGACTCGGGGGGGGCGAACAGTTCCCAGGACTGAATAAGGAGCTCAGTCAGGACGAGCGGGACGAATGGGACGGGGGCACAGACGACGCCTCGCTCTTCTGGTTGCCTGGAGACACTGTTTGTCCTCCCTTCCTCTTTCTTCTCGCTTTTTGTTGGTTTCACACAAGCTTCCCTTTCTCTCCTGCACAGGAGGAGCATAACGGGGGAGGGAGAGACATTCTTATTCATATTTGTAGAGGAATCAGTTTGTTTCCACACTATTTACTTTTACACCATTTTGTCTTTATCTTTTTCCCCCAAAATACCAAAAATATTCTTGCGTGTGAAACTGTTCTGCTGCTGCTCTGGCAGCACAAGTTTGTCCACATCTGTCACAACAATAAAGTGTCCAGTGTCGGTTGGAGCAGCTGGACAAGGGGACAGTGTGCAGTGTCTCCATGGAAACCTGAGAATATCATCAGACATGGTAGTGAAGAAAACACACACACACACACACACACAGAGTAAGTAATCAGACACCCCATTAAACACAGACTGCAGGGTCGGGAGCCCATATACATCAGTGACATCCTCTGCTGAGTGTTTTCTGGGAGGGGCAGTGCATTGTGGGAACTGCAAGCTTCCACAGTTCATACGGAGGCCTCATTCATCTCGAGCCACTAACTGGATCCAAACCCCTGCGCTGCATCTGTCTGTGTCACTCTCAGCCCTGGAGGAGAGAACAGTGTCTCTGCGCGACACTCTCACCTCTTCCACTCTTTTTTCCATCGTCTGCACATTCTGTGGCATTTTCACTTATCGACACACTCGTCTATGTATCTGTTTCCAAACGTGCAGAGATTTCCAGTTTGTTTGTTTCCTCATTATATTTTTGTGTGGGACCACCTTCATTCACCTCGTTTCCACAGTGTTTACACTCCACGCCTCAACTTCCTCGGTGTCGATTATCAAAAAAGATGGAAGCAGTTAGAAAGTGAAAAGCTGTGAAGAATTCTGACACACATGAGCTGAACTGGACACCTGAATCTGAGATGATGGACAGAAGGTATTTTTCAGTCATGAATGTTCATTTTAATGCAGCTCAAATTAATCAAAGTGTGAAAATGAAAACTCTCCAACTATTTTCTACTGATGACAGCTGCATACAAGATTTTCACACACCCTAATGAGTAAACAAGTCCAGCGATGTGTGTGTTACGCAGCTTTCCTTTACCGTGTGACTTTTGGGGTCGATGGGCCGACTGAGGTGCGAATAGATGTGTCTGTAAGCGGGGGAGCTGGCGTTTTGTGACAGGTTACCGTGGAGTGCAGTGGAACAAAGATGATTCAGGAGCACCTTCTAGAAGAAACCATTCATCTGCCTGCTGATGTTGCCTGGCCCACAGGTCCCGCGGGGGTCTGTCGGCTCACATCCCTCCCGCTGCCAAATCTGATTAAAGTCCCCACCAAATGGAAGGAGGAAACCAGAGCTGTCATGGCAACCCACGGCCTCGAACCTCCCCTGGGTGCAGGCAGTGTGTGTGGGAGTGTGTGTGTGTGTGTGTGTGTGTGTGTGTGTGTGTGTGTGTGTGTGTCTGTCTCAATTGGGCTACAGTCTGGACCAAACGGTTTAGTCTCACAACCTTGAAAAGCCATGGAAAGCTGTGGGGCAGCAGAAGAAAAGGTGTGTTTGTCCAGGGTGCAGCAGGAAGGGAGTCGCTCCCGGATTGTCTGGGGGGCCGAACCCTCTGCCATGACGTGCGGGGCGGAAAAGGCGAGTCCAGCGGGGCTGTCGGCATGTGACGTGGGTGCCACTCGGATCCCCTTTCCTCTGAGGCTCAGCAAGACCCCTTGGCTGCGGTCCGAAGAGCCACCAGCTGCCGTTCGGGAAATGGCTGCGACCAGCAGGAATAGATCGTTTCTGCAACCAGACTCCATTGCTACCATCTGACCCCCCAGGTGCTGCTGTTGTCCCCAACAAACTAACAGAGAGATGCATTTATAGCCGCTCTACTGCTGCACAAGTGCTGTGACACTGAGGCTGTGTCAAGTGCCCCCCCCCCAGAGGGTGCCGCGGCAGCAGTCAGGTACCCTCCTGGGCTTGATGGTCTCGGATATTTTTCTTGTTGTTTACTGACAGGTCGGGCGGCCGGACCCTCCGAGGGGGCTTCACTGCGCTGAGGCCCATTGTCCTGCTGAGGCTCAGGACCGGCTGGCTGAGGTGACACTTCTCTGAGACACACGGTCCCTCGTTGTAGGTGGCTGTACCTCATGGTATTTTTACACAACTCACCATGTAGGATTTCAGTTGGATTCTTGTTCCATTTGCCCCCCCACAGAGAGATCCTCTGAGAATGTGAGCTGCTGTCCATCACACAACCACACCTTCATCCAAACCCCATGTCTGATGTTTAGAAACGGCTCCCTGGATTAGAGTTGGGTGCCCCCCCCCCCCGTCTGCTCCTCCCTCCAGCAGGCAAATGTGTCCCGTTGTTATTCTGCTGCCCCTGGTCTGCAGGGGGTGGAGGCACAGTGACGTTCCCAGAGCTATTCAGGGCAGCAGGTCCCTGTGGAAAGGCATGATGGTGTTGGGCTGCTGGTGCGGAGAAAAGCGGGTGTGTGTTCTGCGGGGGAGTTTAGGACACGCAGTGACACCCAGGGTGGGGATGGACAGATGCTGTGGAAACCTGACCGAATGTGAACTTGGGGTGTGTGTGAGGGTCACTGTGAGCACAGACTCATCCGTCCAAACGGGGGTCAGAGCAGCTACCGATCCAGAGTCACCCGCCTCACGGGGAAGTTAGGTGAGGTTAGGTGGGGTTAGGTGGGGTTACGTGGGTTTAGGTGAGGTTAGGGACTGACTTCACACTGAGTCATGGTCAGTTCCCCTCATCCCATTAGGCGGAGGACAGGAGAAGATCAGTGGTCCAGCAGCTGGAAAAGCTGCACCCTGATCTTTTGATACACTTCTAGATGTTCTTCATTCCTGTCCTTCAGCTGTGCAGAATTGAGCACCGTTCTTCACATCCCACCGTTACCGACATCCCCTCCACACCACAGGAAACGCGGTGCTTACTGCGATTGAAGAGGGATCTTCTCTTGTGTTCCGTGGTGCCGTCCTCCTGCGGCCAGACGAATTGATTCAGCCATTTCCTATGAGGCTGCAGGTCAGCTGCTCTCCGTCATCCAGGGACCGCAGGAGCTTGACTATGAGCTCAGAGGCCAGCTAAAGTGATTGGCCAGGCGACGGCCTACAGGCTGTGAGTGTGTGGTTTGGCTGTGGATGCTTGGAACAGGAAATGAAGAAGAAGATGTAAAGGTGAGCGTTACTTTACTAACGATAACTTCTAGAAGGGACGCTGCATCCACACATTGTTGCTGGACAGACTGTAGTGCTGGACTCGCTGGTGGACGGGACCTTGGTGATGATTCTGGATGGACATTGAATGTCGACACCGATATTGTTGACTTGGACATCGAAATGGACATTTACACAGACATCTCCTCTCGCTGCTGTGCTTCCGCTACATGAAGGTTTGATTTCGTGGCTCGTGAACTTGGTGCTGCTCAAGGTAGCAGCTGGTTTCTGCTGCTAGAGACACCATGACATCTGCTGCGGTTGAAGTTTCCCAAGCGGAGATGCAAAGCCGGCGGTGATAAAAAACTGACAAAATCCACAGTGAGACAGACTGTTTATGTGTCCACTCTGTGGTCAGGCTGGACGTTTGGTTGTGGGTTCTCCCCGGGTCCCGTGTGAATACTCACACCCCGCCGTATCAACAGAAGATGGGCAGAGACATGGAGATGGGGGTCAAGGAGGGTTGTGGGACTTGGGAGATTGGGAGAAGAGAAGGCAGATTTGTCCCACTTTGCCAGCCTCCTTTAAGGCTGACGTCCCCCACAGAGTCACAGCATGTTGCTGCCACACTGAACTGTGATGTCACTTCCTGCCTCATATTGACCTCTTCTGTCGTCTTACACAGGGGCACCTCTGCTGGAGGTCAGTTCGCTGCAGTAAACACCGCCCCTCCTCCCTGCTCTGATTCGCTCCGCTGCTGCCTGATTTCCTCCTCCCGTCTCCTCCCGTCTGCCGTGTGTGGCGCCCCCTTCCGCCCCCCAGGGGGATGAGGAGGGGGCTCTTCCTCCGGGGCTTACAGCCAGGCTGGATGGTGATTACCGCTTTATCTCCTAATGGGATCTGCGGGCGTGCAGCTTCTCCTCCCGCTTTTCCTGCACCACATCTTCCCCTGCAGCCCGTTAATCGTTTGCATTTTGCGCGACTCCCTGTCCTGTCTGTCTGTCACCTGGTCCACTTTTAGATGTGATTTCCATACAGGCTGTGACAGCCAGGCCGTGTGAGGGACCCTGTCTGTGATCTTCTGGGAAATATGTCCATCTCGTAGATTCCTCAGATCCCCTCATGCTCCACAGCCTCCACAGCATCACTGCTGAAAGCGGGGGGACCCCCCAGGGCCCCGGAGTGACTGACAGCAGCGCAGGTCACGCTTCTGCTGACATGGAAATTATTCCGGTTAAGCACTAATCCACAAGGCCTGGGAGTCGGGGACCGAGAGCGAGGGAGTCACATGACTCCGGTGAAAGGCTGTACCTGCTAACACACATGCACGCGCGTGCGCGCACACACGCGCACACACACACACACACACACACACACACACACTCACTCTCTCCCTGTCCTCTGTCAGCCCCTATATGAACATTTTATGTGCATCAATCAAATCATACAGGAAACAAAACTGCACCAACAGTGGATGAAGATCTTCAACCACAGAGTGATGAGGACACAGCTTGTGTGTCTGACACCACCATGTTGCTGGTTCACATCCCTCAAGAGCGACACTCAGACAGCAAATACATAGATGATCACAGCCGATGGGGTTGGACTCATTTATGTCGCTGAGAGGAGATGAGGAGAGAAACGGCTCTCGGGGGGGTGGGATTGGAGGGGATTCAGCAGCTCTGAGGGATACAGGGAGAGCATTCCTCCACCCTGGGGTCAAAACCACAATTTTGGACCTTTTGTATGACAATTCCTAGTTGGACCAGGTGAACTGCACTTTTGTGCTCAGGTTGGTCTCATCCAAGTCCCTTTGGGTGTTTTCCTGCTCCGCTGCGCACAACCTGCCCCTCGTCGGCTTAGCACCGTTTCTTTATTCCAGCCCTAATCCCATCAGCGTAGCCTCTCCCTGTGCTAATCCTCAGACCGGCTCCCAGAGCAGCACCACTGCTGTCACGCAGCCTCTGGAATGCAGGACTGCTGCTGAACGCTCAGGTAAAAGTGCACACTTTACCTCATTTCTCTGCAGTTTCTTGTCGTTTGTGCCCCAGCTCGCCGGGGGTCCCTGGGGCGACCTGCTTACAGGGTTCGCTGGCTACATCTGCAGCGGTCACTGCGGCAGCAGAGGATTAGAAGAAGGACGTCTGGGATCAGTGTTTGTTCTGCATCACCGTCAGGGCTGACAAAGCGCAGGCAGGGAACTGGATAACATTTAGAATCATTAAAGAAACTTCTGGAAACTGTCTGAGGACACGGAGAGTGAACAG
Organism: Arapaima gigas; assembly: GCA_900497675.1. Taxonomy (NCBI): domain Eukaryota; kingdom Metazoa; phylum Chordata; class Actinopteri; order Osteoglossiformes; family Osteoglossidae; genus Arapaima; species Arapaima gigas. The sequence continues at coordinate 12,045 of UFQX01000608.1, forward strand.
TCAGTGAAAGTTCTACTCATCAATATTAATAACACTGTTGGGTGAAATGGTGCCATTTGTCCAGCGAAACAGATTTTCTGCCACCTTAAGCCCACAGCGCCGGGTGCTCGGGTTCCAACCCGAACCGCATCATTGCGCTCAGTCCGGGCTGCTGTAGTGTTGGAGCACGAGGTCTTTACCCTGAACCCGTACAGTAAAAGTTACCCTGCTATATAAACAGGTAAATATTTGTAAGGTGCTTTGGTGAAAAGTTTTAATAAATGTCTTTGTTATTCAAACTTGTCCTTTGGTATCTGTTTACTGAACACAAGAAGTGCACAGATCCAGGTCCAGAATCCAGCTGATCTCTGCAGATGTTTATCCAACTTCCGCTTTTCTCTCGTGTGGCTTACAGTGATGTACCCATGAAGCTGAGTAATTTTTACTGTAAAAGTTCAGGGTAAAGCACTTGACCAAGGCCACTACAACAGGAGGTGGGATTTACATCAGAGCACTAACCGCTATGCCACCTGGTGACCAATATCTGATGAAGCAGAGATGCTACAGATAGAGGTACGTTGTGACTGTGGGACACTAGTGGAGGACGCTCCTTGTCCAGGATGGGCAGTTAACCGAGTAAAGCGAAACATCCAGGTTGTCTGGAATATTCTGCTCCAGGGGAGCAGACCTGGGATGCTGAGGTGACAGAAAGATTGAGGAGGTGATCTCATGGCCATGGTTTGAACACTGATTTGGTTTCTGAGGTTTCTACACTTGTGGACCTTAGTGTTGTTCAGTAGGTGCCTCCCTTCTGCTCCACTCCCTCTAGGGGGAAGGTAAAGATACCCCGAGGTGGATGTGAGCCGCTGGACTCCTGCAGGGTGCAGATTAACTCCTGCTTCATGTAAAACTCAGATTAACCACTTCTGTGGCTTTCCTTCGTGGGGCAGAACCTCAGAATTGTAGACATCTTGCTGCAGCTCCAATGGGCGCCAAGAGCATCATCTACCTGGTCTCTCTCGCCCATCCACCGTGGTCGTGGGAAGCAGAAGTCTTCAATCACTGAAATGCTGATTTACTGTTCATTTCAAAGCGCCAGATGCACTGAGGACCGTGGTAAATTCCTGTTGTGCTTAGTGTGTGTCCACGGTAGTTACTATGATCTCTAAAGGTCACAAAACAAGACTAACACACTGTGGCACCACTGAAACTCTGGTTCTGAGATGTAAACAGATGGGGGTTATCTTGGGCCGGATGCCTGGGACCGACCGCAGAGCCCCCAGCACTTCCCCTCTTTGGTTCAAAGTCTTCCTGTCTTCTGTTGGTTTAGCTGCTGTAGTGTTGTGTTCACCAAGGTTTTGAGGCTAGAAGGAGAGACATGGACACTTAGTTTGAGTGAGCAGGTGCTTTGATATGATGGTCACACTCCTCTCCACACCCCACATCAGGATGTTTAACTGGGTGGTGAAAGTGGTCCCTCAACCCCCACAGCCTGCTGGGAGTCTGGGAGGAGAAGAAACAGCGGAGGCCCCTGCAGTAAGTGGCCGCACTACGTGAGTGTGCGTGCGTGTGTGCGTGTGTGTGTGTGTGTGCGCGCACACCTTTAAGCTGCTCCTGGGACCAACAGTTGCTCCCTGAAGGCCTCAGTCCTGGAGCCCCTGGTCACCTGCTTTAGCTCAGCACTGTCACTGATCTTGTTAACGGATTTATGTGGAAGAGAAACGATGAGCATTTTGGCCGTACAGGGAGGACCAGGGCAGCTGTGGAGCTGTGTGACATGTATGTACCGTCAGCTGCACTTCAGCCCAGTATTTAGGAGCAGACGGCAGTTGTACAGGGTTGACTGCTTTGCACGTGATGTGATGTAGATATACTTTACCGCCACTACACAGATGTCCAGGTAGGATATTTTTTACGCTTAAGTTTGACGTTTTAACTTAAATTGATTTTCCCATTTTTCTAAACATGAACAGAAAGCCAAAGAGGAGCTCGGGAACGATGGTGAGTGTCTTGACCAGTAAAAGCCTCTTGCATTAGCTTAGCTTTGCTTTGCAGTGCTGGCTTTCAGCTTTGGACCCGCAGGACAACACTGGGATCCATCTCCACGGATCAAGCGGTGCACCGAACACCATCAGGTGTTTGGAGAGCAGAGGTGACAGTGAGCAGCTCAGATGGACAATAACATGGCTCTAGGTGGAGTTGGTGGTCCTTGTCATCCTCACGGCACTGGGTCTCAGTCATCACTTCCAGTACATGGAGAAGATGTTCCAGTGGCTCTTGCTTGCAGTCAGATGGATTATCGGCTTTTCCCAGCTGGAAACCTTCCACTCTCAGACCCCCCTTTGTAGTCATGGTTACATGGCAAACATCAGTATTTTTAATTCTGCCAGTTCCCTTCGTTTAACTGGTGCAGCTAGTAGTTTATCATTTTTATTATTTTCCCCGAGCAGTTCACCAGTTCCATAAAGTTAAACACACAGTTCCTCGAAGAGGACGTGCAGGTAGATCACCTGGACCAGTGCAAACAAGTGTTTTGCTGCAATGTGTGGCTCTGGTTGCTCAGCTCGTGCTTTTTTGTCCTGTGTTGACAGCTCCCAAAGGAAAAGGCAAGGAAGGGGAGGAGGCCTCAGAGGAGAACAGGTAATGTTGTAAAGGTGTGTGTGTGTGTGTGTGTGTGTGTGTGTGTGTGTGTGTGTGTGGGTGTGCTGGGGGGCATGCAGCAGCAGCATCAGGAGAATCAGGTGATGTCTTGCAGGTGTGATTCTAGAGAGAACCTGGAGAGGCATACAGCAGCAGGAGCATCTTTGAATCTCCTTGAACTGAAGTTCTCACTCTGTTTCCCTCTTCTTCTCCCTCCCCCTCCCCCTTCTCCATGTTCCATGTTTGCAGCACACAGAGTGGCGTGCTCACCTGGATCTCTCATGGATTCTCCAACGCTCTGCCTCAGCCAGCAGGAACTCCGCGGCTGGTCAGATCTCCATCCAAAGCAAAGGTCCGAGTCCCTGTGGCTCAGAACACTTCCCTGTTTCTCCTCTAGAGCTGCAGCAGTTCTGCACTTCATTTTGAATCTGTAAACCACAGCAAACATTCAGCTATCGTGTAAAACCTCAACCGGACGTTAAAGCGAGCACTTGTGAGCACACAGCTACCAGGACACACAGAAACACACAGAACCCCGAAGATGTCAGAGTTTGAACGCAGCAATTCTGCTCGGCAGTGTCCACATCTAGCTGCACTCACCTCTGACCCCATGATGTTCTTTTGTTTCACCTTCCTGACAGGAGGAGAGCACCACAGACACCAGGTAAGGCCCAGTTTGATGCTGCCTGACTCCAGTAGGGAAGGGGGTCGAGGGCCAGAAAGCTGTGAGAGCATACTGACTGCGCTCATGGAGGTTTGACAACCGTTCACTTAGAGAGCTGTGGGGTTGGGCTTCAGAGCTATGGGGGTGTGGGGGCGGATCCAGTTGGGGGTCTTGGCACTCGACGGACACCCTTGTGGACTCTCTGGTCTCTGGTGGTGGACAGCAGTAGGCCTGGGGTACAATGAGCAGACTGCCTGGTCTCAGTGGCTACACCCCCTCTCACAAGGCCCCCTTTCCCACTGCAGCTATGCAGAATAAGCCCTCTGGCTTGTAGATGTTTTACCACTTACTACCTCATGTGTGAGACCTCATGACCTCCACTGGGGTGGGACATTCCTGTTTATGCTGAGCATCTATCCAGCACCCTCTGCTGAGAGATAAAGCTAAGCAACTGCAGCAATATGCCAAGTAGAAACGTTCTCATGCTTGTGGAGGCTTTACTGATAAAGTATCGCACAGTAACAGAGATGAAAGACATAAGACTGTGAGCCACTCTTACCTCATTCCAGACAAAGGGTCAGATGTCCTCCAGTTGCTCCCAGAGTCTCCTCTCTGCAATCTTGTTGGGCGGACGGAGTGTTAACCTGCCCAGTAAGAGTGAAACAGACTTAAATGTCGCCTGCGGACGTCTGAGTTTTACATTTTTCAACATACAGGCATTTCACAGTTTATTTTTTATTGTATGTTCTTTGTCTCTCTGCTGTGTGAAGTCTCTCTGTCACCGAGTGAGAATGGATCCCTCTTCCATGTTCTGTCAACAGTTGGCAGTAAAAAGTACTCAGAAGGGTGGAGTTGTGGGGGGCAAGCGAGGAGAAGACAAAGAAAAGGGGGTGGGGGGTGTGAGAAGGGGATGGTTTCTGGCATCTTGAGGATTTCCCTTCATTTTATTTGGCTTTTTACTATATAAGTCCTTTCTGAAGCTTGTCGAGAAACCGCCCAGCAAAGGAAGAGGCGGATGCCTACTGTCACTCAACTGAACGTTCCATCAGTTGGTCCCACCCTGTTAGAAAAGAGAGAATAAAAGCGGTACTCGGTCCGCACTGCATCGCCTGAACTTCCCAGGGCAGAGGGACACTGAGACGCTGCGCTGCTTGAGTGACAATCGCAGACAATGAGGGATAAACATGTACTGTGATGCATATTATTGTGCTTATAAGCTGAAGTCTACAGTGTTTAAAATATTTCCTTTTGGGAAGCGTTATTTCTTCACCTGGGGTGCTTGTCGACCGGGCCTCTGTGGTCCCCCGCATCTTCTATCCCCTCTATAGCCCCTCTCCTCTTTAGGCCACACCCCTGCAAGCTCATGCCCCTCCCCTTTTCTACAGACAGGGAATGATCAGCTGGATTGTTCAGGGCCTGGGCAAGGTGGTCCCTCAACCTGACGACAAATATCAAGAGGGTCCGGAGCCCGAGGAGACAACAGAGGTGAGAGGAGACAGGAGACGGTGACAAACAGACAGACAAACGCACAGTGAGGGATTGTGGGTCACGGCAGCTGGCCGGGGGAAGCCGAGGGCGGTACGTCGTTCAAAAACGGTCGGCTGAGAAGGGCCGATCGCCGCGCTCACCCCCTCTGACCACTTCCAAACCCACCAGGACTCTGAAGTTCAAGCGGAATTCAGACTGATGATCTCAGCGCTCATCTAATGAGACACATCGGGGTGTTCGTGGCGTTTCATACAACAACCAGCCTCTTAGCTCCTCTTCATCAGCAATGGATGAAGTGATGCTGAGCAGCTACAACAAATACATTCATTTTTTATTTATTCCCAGGTTCATGAGGTTCAGGAACTTCCAGGTAAATTTCCATATCGCTTTTTTTCTAACCTTAAACACTTGCTGTTGGTTCTCATCACGTTTGAACTCAGTCGTGTTTTGCATACAAACGTATCTAAATGTCACTCGGAGCTGTGGGGTGAATAATCAGTGTGTACACTGTCCTCCCCAGATGCAGAGCCTCTCCCGCACATCTCAGTCCTGGAGGTGGTGTCTGAGGACGAGGTCAGGGAGGTCAGCTGCCACAGTCAGTCTTTACCCCCCAGGTCTGGCCATCTCCCTCTTCTCTGCACACATCACCCTTGCCTAATATGTAAATTCCACACAGGGCCACCCCCCTACCCAGGTGTCTGTGTGTGTGTTGGCCCATGACCCCCACGTGTGGCTTCACCTCTGCAGGATGGTGGACTGGATAAAGCAGAGCTTTGAGAAGGTGGTGCCCCACCCGGTGGACCTGCAGTCCTCGGTCAGCGTGGAGGAAGCGCTGAAGAAGGAGACCTCAAGCTGCGACTCAGGTGGCCCCAGATATCTGAAGTGCTTTCTGCATGTGTCTGCATGTTGCTCTCCCTCCTTTGCGTCGTACATCTCAGATGCTGGTTTTTGTGGCTGCGATTACAGCAGCTGCCATCATGACCAGAGGAAGGTGTGAGAAAATAGCTGAGGAAAACCTCACTTTTCCTGTGGAACCGTCGTCTAATCCCTCACTCTGTCTGCCATTCCCACAGTCGTCTGTTCCTCATCTGAGGGGGGAAAAGCAGCCGAAGTGGAGACCAAAGGAGTGAAGTGAGTGTGCAGAACAACAGCGCCCCGCAGTGGAGGAACTGGATAGTGCGGGAGCAGGTCCAGGCTGGTTCCCCTGTGTAACGCGTCCTTCTGCTCTGCCCGCAGCATGGTGGGCTGGATCTTCCAGGGTCTCGGCCGCATGATGCCACAGCCAGTCCTGAAGTCCAAGGGGGACATGGATGTGAGTGCGGCTTCAGTTCCCTCTCAGCCCAGGATTTCAAAGCTGTTAAACAGTCAACTTGCTCTGGTCAGAGAGATCGACCGAGTGAGCAGGTCAAAAGCCCCAGGAGAAAGAGACACTGATTCTGACTGTAGTGGGACGCTGAAGTGTGTTGGTGGAGCCACCAGGGAAGACGGTGTATCATTTAGATGCCGGTTATCTCATTTCTGATTGACTGTAACTCACTCGTCTTTATTAACTTACACGTGATGCAGTACTAGAGCACCGACTTGACAAGCCTTCACGTGATGCTCACAGTAGAGCTGACAAGCATGATGTGTTGTGATTGTTTGTTGCTGTCCCCCTGTGCAGGACACCGCTGTGGCTCTGAAGAGTGGTGAGTTCATATTTTGCACCAACAATATTTTCACTTTTGCAAGTAGAAGGATTTAACACATCTGTGAGTTATGTTAGTTTTCTTGAACGGAGGTAAGAAAACTATCATAAATGGGAGGGTCTGTCTTTCCCAAAATGGAAAGAGAGCAGATATTTTTTGTTTGTCTTCCAACGACATCATTACATATGTTAATGCCAAAGATCAGTGGTTGGAAGAACTTTTGCTTTTTCTTCTGTCATTCCCTCTTATTTATGTCCCATCGATGCATTTTCACTGAGGGGGGAGGGGGGCTGCAGCAATGCACTGGTTGCAGCAGACTATGCCCAGTAGGGGGCACGTTCCTCAGAATACTACTGACTGGGTTTGCATTGGTCCTATTTTGGTCCAAAAGGCAGGGAGAAGTGGTCACAATGGCTGATATTTTTTCAGTTAAATACTACAAGCAAACAGGTTGTGACAGAACTAAGAGAGCAAAACTGCTGCACGTTTCCAGCGCCACGTAACCTGCAGTGAATTAAAATAAATTTAAATTTAAATTTCTAAAAACCAATTCAGAGTCTCACTGTGAGATCCAAGTGTTACACCTCAGTCTTGATTCTCCCTGTTGATCCTGTTCGTGTCCCCCTCCTACAGCATGTGTGCAGCAGGACCCTGCAGAGATGGTCCTGGAGGAGGTGGACTCAGACTGGGAGAACGCGAAGCAGGACCAAGCTGATGTAGCAGAGCTGGAGGAGAGGTGAAGAGGACAACATGCTCCTTCCTTTTGCCCCCATCGTTGTAACCCTGCATTATTCCGTTCATGATCTCCCTTTTGCACTAAGTCCCCCCTGACCCGGCTCTCCCCAGACTGCAGGAGGAACGGCTGCGGGTGGCCCGTCTGGAGGAGGAGATGGCAAGGCAGGCGGCGGAGCAGGCGGCCCGACTGCTGCAGGAGGAGCAGGAAGCAGCCCGGGCTCTAGACCAGGCCCACAGCGGAGAGTAGGTCCTTCGTCCTCCCAGACTCCCCCTCTGCACTGCACCTGCAGAGGAGGTGTCTCTGGCTCCACAAAGGGTTGTGCTGAACGGTAGACGTGACCACACTTCACTAGTGCTGGAACAGGACCGACAGACCGTCCTCACAGGTCCTCCTTCTTTTACACCATCCCATCATCACCGTCTAACACAGGGCTTCTTGAGTAGCTGAGCCTCTGACTCGGGGGTTTGCATACGGTTGATGAAGACGTTTTCTGTGTCGCCCTGCAGACTACAGACGATCCGGGAGGAGAATGAGGATGAGATGAGCAGGATGTCAGAGTAAGTCTGTACTCCCTACATGGTGATGGGGTCTCTGGACCAGAGTCACTGTGAGGCACTGGTTCCATAGCTGCTCTCTGCACCCTGCTAACATCACCGTTTCTGCACGCACCCGTGTGTGTGTGTGTGTGTGTGTGTGTGTGTGTTACTCTGGCATGCTTGCCCTGCTCCATTTTCTCTCTGTAGGTCCCTGCTGGATGTGTGTCCTGTGGAGACCATCGGTTCCACAGAGGTCACTCGTCCTGTCGAGGTCATTCATCTTACAGATGCCGCTGGACCCATGGAGGTTGTGTGTCCTATGGAGGGCCGACCCCCCTCCGTCTGCTCTGAGGCCGAGCTGACAGATTACCCCGAGGAACCAGTCCGGACCCCATCTCCACCCCCCGGTGAAGCAGCGCCGGCAAGGAAGAGGGACTCTTTGGCCCCCGAGGTTCCCGAAATGGGGACGCCGCCGGTGATGTGCCAGCCTGACCCTATTGACAGGCGGTCCCCTTCTCCAGCCGGGACTCAGGTAATGCAGAGCTGCAGTTGGGCATCATGGGAAGGCACAGTACAGTGGACAGATCTCTGGTTTCTCATTGGCTGTTTCTTTGGGCTGTGCAGGAGGATGAAACGGCCGAGGACGGGTGTGGGGGTGAGTGTGTAATTTTCCTCTGTCGTGCTAAACGGTGCACAGCAAAGGGGCGCAAACCCCAACACGACTGTAGCGCACCTCCTCCGGCTGCTCCAACCGCACTGCATGACTGTGCTGCGATCTCTGCCTCTAGTCCCCACCAGCTGCACCGCGGTAAAGAGCTGCCTCATGGGGCTGCCCCACGTATCCGAGTCGGTGGAGCGAGTGAACCAGCTGCTGCGGGAGAACGCTGTCACGCCGCTCAAGCTGCCTGCACAAATGCCCCAGCAGCTGCCCCTGCAGCTCTCCAAACTGCCCCAGCTTGCCCAGCAGTACTACCTCAACATCATGAACCACATCAACAGCCTCAAGCCCCAACAAAGTGCCTAAGCAGCAGACCCCCGACCTGGAGCTACAACCGTTAGAGGCCTTTCTGCCACTGCCCACTCCCTCCCCTTCCTGCAGAGCCACGGAGTTGCCCACCATCCCCAGCTTGCACCCTGCTGACCTGTTAAGACACCAGTCAGGCCTGACCCACCCCAGCGGCCCCTCTGTGGGGGGCCCTGGCGCCACCCAGCCTTCCATCAGGTGACCTGTCTCTTCTTGTGGGTCTTCCCTGGATTTGCAGGCACGTTACTGCTCTGCTGTGCTGTGCTGTGCTGTGCTGTGCTGTGCTGTGCTGTGCTGTGCTGTGCTGCACTAGATTGTTCACAGATCTTCAATGTGTTGTACTGGTTTATCTACAACCCATCTCCTCATCATACAAGCACAGCTAAGACCAGAAGTTGGTTTCTAACTCAGTTTATTTAGAACTCCAGTAAGAAACAAATAATATTTTACAGATGTCTCGGTTTATTTAGAGGCTATGTTTTGTGAACCTGAGACACAGCTGTGTTAAAGAAGAACTCCTCCACACTGTAGCACTTAGCGGACTTTACTGACATCGATCAGCTAGGAGTGTAAATACAGGCTGTTTAACCACAAACCGAATATTTAGAACTGAGTGTGATGTGATTAAAAAAACATAAACCAAAAAAATAGTTGTTCTTCAAAAGAGCAGCCAGAAAACACAATATTTTTCCATTCTTTGAGTTGGACAATACGTATAGTTACTACTATTAATAATGGCAGCACAGTGTACGCGGGGGTGCTGAATGCCTCAGGTACACAACTGCTCTCTGGCGTACAGTGCGACAGTCATAATCGAACAATAGTTTTACACTCATACATGTGTGCTGATTTCAGGCTCCAGGCTCCAGCATTCAGTCAACATACCCCAGATTATCATCCCACAAAGCCAGAACTCTGTGGACAGCAGGTGAGTTGCCATGAGACCATCTGTACACCCAAGGCAGTGACAGGTCAGTCATTGTCAGTGGTTTCCTTGGTGTTGGTCATTCTGGGGGTGCCAGTCTCTTCCACACCCAGACACAAGTTTTGTCTGACCAGTCTTCCTCTGCTCTCCTCAGCCAAATGGCACTGCTCCCAGGGGATGAGGCCGAGACAAAAGATGATGATGGGTGAGACCCCACCGTACTTGGCCAGAAGAGACTGGTGCATGATGAAGGCTGGACCGGGGATTGTGTCCTAGTATTACTGCAATCTGAAAGAACCCTGTGTTCACAGAACGACGGTTCGGCCAGCTTCAGCCCCCTGTCAGCCTGTCAGCATGGTGGACGAGCGGCTGCTGGAACTGGCAAAGCTCTTCAAGGAGAGGACGGAGCGCATCAAGGAGAGGCTCGTCGACCCAGATGAATCGGAGGAAGAGAGTCCGGCTTCCTGTAAGTCCTGCTGGCACAGATCTGTTACACTGCTGTGTCTGACAGTGTGGGTGGCAAACACCACAGGCATCAGGGATGTTGGTGCATCTCATTTTCCTGCTGGGTGGGGGTGACCCCTATGACCCACATCATGCAAAACTGGACAGCGGACTCACCTCTGTCCCACTCACATCATTTCTCCTCCTTCTCTGTGGCCTTTTGACCGGCAGCCCCTGCCAAGAAGGCAGATGCACCCCCGCCACCTCCTCCCCCTCCAGCAGGTGGAGAAGGAGCAGCTGCCCCTGAGCAGAAGGCAGACGAGCACTTCTACGACCTGCTGGGGTGGCAGGTGAAAATGCCATCATGGCTCAAGACCATCCTGGAGTACCGCTTTCCACAGAGCATTGACCCCTACACTGGTGAGACTCTTCCACTCATTCTAGGTCCTCATTGTTTATGGATATCTGGATGTGGATGTCACAGGAAGGTGCACAGTTGATGCCTGAGAATTCAGAGTCAGGACCCTCCGTTTGCCAGCTATGGCATCGATGCAATCGCTGAATTTGCCCCGCAGATCTGATCTACGTCATATGGCTGTCCTTTGTCACCTTGGCCTGGAACTGGAACCTGTGGCTGATTCCAGTGCGCTGGGCTTTCCCCTACCAAACGCCTGAAAACATCCACCTGTGGCTGCTGGCCGACTACACGTGTGATGCCATCTACCTACTGGACATCCTGGTCTTCCAACCCCGCCTGCAGTTTGTCAGAGGTGGAGATATCGTGGTGGGTCATCAGGGAGCAGCTATCATGGCAACGCAATGTTAATAACTGTCACAGACTCAAAAAAATGGTGCTTTGTTTTCATTCTAGTGTGACAGAAAAGATATGAGAGAAAACTACATGCAGACAGAGCGCTTCAAGGTAACAACCTTCAACACGATATCCAAGTTCCATTATTATGCCTGTTTGTTACATTCCGCACTGAAGGAGTTTTCCAGTGTTTCATCTCATGTACTGTATAAGCTTCATTTTCTTTCATTTCAGATGGATATCCTCTCTCTTGTTCCCCTGGAGGTGTTTTACTTCAAAACAGGTGTCAACTCATTGCTCCGCTTCCCTCGGCTGCTCAAGGTGAGTCTCACTTTTCAAACTGTTGTTCTTCTCTGGATCTTCTGGCTAATAAGCAGATGACAGATGTTCCTCAGCAAAAGATCAGGCTGCTCAGACTGTAGCAGATCAAATGCATTTGTGCCCTTCCACAGTACATGGCTTTCTTTGAGTTCAACGATCGCCTCGAGGCAGTCCTCAGCAAGGCTTACATCTACAGGTAGGATGATGGATTTACACTGAACAGATACTAGAGATAAACGTGCTTTCCACTAGCTTCATCAAATGTAATTACAACACTGACAGTCATCACTGTAAATAAGTAATTATGCATGTTCAATGCAATGCATTATGATTTCACCCGCAACGTTCTCTACCTCTGTCTCCTCTCAATTCCTTCCCCGTAATGAACATGCCAGGGTCATTCTGACCACAACGTACCTGCTCTACTCACTGCACATCAATGCTTGCCTGTTCTACTGGGGGTCCGACTACGAGGGTCTTGGCTCCACCAAGTGGGTCTACAATGGAGTTGGAAACAGGTGAGGTAGCCTTCAGGTGGAGTTCGCGTGTTTCTTTGGGCGACTCAGCAGCATGACAGATATATGCTTTCTGATTGTTTGAAGTGTCTCACTTTCCAACCGCCTCTCTGTCACATCCAGTTACATCCGTTGCTACTACTTTGCTGTGAAGACACTGATCACCATCGGAGGCCTTCCGGACCCTACTACCCTCTTTGAGATCGTTTTCCAGCTCGTCAACTATTTTGTAGGAGTCTTTGCCTTCTCCATCATGATTGGACAGGTTTGCAACTCTCAGCAGGGTGTTTGTACATGACATCATCAACACCCAAAAATCAAAGTTTTGTCTCCCTCCATCCCTCCAACGCTCTCCATTTGGCTTTCTGCCCTGTTTCAGATGAGAGATGTTGTGGGTGCTGCCACAGCAGGACAGACCTACTACCGGGCTTGCATGGACAACACCATCAAGTACATGACCTCCTATCGCATCCCAAGCCAAGTCCAGAACCGGGTCAAAACCTGGTATGACTACACCTGGCAGTCCCAGGGCATGTTGGGTAAGGAATGCATGTGGAGGTCTGTGTTATGTGTGTGACTCCGGGATCAAGGCTAATGACCAAGTCATCCACTTTGTTCTCTCACCATGGCAGATGAGCAGGAGTTGCTGGTTCAGCTGCCAGACAAGATGAGGCTGGACATCGCTGTGGATGTAAACTATGCCATTGTCAGCAAGGTGGCACTCTTCCAGGTATGTTGAATGAAACTGTACTAACCAGTCAGAGGTTCATTAGTTCACCATCAGCTGTTATGCTATCAAACAGGATGTTTCCAGTACTTTTGACATATTTCCACACATTCAGGTGAAGATGTACACTAAAAGCAGCCTCCTGCTATTTCTTCACTCTTAACTTTCTCCTTCCATTCCAACAGGGCTGCGATCGACAAATGATCTTTGACATGCTGAAGAGGCTCAAGTCCGTCGTTTACCTGCCAGGAGACTTTGTCTGTAAAAAGGTGGCGAGACGTGTGTTCTAGGGAGCTTCCTGCTCCTGATTTTTTGTACAAGTGTGAATTGACCCATGTCTCCTAAATCAACAGGTTTTCTGAGGTCAGGCTAACGCCAACCTTTTCAGCCACCCCTCCATCGGGGTCCAGTTCTTCAAATGAATAATTTGCTCTTTTAAATCAGTTTTGTTTTGACTAGTGGGTGAAGTGACAGTAGGCCCCTAACTGGAGGGTTCTTCAGGGTCATTGGCAGAACATACCTTTTGCGTGGCAGAACATACCTTTTGCGTGGCATCACCAAGCCAAATTCCTCCTGTCCTGCTGGGGAATGAAGCTCTGGCCCCTCCTGTTTTATAGGGCGAGATTGGGCGTGAGATGTACATCATCAAAGCGGGTGAAGTCCAAGTGTTGGGTGGCCCTGATGGAAAGACCGTCTTTGTGACCTTAAGGGCAGGCTCCGTGTTTGGAGAAATTAGGTGAACAGCTCCTCTCTTGCAGTTCTCAACTCCATATAATATAACAAAATTAAATCATACAAAACAGAAAAATTTGATTTTCAGAAGAGGATTCAAACCAACAATTAGTCTGGTCATATGATCAGGGACCTTTGTTAGCACACAAATCTGTTGTTTTGGGTTTAGTAATTTGTATTCTTTGGTAGATGCTGAAATGGATGGACGGGGTGTGAACTGAGGTAATGATGGTGCTTAAGTTATAGAAAGGCCTTTAACACGTGTCTCCACTGTGATCCTGGGTGGTGCTCTGGGGCAACTCTAGCTTGCTGGCAGGAGGTGGTGGAAACCGCCGGACAGCCAACGTGGCGGCACATGGCTTCGCAAACCTCTTCATCCTGGACAAGAAGGACCTCGCAGAGATTCTGGTGCACTACCCCGAGTCTCAGAAGCTGCTGCGGAAGAAGGCCAAGTAAGAAGCATGTGAAGGGTTTGAGCCATGTGATCAAGTTATATGGGTGTCATTGGATTTCTATTGTTTGTTCTGTTGCTATCTACATCCATGGTTCAGATGCACAGTAAGCCACAGTTCTGGAGTAGAGTACAGCATGGAGGGTGGGCATGAAGCCTGTGACCGTTCTTTAAACACCTCACAGCTCAGAAGGTGCAACACAGCACTTTAGTTATGGTTACTCTCTCTGTATCCCAGGAAAATGCTGACAAAGGACAAGAAGCCCACAGGTGATGAGGGCAAGGAAGTTGTTCAGGTGATTCCCCAACGCCCAGAGACTCCCAAGCTTTTCAAAGCGGCACTGGTGGTCACAGAGAAGTCCGGCATCCAGGGTACCTTCTCTGAGTTGAAGGAGAAGAGACAGAGGTCCTTTCGGGAGGTAGGAACACATGGAAGCTGTGGTGCTTTCTGAACATACACTGAGTCACTATGATTACACTTACTGCCACACAAATAATCCTGCATCTGTAGTATGTATCCTGTGTGACATTCTCACACCTCATTTCTCAGCGACCTTCCCCCGGGCTCGTACCCTTGCCCATGCCTATGACAGAGAGGCCTGGCGGTGTCCTCTGGTCTGTCTGATGCCTGTCAGCATGGTGAAGAGGGCAGCTCTATGAGGGTGGCAAAGAGTGAGCAGGACAGGGAAGGAAGCATGAGGAGATCACAAAGGGGCTGGACAACACACCCATATCCAGTGAAGAGGTCAACGTGTGATCTTCATCCAGTCACGGTCTTCAGCTCCACAGCCCCTTTAAATGTGAACACACCCTGCAGCTCTTCCAATGTACTAGATCATTTTTTCCACCAGTTTGTCTGCTTGTGTCCCTGGCAACAGCCACTCCCAAGCAGTAGCCCTGAGAACAGAGGAATCCAAACCACAGTGATCACAGTGCAGTGGTCACGGTCTGCTGCAGCATCTGTGGTTTTCCCCAGTATAATGACCCACTTTCCCACATGCTTTAAATCCAAGCCTCCACTTCTCCACTGTGTCTCTGCCGATGATGGATGCTGTTGATTCTTTAGTTCCAGCTTATGCCGAACCTCCAATCCCGGCTCAGTCTAAGCAGATGGCAGACATACACCATCTCGGCGTATTTCTGCTATCTGCAGTTTATCTCCAGGTCTGCTGTGAGCCCACACTAAGTTTCTACCAGTGTGTCCCACCCTCCCCACATAACAATCCCGAGCAGCTCTCCAAGTTCTCCTCACTGGACCATGTGGTGACATCATTCTGAAAGAACCTCACTCGTGTGTCTGAGAGGGAAGGAGCTGCTTTTGTTATGATACAGCCTTTGATGCGACGTCGGTGAGCTTTATTATAATTACAATAACGATGCTAATAATGATACGTTTTAGGCATGCAGTGTTTCTACTGGTCCTTTTAAGCAGCCTTCACATTGTTTATGACTATTTTTATAGAAGCAGTTACATCAAAGGCTGTAGTAACCACAACTTACTGGTTGCCTTTTGTCTACTCTTAGCTATAAAGCTAGCTGTACCACGAGTGTAGTAACATACTGTAGGTAACCATGTTCTGCACGTGTAAAGTATTTAGTAACATTTCATTAGTTTTTTCTTCAAATGTTGGATGATACCCACAACACATCATTTTCATAACATTTTGATTATGTTTTATCCAAATTTTCACAACACAAGTGCACCGTTTAGAATAATTTCTATTTATGCCACACGTGCCCAATTGCCCCACTGAAATACACAAGAGCAAAGACTTTGCTGATTTGGGGAAATGGGGCCATATATGTGAGAAGTTCACATTTTTCTTTACAACTTAATGCAGAAACATCCGTTTTGTCACATTTTCTGCTTTCCAGAACTTGCTCCATTTCCACTGTAAACCATGATTTTTTGCAGCAAAAATAGGTGTCGAAATAAAAGTAATGATAGGTAGTTAAGTGTCGCTTTAAGACCGCAGGCGTGTAGTGTGTTCCACCATGAAGTGTAGCTACGCTGCTCTGCCTGTCATCTCAGTAACCCTCTCATTCGACTCATGTTTTCTAAAGACAGCAATTCTTTATGGATGTCTTCTAAGCAACCTGTACGGAAGATGGGTTGAAAGATGCATCAGAGTAAATAATGCTATTCCTATATATTTGACGCTGATGCACCTTTGAGTGTTTCGAGCAATACAACTTCTGAATGTAAAACTGACACTTGTGTCCATGGTGGTATGAACTTCTGCAAGGATGGTAAGTCATCCCAGAAGCAGGAATGTTTAGAAACAGCTGCATAACATGCTGAGATAACATACTGAGCAAAGGGAAGGAAGTTAAAAACTGCTCCCATTGTTTGTCACATCCATATGCACAGAAAAATGGCGGGAACTGAAACAATGCTGAGCAAGACGCATCAGGAAGGGGAAGTCCTGACTGATTCGCAGCACCGTGTTATCAAAGTTTCTTCAGCATCATAGTCAGAGTAATTACATTTATTTTAGTGATATTTATATTTTTAAGATTGTGAAAAAAAACTTAGACAAATTAAAATTCTACAATCATTTTTACCTTGAATCTAAGTTTTGTATCCAGATTTATTGAATGATAACTGTAAAACATGACCGTTCAAAATTTTTTAGTTTCCTTCAATGTGACGTTGATGTCCAGTATTAAAGAGTCTTGATTTAATAAGATGACCTGTCATCTGGTAGTCACATAATAGAAATATAATGTAATCTGAGTCTATGCAGACTGTACTATAGACAACTAAGTTGAGGTGACACTGGGCACAGCAGTGAACCTGTAAATATTATAACACTCAGTGTAATAAGAAAGGATGTGAAGTGCAATATGTGACATACATTATGATATACTGTCCACAGCATGAAGGCTGTATTACAAAAAAATGCTGAACGTACTGGAAATATAGTTTCTGAACATATTCACAATACTTTGGAAGTATAATGGATTCATTTCATCTAAATGTTTACACATTAAATCAGACATAAGCTACAGAAGCTGAACTGCACTGAACATGTACAGACATACTGAATTAATTTTGTGTACCGTGAAAAATATCTTATTGACTGTAAATTCTATATTTAAAAATACACAGAGCAACAGCTGTATGACACCTGCAATGTTTCTGTGCTGTATCCGTATGCGTTTTGTGTAACATGTAGATTGTAAATAAAATACATCACTTTAGCAGTAATACTTCTTTAAATACCTTCAAAAATATATTAAAAGTTTCTATCATATCGTGCATGAACATGCCCTTGACTGTTGACTGGTCATTGTGGTTAAACCTCCACTCACCTGACATCTAAAATTACATTTAAACTGAATTTGAAGTGTTTTCTCCACTTTCCTCTTCCAGTTCCTTCATCACACAGTGATGTATAATGGCTGTATTATGAATAAATAGTGAAATTATGCAAGTCAGTGAGTAGATGGTAGATATGTGGAACCTGTGCCTCAGTGACGTACAGACTGACCTGAATGCGGAGGAAGGAGGTCCAGGTCGCGTCAAACATCTTTCTGGCTACAAGAACGTCGTAAATAAGAAGGCAGAAAACAAAAACAAAGATATCAATGCAAACGCAGAAAAGCGCTAAAAATAACATTTTCTTCCTTTTTATTAAAGCACTAAATGGCTGAGGTAACCACCCTACCGCTTTCACCACAGCTGCCAGCCTTTAACTCGTTCGTGTTTGAACGTGGACACCGCGTTGTTACTTGTCCGACCCACGGAGGTGTGCGGTTCATTTGCTGAGTCGGTGGTCCACATGGGGACGGTCGGTTTCTGCCCTTAGTCCTGCGCCCAAACCGAGCGCAGCTCATTGTACACCGTTTTTACCCCCTTTTACCCCCCTTACTCTTCCCGCTCTCTCTCTCTCGCGCGCTCTCTCTCTCTCTCCGTCTCGCGCTCGTTCGCGCGCCCGGACAGTCTCGTGCCCAGCGAGCAGACCGGACTCTCGGCCGGAGCGGCTTGTCTCAACACAGCTCCTCTCAGACTCTCTCGTGTAAAACTATATGTGTGATATTATCCGAACAAGTTAATATTTATGTGAAGGTGAAGAGTGTCCTTGTTTGGGGAAGCCGGCCATCCGGCGGCGGGTTCGAAAGGTGAGACCTCCTGGAGCGGAGCCGTTTTCGCACCGCTTTTCGTGGTGTTTGTAGGTGCAGCGGCCTGGAGGACAGTTTGTTGGGCAAACGGCGGTGTCTGTGGGGGGTCCGTGGTTGCTGCTACCTGTGTGAGTCTTATGTCTACAAGTCTTCGATCTAGTGTTTAATACAAGTCGGAAACGCACTTTTCTCACACACTTTGTGTTTTCTGGTGTTTGTAGGTGAACAGGATCTCTCTCTCGCTCTCTCTCTCTCTCACACACACACACACACACACACACACACACACACACGGAGTGTTGTCCACTCTGGAGTTATTTTTAGTTTTCTGTCTTCACCCTAAGGGAACATTATTGATCTGCTCTCATTTCATTTCTCTCTCTCTCTCACACACACACACACACACACACGCACACACACACACTAGGTCCCAGTGTGCTGTTACATGGTAGGTTAAGGTAACACTGTGCTGAACTATTGAACTGTAAAACTATTATTTACCATGGTTTAATTTTTTCCATATTTAACTGTATCAAAACTCAGACTGTTGGGTTTCCCTTCATCCCTGGCTGCAAACAACACCCTTCTGTGTGTGTTTCTCATCTTAGACCTCATTACGTTTTATTGAGCCGGACTGACTGGAGGGATGTCTGCTGGTTAAAATGAATGAATGAATGAATGAATGAATGGATGGATGGATGCCCCTGTGTAAACAGCAGGTCAGTGGCCAGAAGTCCTCAGGAGTTTCCCGTGTTATGGGAAACACACATTCACACACATTCCACAGCTCTGTGTGCACAGTGCTGCTGTGTGTGTCCTTATGTAACAGCCTCTTGTAGGAATGTGTGTTTCTGAGGGACATCTGCACTAAACTAGTTTGGGGCTACGGCCCTTCCCTTGTCCTGCCTTTTGAAAATACTCATATTTCCACATAACTTGCATGGTTTTTTTTTGTTTGCCAGGGCCATGTGACATTCACAGAGGTTGGTATGGCATGATGTAGATGTGTGTGACAGAACACAGTTCCCTGAGAGCACTTAAATAACAGGCCACCATTTCTTGTGGAAAAAAGGGAGGCTAAAAAAGAACACGTGGGTGGAAGTGACTTCATAGTGTGTCCAAAAATGGGGAGAGGATGCTGTTTATGTTTCTCATCAGTAGAATAAATATCCACATACCTTCGAGCAACTTGAATATGTCAGCCGGACGCATCGTTTTTCCACAGCCTCTGAATGGGATGTTGCAGAATGATGAAAAAAGGAGCTGTGACTGAATGTGAATGTGGAGACCTGTTGTGGGGTCTTTGTGACCAGCAGCGTTCTATCTCCTTACAGGTCCAGTGATCCTGTCTGATTTATGCCTCTAATGAATAAGCTGTGGAAGCAGTTTGCCGCTTTTCACAGTTCTGTGGATACAGAAACAAGGAAGGATTCTGTTTTCAACCAGATGGGTTTCAAAAAGGGCTTTAACTTTACAGTCATGCTTTACACAATAGATAATTTTCTGTCCTCTTTAGGTCCGTTAGACCTTGGTGTTCCACAGTAATCGTCTCCGCTGTCTAACAGTACCAGTGTTGGCCTTTTGAGAGATTTACCCGTGTTTTGTTTGTTTCTTGAAGTTTGTGTGGCTCTCTGTTTATGGGGCCTTTGAGGCGGTGACTGAGATGGAGATATGGATGTTGGAAGCAGGATGTTGTGGCCAGAGGGGTGACTGAAAAATGACTGCTTCCCAGCTCCACCACATCCCCCCCCCCATCTATCTCTTTTCCGGACTCTGATGTTGTAATTTCTCCACGTCTGCTTGTTACGTAAGATCTTTTGACTGAAAGCAGACAGTGACTGCAGTTGAGTTCCTCATATGGCCAGTAGGGGGTGCAAATGACCTCTGATGTCCTCCTTTACCCACAGATGCAGCTCTGGACAGCAGAAGCTCTATAGCACGTTCTAAATCCTTTTGTAATTTCAGGTTCTCTTTAAATCGCAGACATCCTTGGTTCAGAGCGGGGGGGGGGGCTACAGCAAATTGGTATTAGGAAAGTGGTTCAACAAGGTGTCACAAAGCTGAGATATAACGAAAAGCTGTCTGAAAAAAGTCACATTGAAGACCTCTGACCTGTGGCGGTTAAACCCTGCAGCCTTGTTGAATTAAAAGCCTTAGCCATGAGACCAGCATGTGGGGTGCAGACGTTAACCGCGTTCATTGGAGTTTTTTATTTCCATTCTGTATTTTCCGTGTTTTGCTGTGGTGAGTCAGGCTCCGGCAGCGACAGGCTTTTTTTGGGTGGCTGTGATTCGCACCATGGCAGCAAAATTCTCTATCCTATCATTATGTATTTGAGTTTTTCCTCCACCCTGTTTTAGTGTGTTGCTGGAGGCAAAAAAGTTCATAGTTAGGAAGGTGAAGGGCATGTGTAATGTTAAATGAAAAAAGTGTAACATTTAAAATAATTTAGTCTTCTGTATGTGAGGGAGATTGTGCACGTTAAGAACCCTATTGATCAGTGGAGCATTGTAGTGACAGGGCTGATCCTGCAGTTTAAACCCACCACCACTTGCTAAGGGGCCTTTCAAGGCCACAACCACAGCACCCTTTGCTATTAGTGCTCTGTCTTGTTCTCCCCTGTGATCTGAGATTGAGTCACAGAAATGTGTGCTGGACAAAAGTTTGTACACTGGCTTACAATTTGCAAACATAGGAAGTCTGGGACTGGAAGTCTGTATTGTAGCTCCAGGGTCATTTTTTATACGACATCACAGTCAACAAAAAGGGTAAGGTTAAAAGAAAATGTTGTGTATAGGAAAACGGTTTCACTGTATATTTCACATTAATCCTTAATTTAATGCCTCTTCACAGCAATATATAAATCAGGCTGTTTCACTGTTATTACTGAAATTGAGTTGAATTAAGGTGGCTGCATGCTGCTGTCAACAGCTCACATCCACACTTCTTTAAGCTGAAATTTTAGAAAACTGATAAGAAATTTTGAAAAGATTATTTTTAAAAGTAAAATTTTCAAAAATTCATAACTCAACCATTTGTAAATGGAGCATCTGCTATATATGCCATTTGAGTTTTATGGCAAACACTCTGAATCCACAGAAGTCAGACTGCTATGTCTGACCGACACTTGCTTGAGACACCGGAACAGGTGACTCTCCTGAATCTGTGTCACAAAACTGCACAAACACTTAGAGAATCCAAAGGTAAAGCCTGTTGCTCCTCTCTCCCTTAAGCTGCTTTAACACTTAGGTTGGCTTCAAAATGCAGGATGTTGTCACCTTGTGAAAGTAGTTTGACAAATATTGATCATTTAAATATTATTTAGTATACCGGTATTTCAATTAAGTAATTGTTTGGGTAGAAAATTTGGCTTTTGCAGCTACAAATTATACATCATGTATGAGCTGAACAATGGCTTAATTGGTTCATGTTTCATGCCACCCACTGCAGGAGTGGCGAGTCTCTCCTTAGTCTAATTTTAGGTCCGTGCCACTCTGTTTGATTATGTTTGACTAGTCCCACCCTTCTAGAGAATTCTGCTGACAGGTTTACGTATGCGTGTGTGAGCCTTTTATGGCTCAGATATGAAACTGATAACTCAGCCAGACTGACAGAACAATGAGGAACAGCAGAGTTTGTAAACAATTAAACTGTTACTTTCGTTCCTCTGACTCTCACACAGCCATTGTGTGTCTCAGACGCACAGCGTTCTTCACGTATTCCACAACTGCCATCCACCAGCCAGTCATACCACATTTTTCACTTCCACGTGCCACAGTGGAGGCAAGAGCTTAATGGGTCATTCTGGAGGTAGTGCAAATCTGCAGAGATACGATCGTGACTCCCTGATGCAGCAGAACAGCCAGTCACAGCCGAGCTGATCGGCTTTGGTCATGGTTACAGCTCAATCTGTATTAAGCTGCCAGAAAGTCTTTAGTCTGTGCATTAATTTTTCTCCGCAAATGTAATACATTGGTAGTACCCTGATTGCCCTTGTACACACACATCCTCCCAAGCTAATCCATGTCGCCTCTGTGACAGATGGGTGTTGGATGTGATGAGACACCATTCCTCTTTCTGTCCTTTTGAACGTACAGTGACCACCTCCATAATGGTAGGTGAATGTGTACTGCAATTCCTTTTGACAGTGGTGGACCGGTGTGAAGACGCATCAGACGAGACATGGAATACAGTTGCATAAACCTGTTTGTTTTGTACCAGAAGAATGCTATTGGTAGGGTGGATGTCGTGATTGTTTGACTTTCCACAGACACAAAGCCTTTTCTTTGCTGGTTGTTTTGACTCCCTCTCATTTCGTTGTAGTACCTAGGCAAGGCACAGTGTCACCTGCTTGCGTCAACAGTTCAGTTGATAACCCGGTTCTGGTTGTTAGGGGGGGCTCTGGTTACCTGGTCCCCTTATCTGTGGAAAGCTTTGAAGTGAAACGTGTGTTATGTGTACCAACGTCCTGGCTCTGGTGCAAGATGGGAGTGAACAAATGAGTCAGGGACACAGGTGAGATTCAGCTGGCTTCTGCTCTCGGGATCACAGTACCTATCAGCTGGGCAGGGTTAAAATTCATGTCTAGTTTTTTGAGGAGTGCAGAACTACCTGCTGTGATCAGCCACACAGCACGTCCTCTACTTTCATTTATTTTACTGGCAAATCCAGATCGTCCTTCCCAGCTGCGCAGGTGCACCACATGGGAGTGGAATACAAACTGTTGTCCTCTGGAAGCCAAGTGTTTCACTGTGCTGAGTAGCCTGCTTTTTGACTATGGATCTGCCCAAATTCTGAACCAGAATCTCAGAAGACTGGAAGAAACACAGACAGGGCACACCTGTGGAATTACCTATTTGCAAGAAATCTAATTTCCCAAGGAGGGTGGCTGGCCCTAAGCTCACCTCTGGAGGAGTGACGCAGACATGTATGTGCTCTGCACTCTGGCACTTCTGTCTGTACGCAGCCTCCTCCAGCTCTGCCACTTAACCCCACAGTTGGAGGACCAGGATCTGGACTTGCCCTGCATGAAATGTCGGCGCAAGTTGCGGAGCCGGAGGAGCTCTAGAGAGGGTCTGGTCAGTGAGCCATGCAGACACAGAACATCAGAGGTGAGATCAGTGCCTTCTCTTTCTGTAGGCATAGGTGCTCAAGAATGGTTTTATAGTTGGTTCACATCTTTGTCAGTTTTGTTTTTTTTTTTTTTTTTGTGGGTGAAAGTGGAATTTATATGGGTCTGTGTGAATGTTGTTAAAATGATTTGGTGGTTAGTAAAACTCCCTTTCCTCATTTCTCCGTCCTTGTTTTCTGTGTGTGTGCCGGCATGCACATCTTCATGTCACATTGACCCCTCAGTTTTTATACTTTTCTATGCCTGTGATCTAATCTTCAACCTGATTTTCTTTCATTTCTGTAAGTTTCTCAATTCCAGGACTGATTCTGTCTCACCAACTACAGACATGATAGCAGTTCTTTAGGAACCAGGCACCAAACAAGACTGTTTTATTTTATTTGTTACGCATTTCTTAACATTACATTCAGTGCTATGATAACATTGAGACGCAACCGTGAGGTGTTATCCTTATTGTATTGTCTTTGCTGTGGCACAGTGCCCCAGCCCAGAGCTCTGTAACACATCACAGGTCATCTATAATTCAGTGGCCCAGATGAGTTGGCTGCTTATCCAGGGGGCAGTGGCTTCAGGTGAACAGCCACGATCACACCCCACTGTGTCTGCACTGAAACCCACCTGACTCCCCCAAGTGTCGCTGTTTGACCCCCTCAGTAAGACTCCTTCTACAGGACAGAGTCAGTGCTCTGGCATTTCAATTTAGACCTCATCTAGAGTTTTAGTGATACAATGGCATGGCTGTTGTTGTGCTGTTATCTATAGCCTCACTATATACCTGTTATCTGATCTGTTGTCTTAACTTGCTGTTCAATGCTCTGAGTCACTTTGTGAGAAGAAGCCTTTATAAAAATAAATTGAATGGAACTGATATCTGTCACAGTTTGTGTACACCCAACAGCGGTGGTGTGAGGAATCTCTGGTGTCACCCTGCACCCATGTTTCTGGGTCACCTATCCCCAACACGTTGCTCCACTTCACTGTGTTAAACACTTTAGCCAGCAAAACCAAGCTACAATTTAGAATAAATATTTTAACTGGTGCTTGGATGAGGGGGCAGAGGAGAAAGCAAAGAGATTACGATTGGCTATTGCTAGGCAACTGGTAGAAAGCAGAGTAGGCTGGAGCAGATGGGGAGGGGCAGAGAGGTAGTTGTCATCTGTGTGGTAGGGCACTTTGCATTCCCAAGCGGGCACGCTCTTGAAAGGAGACCACAGGCAGCACCATGCTGATATTTCTAGGTGCTGGCTATCACGGGGAGGGAGGTGAGTACTGAGACCACCGCAGACCCCTTTGCTGAAAGACTGATGGTTCCTTTGTCCTGCCCCAGGGCAGACTCAAAAGCTGTTGCTGTGAACTGCAGATTATTTGTTTTGGGGCCCACATATTGTCTTAATCTAGGTAATCTAGAGTAGTATTCTGGTGGTGACTGGGTTCTTATTCTCATCAGTCTGTCCATTTGGACTTCTATGGATGAGCTGTTACTCCTGTGGATGAGCTGATGTGGTCAATTATGCCTTAATATCAACTGTTGAATGTTACAGGAGGTAGTGAAGAGTAGATATGAAGATAAATGTAGACCAGTTTATATTCAAAAATGACATGGCAGTCTATATGTAAGATTTCTGTAGAAGCAAGAAAGTATTTAACTTGCCAGATCAAGCGTTGCACCGTGTGAGCCGAGTACTCTTACTGTGTTTAATAGGGCCTGAGTGAACGGTTGCAGTTAGTTTGTACAATTTCCTTGCAGTTCCTTAATTCTCATAGATGGGAGGTTAGGATTTCACTCTAAGTGGGATATGACCACTGATTGCATCTACATTTGTCTTCTGTAAATTTCACCTTTAAGTGAACTGGTCCAGTTGTGCTACGATGCTTAGGAACTCAAGTCTGTATGGTCTATGCTGACACACTGCAGTACTGGCACCCCACTGCGGTTGTTAAGCTTTTGGCACAAAAACTGCATATATGAATCTTCCAGGGGATTGTGCATCCTTTAGGGGGTCTCGTGGTTGACCCTGTCGGCCCAATTTGCCTGTTACTCATTGCTAAGCAGCTGGTCATTGGAATGGTCTCCATTCAGATCTAAAATGGGGAAAAAATAGTTGTGCAAAACTTAATAAAATTGTACAATTATGCAGTTACTGGTAAATGTCTCAGTCTCATGCTCCTGGCAGTTCAGAAGATACCCGAACTCCTCAATGAGACATAGCTGTGCAAGACAGACTCCTTTATGGAGTGGAAAATACAAAGGCATCACTCTTAGCTGGACAGCACCAAACTATAGGGATGGGTAGAGTTCCTAATCTGCAAGGTTTCTTCGAACCATGAGGATCAAGAGGATCGGGGGTCTGGTATGCAGAAGTGCAAAGAGAGGTACCTGACAAGGAGTAGCAGTGTCCTGTCATGTTGTCGTATTTAAGCTAGCTGTGGTCTTGTTGGCCCTGGTGTTAAGTGTTGCTGAGGTATTGTCTGTGTATTTGTGTGCTTGATGATTAAAACATGGTTGTTGTGCTTTTTTCTTTTTTTTGACGTTCTAAAAAAAAGCCAGATGTGTACATTAAGTGAGAGGCAAGAAAAGATGGTTACAATTGCAGTGATTTTCTGCTTATGTTTAAAATGTGACACCTGCACTTTTCTTTCCTGTCTGTTTTTAGCTGGCCCAGCAACCCAGTCCACTCTTCGACCCAGCGGTCATGCTTGGCTCACGAAAGACCTGGGACCTTGGTCACGCTCCCTGTTTGCAGGAGCTCTGGAGGAAAGACGTCTCATTGAATGGTGCGTTTCACATGATTTGCAGGTGGAAAAAAGAAAAGCAGTGTGGCAGCATTCCTGAGATTGCTCAGAGACATCCTACACGTGTTTAACAGTGGTATGTGAGAGGGAGAGAGAGATAGAGAGGGAGGTGGGGTAAGGGAGAGAGAGTGAAAGAAAGACGCAGAGAAAGGGGAGGGCTTGGGGCGGAGGAGAAATCAGGCATGCTGCTCACTTGGAGCTGGACATGCGAGCAGAGGGAAAGGCATGCGTTAACAGCACAATAGGTATGGTTGGGAATAACGTTTCATCCTTTCTTGTTCCTTCATTCTTTAGCTCATTTATTGAGGTGCAGTCTGCCTGGTGACGTGAAGGTGACCGAGATGTGTGTGTGTGTGAAATTGCTCTGGCACGGTGGGAGGTTTTTTTGGGTGGGGGGATGTCTTGGCTCCAGTGTTCAAGAAATTCCTGTAACAAGGTTTAGTATTAGCTGTGTTATCAGCCTTGGGTTTTGAAAAATCACCCTGTCCTGCATTACTGTGTTCATGGGGTCTTTTCTCACAATCCATGTTTTTGTGTGTGTATCTGTCAGTGATTGAGGCACAGTGAAGCTAAAGATGTGTCCTTGGTACTGATCACTTCTCTTATCCAGCTGCTGGATATTAGAATGTCCCTGGATGACTAGTCTCTGGGCTCAACAGGGGGTTGAGTGCTGACACAACATAGGTCAGGTTAATTGTATGATATGGCCTCATCAGATCAAATCAGATAATCAGAACCCAGTGACCATCACTGTTTTACGATAGTGAAGGTTCATAATGTTCTATCCTAACACACTGATCGAGCAGCAGTGGTGCTGAATCTACAGGGATTCTTCTCAAGGCCAGTTTTTCTCCTTCATAAACATTTTGGGTGTCACATGATTTCTCAATGGGTTCACACTTGTCTGGTCTGATTACCGATGAGGCCATGATGTACTAATAGCATGACCTGTCACTCTTGTGGAACCACCAGGCTCTTTGTTTAAGGACAGCGACATCTAAAAAACACCCTTTGGACAAGAAGGTGGTCTGTCAGTTCATTAAAATTAAGAATGTCTTCCAAGACAAATAACCTCCTTTTTCCTCTGCAGCAAGTTCAGTGGATTTCCTCATGAGTGAAAGTGAGGAGGATCCCTCATTCCTCCTGCTGCAGACATCTTCCTACCCACGTCGTTTGACCTCTGACCTCCCTGACCCCAACACCCAGCCTGACCCGCGTGACCTCCTCATACAGGTGCAATGCAGCTGTTTTCTGTACATGCTCTCTTGAGCCCTATAACTTGGTGCTGTCTTGCATCTTAAAAGTCAGTTTGTGTTTTTACTTGAGGCCCGGTGTTTTAAGCTATAGTCTATGCTGGTATGCGGATAGTGTGTCTGTGTGTATGAAACATTGTTTTCAGAGAGAGTGTACACTAGGCCCTCAACATATTGTATTGCAGTTTGGCATTGAATGATCATCTCCTGGCCATTTTGGCTGGGACCTTTAAGAGGAAGATTAAGACTTTATTAAAAAAGTTTCAGTGCTGGGGACCCAAAGATTCATATCATTCTGTTGCGGCCCAGTGCTGACAGCCTTGTTCATGTGCGAATCCAAGCCCTGACCAGTTCAAATGTGTGTTAGAGCTGGACTTGGACAAAAATGTGCAGTCATTAGCAATCCCTCCATTGTGGCACTTGTTTTTGAAGTTCTGAGTTTGAAGTTCTAGTCTTGTCCAGAACTTAATGCTGCTCTGAAGCATCTCCAGTGTTAAACTTTCACATTTTCCTGTTGAAGTTCAGACAAACTTTGTCAAGAGAGCTGACTGTTGTTACTGAAGTGTGACTAATAAAGGGATTTTTCTGGGGTTACAGGTGTCAAAAACATGGATTCCTTTCTTTTATTTCACCTTCCTCTACTATCGCAGACTGCCACACTTACATGGGAAAATGTAAATCTTACAAAGGTGTAATTAACATCATCTAAGGTGTCATCTCAGACCAGAACTCTCTCATGACCCCTCTGTCAGTGATTGTTAATCTTATTTCCCATAAATGCTTACAGAATCGAACAAAATTCTCTTTTGCATACACACCATCAGCAAAAAGTCACCCTCACATATAGTCATTGCCTCTTTTAACTCCTTCAGCAAGATCTGTCAAGTCATTCTGTGATCCTCTAAGGTAAATGAAATGTGCCTTTGACTACTGATTAGCCGATGTGTCGGTGCAGCTGCAGCCTAAATCCTGTCCACATTCCATTTGTTTCAGTACAGCTCAGGTTCCCATGTGAATGTATGCTGCGATGTGTAGCCATGGTAAAATGTCACTGTCCTTTGGCGCCTGTTTCTAACGTCTGCTTTTCGCTTCCAATCAGACCTTGCAGGACAAGGTTTGTGACTTTCAGGCCAGCTTGTGTAGTGAGGAGACTGGCCGAAGGATACAGGTGCTACATCAGCGTTGGACCCACGAGAAGCAGCTGCAGGCCTTGGCAGCATCTGTCCACGGGCTCCAGAGTGCAGCGAGGGAACAGGAAACACCAACACACTCTGTTAAGCCCACTGGTGAGGGAAATGGGATGTGTTGATATGACTCTGATCATGTGACCACTGTGGGTTTTTTTGGGGGGTCCTGCCTCTATAAACTCAAACATCTACTTCAGTTTTGAGTCAGATTCTTTTACAGGCTGTGTGACTAGGGTATGAATAAAGCATGTAAATATCACGTGATTAAGATTCCTGTGTGTAAGTTCTGTACTGCTAACAGGGTGTCCTGGTCCTGCTGAAGAAGACCAAGGCCAGCTGGGAGAGGATCTGCACAGTGTCCGGGAACAACTGCTTAGCCAAAACGAGCAGCAGGCCCTGATTGGCCAACTGCGCACAGAGGTACGTGACCTGATTCACTGCCACCCATGCCCGCTGCTGGCCTTCCCTCGCTTTATTGGAGAAGGTACAATCCTGGTATGAGTTGTGCTTATCTGACCATTCAGGTAGGGGAGCTGGAGGAGAAGCTGTTGGAGCAGTCCCAAGAGGTGGAGAGGCTGCGCTCTGAACTGGTTTGTGTCTTTTTCTTTGCATGGTGTTACACGGGATGAGGGTTCCAGAATCTGTTGCTGCTCTTTGATGCTGTACTTGTCTCTAGGAATAGCCAGCCTCATTTTCACAGTTTGCTCAATTTCTGTCTCTCCCACCAGGGGGCCACAGACTTGGAGAAGCAGCTGGAGATTCTGGTGTCAGAAAACGAGCGGCTGAGACGGGAGCTGAGCAGCTGCCAGAACAGCCAGGTGAGAGCATTATTTGGACTGGGAATGAGCAGAAATTAATTAATA
This sequence comes from Arapaima gigas, assembly GCA_900497675.1. NCBI lineage: Eukaryota > Metazoa > Chordata > Actinopteri > Osteoglossiformes > Osteoglossidae > Arapaima > Arapaima gigas. The sequence goes on from UFQX01000608.1 coordinate 41,078, forward strand.
AAACCATGGTCAGCACACCCAGAAGCCCACCATTGAACTGCCTCATGTCACCTTCACTGCTTCTGACTCCATCTCACTCTTTACACAACAGTTATGGTCAACTGGGCACTAGAAGGGCTGCAGGTGTAATTGTGTGAATAGTGTTTTCCTCCCAGGAAAAATTAACATGGCACTCCTGTGTTGAGGTAGAGATGTGATAGTTGGAAAAAAGGGGTAGGTTGTAAAAAAATGAAGTAAAATGGTGTTTAGGGATAGTCTGAACCTGAAGTTTCCGGGTTAGTCTATGAAGGGGGTCCTGCTGCAGTCCGTTGAGTAAAATACTGAAGCTGAATTGCTCCCTTGAAAGCCCGTCAGCTAAATCACTGATGGATCCTCGGAATGAAAACAAATTCTGAGTAACCACCATGTCTCTCAGGTGTTGTTTTGGAGTAACGTATTTGATCATCCTTTTCACATTTTGGGAGTGTGTCCAGATAGTCACAAAAACATTGGGTCCAGGTTTTGGAACATCCATTACAGGCAGTGTCTGTTCCAGTTGCCAGCAGCAACCTAGTCAGCCACGTAGACAGGGAGCCGTTATTTTTGCCCGCTGGCCTTTGTAAATTGCTAGGTGTGGTCAGTAGGTGTGCTTGTAGTCAGAATCTTCTGGTTGGTGCCTGAGGTTGTGGAGAGATTTGTCAGCAGAACAGCTCATTAAATGTATTTTCCAGGGCCCGTGTGAAAGAACTTCCCTGCAGTTATCTGCACTGTTTATCCCAGTATATGTGTGAGATAAGCCAGCGCAAACTTGTTCTGTTTCTAATGATGATGCACTACAATTGTACTTAAACAGTGTAAAAATTTCTTCTTCTGGTTTTCTTCCAGTGCCTTGCCTTGGTGTTATTTCCTAGACTGAAGTTGGGGAATATTGTACGGAGTAGTACCTGCTTTTTTCTGGGTATCATATTCCACCTTTTTCCGTTGTTTTGTGGTAACCATGCTAGCAGTAATAGTCAGTGATGTTCATCTTCCACTGGGTCCCTTTTTTTGGGTGATATCAGCATCACACGGTACAGAGCAGGAATTCACTGCCACATCCTTCAGTTCTGCCCTTCATCAGCTAATATTTTTCAGAACAAAAATGCATGTGCCATGAGTGAAAAGGATTGCTATGAGGCTGTTGCTTCTCTTTTGCAGTTTGCCTGTTTTTTGTGTCTTTATTTAGTATGGTGACACCCCCTGCACCCACCCACACAAAAGCCAGTTCTTGGGAAGCTCACATCTCTCACTGTCCTGCAGACACTCCAAGATGTGGACACTCTGCGCAAGCAGCTGGCCCAGCGAGAGGATGAGGCCCACCAGCAGAAGCAGCACCTTGAACATGTGCAGAAGAGACTGGAGGAGAAGGCAGCCCGGGTGGAGCAACTGGAGCAGTCACTCCGCGAACGAGAAGAGGCAGAGTCACAGCTCAAAAGCAGGCTAAGAGAGTGCCAGGAAGCCCTGTCACGACAGTCTGCACTGCCCCTACAGGTCAAGGTGAGAAGAGCAGCAGAAGTCTATAAATAAGTAACATGATGTAGAGAGAGGGATGTGTTTAATGTCCCTCACACTGGTCATCCTGATCTTGCAGTAAACACCTGACATACTACTACCTCCCCTGTACTGCAGTACGTGACCCGCACAGTGGAGGTGGAGTCACCCCAGACCAAGCAGACTCTGCAGGAGGTGCAGGCCAGAAACCATACACTGCAGGAGCAGATGGAGGTCCAACAGGAGCTTCTGGATGAGCTGGAGCAACAACTGAATGAATCTCAGCGGACTAGCAGCCAGTTACAGGCACAGGTATGCTCCCCATTCCACGGTCAGCTCTTTGTTCTGCTTCAGGTCTGGCTCAGTGTAGAGAGAATGTATGCAATGCATTTGACTGTGTGACTGGAGGTATCTTTACCTGCTACGCTGCACACCTCCCCACTGTCCACATTTTTCTCAGACCCTCCACGTTCTTCCTATTCATTGAATTCCACACTTTCAGACCCATCTACCACAAAAACATAACTGAATTGCTTCTCATCTTCCCGTACATGTGTCGTCCTTGTGCATCTACATACTGCATCATTACATGGGCCTCTAGTCCTTACACAGCACCACATTCACGGTACACTTTTCATAGTTATGACAGCAGTGTCCTTCATTAACTCAACATAGCCCGTATTCCTGCAATGAGGAATAATGATAGGATATGATGTTGGAGAGTAAAGAGCTCAAATGATCTTGGCCTAAAAACGCCCTGTAGCATGATGATGAATAGAAGCAGTGCCCCTTCTGACTAGAGGACTTGGGTGTCCCACACTGACCCTTGAGCACATCACCTTCCCCAGATCCAGGCATATGAGGTGGAGATTGAGCGATGCCATTGCCAGCTGGAGGCTGAGATGCAGAACCTGGAGGAGGAGAAGAACCGCATCATTGAGGAAGCCTTTATTAAGGCTGAGAGTGAGATGAAAGCTGTGCACAAGAACCTGGCTGGTAGGTTACGGCCGTGTGTGTGTGCATGCGTGCGCACTGGCACATGTACGTGCAGGTGTGTAACTTGCTGCTCTGCCTATGCAGGTGTCAGGATGAACCTGCTTACCCTACAGCCAGCATTGCGCACCCTCACCTGTGACTACAACTGCCTGAAGAAGCAGGTGCAGGACTTCCCCTTCATGCTAGAGAAAGCCATTGCAGAGGCCAAACAAGAGGTACAAGTGCAGCTCTCTGTCTGTCTGTGTGTTTCTGTGAGAGAATGAGGAGAAGGTGCGGATGGTGCCATTCCTCAAGTCTGTTCTTTCTGTTGATTAACATTTTCTTCCTTCCTCACCTCACCCATTTGTGTCTGAAGATCTGCCACGTCATCACAGAGGTGAGCAACACCAACCAGGAGCTTCTGCGCAAGTACAAGAGAGAGATGAACCTCAGGAAGAAGTGCCATGATGAGTTGGTGCGTCTGAAAGGTAAGAAACTGGGCTGCTGGATCATTAGTGCTCTTAGTGGTGGTGTAAAGCTGATCATCTTAGTTTTGGTCCTAGAGTCTGGGCAGCATCATTCGGTTCCAAAAAAGTAAACGATGGAAGAAACCTTTCTATCTTTTCCCTTAGGAAACATTCGCGTATTCTGCCGAGTCCGGCCAGTGGCTCAGGAGGAGCTGAATGCCAGCGAGGCAAGGAGCATAGTGACTTTTGACCCTGATGACGATGCCATCCTTCACCTGGCGAACAAAGGAAAGCTGATGACATTTGAGTTGGACAAAGTGTTTCCACCACAGGCATCTCAAGAGCAGGTGAGGCCTCTGGGGGGCAGATGACAAACACTGTTCCACTCAAAGAATCCATGGAATGACTCTACCCCACCTCCTCCAACCCCCCCCCCCCCCCCCTGTCTTCATCAAACAGGTTTTTCAGGAAGTTCGGTCTCTGGTCACGTCATGCATTGATGGCTATAATGTGTGTATATTTGCCTACGGACAGACGGGCTCAGGGAAAACCTACACTATGGAGGTACCTTCTGTCAGCTGTCCTGTTGCTGAGGATCACGTAGATATAGAAGTAGTTCTGACTGCTTTCCCAGTTTCAAAAGCAGTTCTGCTAATTTTTATACTGAAAATGTCTCTGATAAACAAAAGTAGAGATAACAATGGAGTTACTTGTATTAAGTATAAAGTTTTTTCTAACAATTTTGAAATAAATATCTGCTGCAACTATTTTATTCTTACTTTCATCCATACTCCTGGCTTTGTTAGATTTTGCAGTCAATGCTTTTATTAAACCTTGTTTATGTGTCAAAGATGCATCAGCAGACCAGATTCTGGGCACTTAGGCCATCCCATCGTGCTGTTTCTGTGTCGTCACAAGGGGGTGACGGACGAGCCAGGCATCAATCAGAGAGCACTGCAGTTGCTTTTTGCAGAGGTGTCTGAGAAGGCGCCAGACTGGGAGTACCACATCACCGTCAGCATGGTCGAGATCTACAACGAGACGCTCCGGTCAGTACGGCCACCAGTGTTTCACTCTGTCTTAAAAATAACTGAAGAATTAGTGAGTTCAGTTCAGCGATGATGTCCTGGAACTTGTGTGTAAGATGTGAGAATGGTGGGTTGTGATTTGCAGGAACTTGCTTGGAGACAACCCCAGTGAAAAGTTGGACATCAAGATGTGTCCAGATGGCAGCGGGCAGCTTTATGTTCCGGGTCTCACAGAGTTCCATGTGCAGAATGTGGAGGACATCAAGAAGGTGTGCTGATCATCCCGACAGGAACACCTCCAGCACTGGTTTTCTCAAGTGCAAATTGATTTACACACTAGAGTGAAGAAGGAACACAATTTTCTGCACAGTTACCTGATTGCAGATCCAGCTGCTGTGTAGCTGTATGGGTCGGTGTCTTCCTGGGTCAGGACCCTGACCTCCGACCCTGTTCTGTTTCACAGGTGTTAGATTTGGGTCGCGTGAACCGAGCAACAGCTTGCACCAACCTGAATGAACACAGTTCGCGCTCCCATGCCCTCCTCATCATCACAGTTGCCGGAGTGAACTTGTCCACTGGACACCGTACGTCAGGTGAGAGGCGAACTGTTGACTGTGGGTCAGGTCACACACCAGGTGTTTGGATGCACAAACGTGGTCGTAAGTGAAAACGTTCAGGAACACCTGTGCGCATACGTATGCTGACAGCCATTCAGCTGGATGCCTTCCTCGCACTGTGTGTGTGTAACGGGAATGGCATCTGGCAGGTAAGCTGAACCTGGTGGACTTGGCGGGCTCGGAGCGCATCGGGCGGTCAGGTGCTGAAGGCTGCCGTCTGCGGGAGGCGCAGTGCATCAACAAGTCTCTGGCAGCCTTGGGTGACGTCATCCACGCCCTGCGCTCCAGGCTGGCCCACGTGCCGTTCCGCAACTCCCGCCTTACCTACCTGCTGCAGGACTCGCTGAGCGGCGACAGCAAGACCCTCATGATGGTGCAGGTGAGTGGATGTCGGGATGTAAACACGGTGAGAGGATGAATGTGACAGGGACGTGTTGGCCCTGCCTGCTGATTTTTTTATTTTTTTTTTTAATTTTTTTTTTCCCCCCCCACCTTCCTCAGGTGTCTCCACTGGACATCAACATGAGCGAGACCGTGTGCTCCCTGAAGTTTGCCCAGCGTGTGCGCTCTGTGGAGTTAGGCTCCGCCTCTAGCTCCACTCGCAAGCAGGCTGACCACTCCCCTGCCTCGTCCTCGCCCACCCACAACAGCGTGGAGGTGAGCACCCCCTACTGGGCATCTTGCAAAGCTCTTCATCATCCCTTGATTTATGCTTCATTGGTTCAAAGTGGGTAAAACAAGACAGCTATTTCCTTTATTTACTGTGGGAAAATAATGCTTCCTGACCAACTCAAAAGCCCCTAAAGCTTCCCAAATATCATTAAAATACTGTAAAACACCTTGTAGTGCGCACGCGCGCAGACACACACGGGTATTATTGTGGTCCAATAGGAATGAAAGGTCCATTCATGTCTGCAACTAACAAAACCCCGATTATTCCGATGCTGTGTCTGTGAGGAAAGTTTTAAAGAAACACACTTGGTGGTAAAAGAATGCAGAATAAATAAATTTTTATTAATGGAGAAAATTAACCATCAGAGAACCATAACATAAAATGTTCATCCACGTACATATCTTCTCTTTAAGAACTTGAGGGATGCCTGTATTTATTAACACATCAATCTAGCAGTGTGTACAAAACAAGGCCACACAGTTGTGTGAGTGTGTGACTCTTACAGCTGGATTCGCCACCAGTGACTCCTGTTCCCTTGCCTATTGCCCGGGTTGGTAGTGCTGGCGCTGCCCTGGTGCCAGGAAGCACTCGCAGGAGGTCTCAGTCACACCTCTCCTCAGGTCAGTAGAGTGTGCGTGCACGCACGCGTGCACACACACACACACACACACACACACACGTGCGCTTCTTGACAAACTGCGGTGTCCAGGTGCCCTGTTCTCCTGTGTGTATCTGTCACTGAGAGCTCACTGTCTTCTCTCCTCTCTCCCTCTCTGGTGCTGGCCACTCTGATTGACTCTGGTTGGTTGGTTTACAGACTGAAATGTAGACAGAGGCAGCTGATTGGTGGGAAAGTGGGCAGGTAGGTGGGTCCGTGGGGTCTGTCAGCGTGGCATGTAAAAAGACAGACGCAGCATGGCATTTGCCCACCCATCTAACACGCCCACCTTCAGCAGCAGAATGTGTGTGTGAGAGAGGTGGGGGGTGGGGTCAAGGGTACAATCATCTTTGTGAGTCTGTCTGTTGCTTTCACACTGTGCTGCCCTTTGGTGTTAAACTGGTGTGTCCAGGCTTTGGCCCCAGATGTAACACTGATCTCCTCCCTTGTAGGAAGGTTGAAACTTGCGGGTTGAAGAGAGTCTGGGAAGCAGCGCTGGAGGGACCAGACCTTCTTCTGTGTATCTGGTTACAAAACAGAATCTCAATTCTTTGAACTGATCAGCCATGGAAGTTGCCCTGTGGATGTGGTTTACCTTTCAAGCTAATCAAACTCTGTTGGGGGGATAAGCCACCTACATAGGTTTTACAGACAGTGACAGACTGGGCTGTTGTGTGTACTCTAATGCTGCTTTGAAGCGTGTTGGTGGGAGGGAGGCAGCACATCCCAGTGAAGCTGCTCCCTGTGACTTCCCCCCCTCCCCTCACTGGACTTCTTTACGCTGCCCTGGTGAAGGAGTGGTGAGGGGGCTGGCAGTCTTCCAGCTACAGTGTTTCAGGGCAAAAATGCACTTTATTGGACATTTTTACCATGTTATGTAACTAGGGTTTTTTTGTCAATAAAACTTAAGCTTTTACATTTAGATTTTGAGGCTAGCTAGCTGGTTCCCACAATTCCCTCATACCCTGTTGTCAAGGACAGCAGTGTTTCTAACCCTTGAGATGAGCCCTAGTGAAGGGAAAGGGGTATGTGTTCAGCACTCACTCCTGTATGTCTCCCTTCTTGTAGCATTTGGTCTATTTCATTGAACCAAAGACCAAGCGGCCTGAGCAGCTTTAATGTTGGTGCAGAAGTGCCACCTGTGTGTGAATCGTAGCAGAGGTGAACCGAGCTGAAGAGCAAATTGCACGTCACTGCAGGACTCCAAGTTGGCACCTGCTTGATCAAGTTAGTTGACATTTTAATGATGCTCCATGTACACCTGCTTTTAACATGTTTTCAATAAACCAAATACCTTGTTTTGTACAAGTGTTCCTCACAGCAATTTACAATGTTCTATACAAAAACAGATGCTCTAAAACTTAACCTCAGGTTTTCAGCCACTTGAACATCCTAAACCCCTGGTGTGACAGGCTGTTTCTGCCCATCTCAGCCCCTGTTCAGCAACACTCAAGACTCAGTCTTGATGGCACTTCAGGGGGACAGTGGTGGAACAGCATCCTTAAAATGCATTTCAAGTCACATTCAGACTCCAAGCTTCAGCATCATGCTGCACATAACCCAGGATTGATGTTATGGAAGTGATTCCACCCTCTCAGATCAGTCAGCCCCACCACCTGTAGGGCTCTTCTCACACAGGGACTATGACACCTTAACATTTTATTTATTTTATTGAAAACAGTCATTAAAGACACCAGCTTTAGACATGTCCATAGTGCACACAAACAGAGCTGCAGTAAAGTGTCACCACATTCCCAAGCAGAGCAATTCCCTCACTTTCAGCAGACTTCAGAGTGAGCTTGTTACCCACACCATCCCCTTTGTAGACCAATCCCTCCATTTTCACCCTCAGACCAGGAAGCAGTTCTGTTGGTGACATTTGAACCTGACATGCATCTGAAGCCCAGTTTAATGCCATTCATTTTAATGAAGTTCTGTACAAAGTGATTCCCCCCCCAGAAACCAGTTTATTTATACAGGCAGAGGTTCTACCACATGTCAGTTAAGCACACTTGAAGGTACAGTAGTAGGTACTTTCTTGGGTTTTAACTATAAACCCATTTCACAAGCCCAGCCAACAATCTGGTACCTCTGGTGCCCCTGGTCTGGATCAGAACCTCATCCACTGCCACTTGTTAAGTGGCCTTCTTCTCATCCTCATCCCATGTATGTTCTGGGGCATCTTCTGCAAGCCAGTGAGTGAGGGAGGTCATCCAGTAGAGGAACAGCACCCTCACCGGAACCTGGTGACAAGTTTGAGAAGTACAGCTGAGAAAATCCCACCCACTTTATACCTTTTCACCTGGCTGACAAATGGCTAAACTGCACAGTCTAAGTGGAAAAGTCACTTGTACTGCATTGTTGGTACCACTTTATACACAGCAACTACATGTAAATGAGGTGCTTGCTTTGAATCAAGGAGACACAGCCAATAAAGCAAACATAAGCAAATTGCGCAAGAGCCTTACAAGGAGCCAGAGGTACCAAAAATAGGCAGAAATGGTGCTGAGGACTTGGATGACAGCAGTCAGGAGAATCACGTCTTTCAGGGGCCTGGTGTGAAGAGAGCCGTTAGGAAGCACGTTCAAGGCAGCTCCTCACCTGGAGAGTCTGCAGGCAACGGGAGCCTAGAACTTCAAGTCATAGCACAGATGGAAAACCACACACTGAATGTACAACAGTGACACCACTCAGCCCCGTGTTTTGTTAGTCAACATGAGAACCATCAGCTGAAAAGCTGGTCAGCCAGTGGGACCCTTAACAGCTGTCGTCGGTGCAGTCGAGCAGTTGCTACTCACGTTCCTGCACCGTACTTCTTGTTCAGGTCAATGCCACAGTCCACCAGGCTGCCGTCCTCCCCGAATAGTGGCTCGGCCATCACAGACATGGACCAGTAGCTTCCGAAGTATACCCCTGTGGCAAACCCCACCGTGAGCTAGAGAGGGAGCGACAGGACATTCATCAGTCCTTTTCCGTGCAAATTAGTGTCACATTATAACTAAGCTCTAAGTGCTGTAAGGAGGTGGCCCTCAGTTACGTGGCAAAACCACGTGGAGATCCAGACTGACGCGTAGGCAGTTGGGCACGTAGTCCAAGTGAAGGGTCTACACGGACAAGTTATACACTCACCAAGGTATAAAAGTTAAAGGTCCAGTTAAAAGTGAGGATATTTATAACCACAAACACAGCCTGTTGAGAGAGAAGATACACTGGTGAAACACACAGACCAACAAGGCATCAGTAGAATGTAATGGGGGGGGGTCCCCTCACATTGGCTGACAGGATGACTCTCAGGTAGGTCTTCAGGGTGGTCTTGTTGGCCTCCAAGATCTGCTTCTTCACCTTAGCCTTTGACTGAGGAAACATTCAGCAGAGGTTAAAGCAACTTCTTACACTAGAGGGGCAGGAAGGGCCACACAACATGGATGCTGTTAATACGGGCTGTAAACACAGAAGCATTAAAAGCCTCAATTACACAGAAAATCAAGCAGTACAAACAGCTAATGACAGCTGTTTAGTGCCAGAGGCTCAATACAAACAGGAAATATGGAGCACAAAAGAGGAAAAGCTACCTGAAGCTCGTTCAGTACAGGTGATCCCTGCAGATTTACATTCACCAGCCCATTAAAGCTGCAAGCAAACTAACTCCTTATTTCATAAGTTTTTTTTACCTCTGATAAAAGAAAAAGATCCCCCCCAAACCACGCTCTTACCTCCATTTCCACTAATAACCCGTTTATAGACCCCCCCCCTCCTTCCTTCAACCCTTAAATAACATTTGTTCCATAATTCGCTGCGAATCAAATCACTTTTTTTCCTGGGCGCACAAATTTTGCGTCATTGCTGACCCTAAATGAACCTGACATTGTGACCGTTCGTTAAGGCAGAAATCGCTGGTTGAGGTTAACGGTCACCTTCCTCGTGAAAAACGCGTTTTCCCATCTTTCACGTGCAGCTTCGAGTTAACAGTTTCCCGTGTTTTAATCGCAAGAGAAAACGGAGGTTTGATCGTGTTTCTCACCGTGGAAGATCCGCCGCGATCGCACTGGGAATTATTTTTGTTACTCATTATTTATCTGACGTTTCTCTCCACGTCAACAAAACGCTACATGTGAACACTCTGGTTCTTACTACGATTTACCCTTTTATACAGCACGGTAATATTCGCTGTACTGCTTAGAGGGAAGTGACTCGAGTGAGTGGAGACGGCGGCTCTAACCGCCGCGCCCCCTGCTGCCCAGAGGTGAGCATCACAGCCGCCCATGAAGACGGTGAGCGACGACTGGTCTCCACTCCGCTGCTGCTGCTTCACAGTGCATCTTAACTTTTACACTTTTTTTACAGGTAAAACCGGCTTTTGCCAGTAAATACAGTTCCAGAACATTCCTCGGCGTCACAGCGCTGTTCCTGCACCACTTTGTTTCCTGTAACGCACTTATAACAGGAAATTTTATTACTTATAATTTTCAACTCTTCTGCTCAAATCAGCGAGAAAAACAATAATTTTAATAACGTGTAAGTGCAATTTTAGTCAATTCTGGTTTCAAACGTCCTCGATTTGTCTCCACTTTGACTAACTGAAGGGACATTTAGACAGAAAAAATATTTATTATAAATATTTATTTATATGGATTTTTCCTTCCTGCCCAGCACTCATTTACAAGCTTTGTCTGGATTTGCTTGAGAAGCAGAGCTTCAGTTTGGCTGTCAGCTGAGCCGTCTCCCAGCTGATGAATAGGGGTAGGTTGTGGGGTCCCGCCCAGAGTCTTCACAGGACACCGGTGTCCTTGCCGCCGTCCTCGCGACCGCAGCCCGCTGCCTGGCCTGGGAGCACATCTTCATCGGGCTGGCGTGATGCTCAGAGCTTCTGCAAGGGCCACTCCACCGACCCTGCTGACTGTCAGGGACGAGGGACAAATGCAGAGGCTGCTGCAGGAGCAGGGGGACAACGTCACGGCCTGGATCGGTCTCACCGCAGGCCTGGTACTACAAAGTTGGATGTGGTTGGACTTCTTGCCCCCTGCGCTGGACCTTTGTCCCGCTGTCCCAGTGTCCCCTGCAGCCCTTCCACTGCGGCACCCTGAAGGCAGATGAGCCCTTCCAGGTCAGCAGGGACTGCGAGGAGCAGCAGGGCTTCATCTGCCAGGCAGAGTAAACCCCCCCCCCCAGCAGGGGGGCATTAGGTATCACCGCCCTCATGGACCAGATCATCAGGTCACGTTTGCGCTTTCATATCACGTCTCGCTATACAGCAGGATGTATTTTCACTGGAGAAAATCATAATGAGAAGTTAGAGTAGAAACCACCTGTCAGCCTGTCTGTCTGTGGTTAAAGTTAATGTGTTGATGATGAGGAGGTCAGTGATTTTGAGCTTTGACAGACACACACCTGTGAAAACAGCGTCTTTGTTCTGAGCTCTTCAGTCGCTGTTAAGTGGCGACGAGACGCAGTGCTGGTGTGTTGAGCAGAACGTTTCTGGCTGTCTTGTGCTCAGTAATAAATATTTTTAAAAAATACATGTGATCGTCTTATTGAAAAGAGTGAGTCTGTTGCGATTCTCTGCAAACGTCACCGCGGTTTCTGAGCAACACGAAATGACCGGAAGGGGCGGATCAGGGTAAAGTGCCGCGGGACTGAGCCACACGCCCTGCTTTTACCACACACCCCCAGCGGAACCCAGGGCCTTCGGGGGCTTTGGCAACGCGTGTCGTGTTGATTAGATACAGCAAACACCGTTATGGGTGTGAGGTGCAGTTCCACACTCCCCAGTCAGAGCGAGGAGGGACCCACACGAGCATTAATGTCCACCGTGGTCATTGAGGCCATAAACATATCGCTGGGCTCATGAGAAATGAGGCGTTTTGCTGCATCACCACAGCAGGATTATTACAAAGTTGATGGCAAAAGTTAAATGAGCTCCAAGAAGAGCTCCTTCCAGGGAGGAGGAACCGCTCCCTGTCCCTGTCCCTGTCCCTGTCCCTGTCCCTGTGCCCTGCAGCTGGGCTGAGGACGGTGGGGAGGGTAGCTGGTACTTTTGGGTTTAGGGTGTTTTTGGTTTTGCTCAAGTCTGTGTTTGGGAGCTGCTGTCTGGTGCCCTTCATCCCACATCTGTGGCCACTGCCCCACACCAGCTACAGTGAGAAACATCTGAGGAAAGAAACTGCAGATTAAACCAACCTATATTTTCACTGAAATCCCGTGAGACTATTTATTTATAATCATGATGATGATGATGATGATGATGATGATGGTGGTGATGGTGACTTTGAAGACCTCAAACTTCCTCCTCCATTTGAGCTCTTGTGTCAGTAGAGCGTCGCTGAGGCGCAGGAGGGATTAAGTGACAGCAGGAGGAGGACATTAATGTTTTAAGTCTGTGCTTTACACATCTGAGCCTTGGACTGTCTCAACACTCCACTCAAAAGCAGGACACTTTTCGTCACCTGCCCCCCGGAAGGCTGAATCCCTCACAGTCCAGGAGGGATCAGAACACAGCTATTTCAGATGCACTGGAAATTATCCCCTCCCTGTCCCTGTGCCTGTCCCTGTCTCCGTGTTTCCTGACTTACCTGATGCCTCAGCCTGACATGTCCATGCCCAGGTTTCCCTGAATCTGAACTTCGTGAAATCACCACAGCTCCGATCTCCTGCTTTGGCACTAAGTGCATGAGCAGCTCAGGTAAATAAAGCTCTGCACTTGAACCCAAAACCTCACCTCTGGTGTGACTGTGACTCTGCACTTTTCACAGCTCCCTGAGCAAAACCCTTTTCTGTTTCTCTCCGGACTTTTCCGTTCCTCTCAATTGCAAGGTCTTTTTGAGCAAAACAAGAGCGTCTCTCTCCTCCCAGGGCAGGTTCACCACCACCTTCCAACTCAGCACCACTGCAGACCTTTTGCACATAAAGGTAGTTTTTTCAGCTGCTGTTCAAAGGGGACAATTTCTCAGAAGAGCTCAGAGAAAAATCACTTTTAATGCATCTGGTAAACAAAGCGGTACAGTTACACGTTTGCCGGTTTATGAGTAACATCGGCGCTCGTGAGAAAACTTCGCTTTTCCTTCAGCCGCTCAGCAAATAAAGTGACTAAATAGAGAATTTCCAGTTGGAGGGCAGAAAAGGTGGACTTACAGTGTCAACTAAGCAAAAAGCTGCTCTACTGGCTGTAGGAGCTGCACGTGGCTCAGGTGTGGAGAAGCAGCACAGAAAACTCCTCAGGCCTCAGAAGATCCTTCACTTGTGAGCGACGTCCTCAAAACACAGAAACACCTCACACAGGGATTCGTACCGACTGCCTTTGGTATAAATCACTTGGCAAGCTGTGAACTAACTGCCCCCCACGGTCTGCCGGAGTCACTGAAGTGAGCAGATGAAGCCTAGCTGCTCCTCGCAGTCCCTGCTGACCTGTAAGGGCTCTTCTGTCTCCAGGGCTCCGCATTGGAAGGGCTGCAAGGGACACTGGGGCAGTGGGACAGAGGTCCAGCCCAGGGGGTCCCCGTTCACCCACATCCAGCGGTCGCCCAGGTAGCGCAGCCCCGTCCACCAGTGGGTGCCCTGGGCCGCCCCGATCATCTGCAGGGCCTCAGTCATGTCCGCGTCTGACAGCAGGCTGACCAAGTCCCTGTAGTGGGTCCTGCAGTAGACCAGCGCCTCCTCCCACATCATGTTCTCCTGCACCACCACCATACTATTCTTTGTCTTGGAGCAGAAGAAGTAAAAGCTGGAGCCACAGCTGTAATCGTAAAACTGGGTGTATTTTATCCTAGCACAGGCTGCAGAGGTGAAGGCCTCGTTGGGTTCAGATGGACCCCAGTTTTGGTACGATGAGTTTGAACCGTCTGACCACAACCAGGCAGTAGCGGATGGTTTTCTGTACAGACCGATCCAGACTTCCTCTCCGCTGCTCATCAGCTGTAACAACTGCTGCATCTCCGCATCGTCTTTCACGGAGGACAGGTCATCGTATTGTTCTCTGCAGAACTTCTGCGCATCAGCCCACTTCTTAGGGTTGGTGATGAGGAAGTGTTCGGTGATCAGGCAGCGGGTCGAAGCCCAGAGGGCAGCGTTGAGGAGGACAGCGACGATGGTCTTCTGCATGACGGCTCTGCGGTCACTGCAGTGTGCGAGACCCCACCGGCCCAATTTGTCCAAATCAGAGCTGCATTTGCTAAGCAAATGCAGACAAAACTTTCAAATGAGTCATGTCCTTAAATGAGTAAATCATAAACTTAAACAAAGTACTATTTAAATGTGTAGTTGAGCTTAACATCTTCTTGTGATTTTATTACAGTACCTTCTGAACTGGAACCTATGGTAGAACCTACAGACCAGGTGCTGAGAGTTGAAACACATCTAAAAATAAGTTAAAATAAGGTTCTCACACGACGCTCAGCAGCCAGTGATCAAAGGTGGATCTTATCTTATTCTTACTAGAAAAAAAGAGTCCAAACTGTGGCTGTGGAAGTAGCTTGTTTTTTCAGCAATATTTACTTGTATTGCATTACATGTATGTTCTGTGACTGTGTGCCCCCCCCCCGCGATGCCCTGTTGCCCCGTTGCCCCATTCAGGCTGCAGCTTCAGTAGTGGGTTTTGGGTGTCTGGATGTTCAGATGTTTGGAATTTCTCATGGATCAGACTCCTCTGCAAGTGTTTCTTGCTTAAAAAATAATCTGGACAGTAACATTAAACACTCTCAATGTAGCCGTCATGCTTATTTCCTTAGTTTAGTTATTAAATATAAAAGCAAAACTTTGTGGAAAATAATTTTGGGTTTAATTTCTAAATCTAATCATGACCGGTTGTTTATTAACAGACCTGCACACTCGCTGTCCAAACCCCCCGGGTCCTGTTTTCCTACTTGCTGATTGGAGGCGCCGTTGTTCTGAATGCGGCTGTTGGCCCCCAGGTCAGACCTCACATTCAGGGTCTGCTTTAAAACTTCTCCTGGATAAATGTGAAATTATGGCTAAATGGAGGGAGGAACCCACCAGCGATAGATAATATACAACTGAGATGCTTCCAGAAGATCACACGCTGATTTTTGGGTTGTGTATAAACCCCTGAATGAAAAGCGATATTGCAGTGAACGTGTTGACAACGCCATCAACAGGCAACAAATCGCTCTTCATCGTGCCTTTCTCCTCAGCTCCCCCTCAAACTGGAGCAGGAGGTGATTATTTCTGAGGTTTGTCACAGGAGGGGCGGTTTGGATGACACAGAGGAACTGAGCGCTGAGGGAGCTTTCCATGGTCCAGACAGAAGAGGCTGGAAACGGGGAACGGATGTCTGCATATTTCTTCGGTCTACTAAAAGTCTGGGTTTGATCACAATGACATGGCACAAGTCCGTCAGTCAGGAGGGGAAACTAAGGAGCGGCTCTCCGGTCCTCAGCAGAGCAGATTATAAACGCTATTAAATGCCTTAAAAATAATGTCGCTTGGGAGTGATGTTGCCAAGTGTTTTCCTGAGCCCCACCCCACCCCACCCCACTGGAGTTTGTTCCTGCCGGTCATTCGGGCTCCACCCCCCACCCCTGTTATTTGCCTAACGCTGAAACCGATGAAAGATTTGCTTCTCCTTCCATACTGTTTTCCCCAGGATATTTAAACCACTTTTACATTCATCTGTTGAGGGAAATCAATCTGGATTCACAAGTTAAAGACACATTTTTAACAGGGGAGGGGAGTGCTGGACATTGAGGACCATTCTGACCTCATTTTCAGGCCGGCTGACATGACGCAGCCCCTGTAAGGTTGTGTCTGGAAAGGGGCATCAGGCCTGGCCGCCCCCCTGTCCAGCTCCTCCCCCTGGTTGCACAAACTTGTTCCCATTTTATCCAGAAATTTGGAAGGGATTCCAGCTGCCAGAGGAGGAAATATTATCAGTGAGCTGGCAGACGGTACAACTTCGTGGTTAGAAAACGCTGCACAAACGCAGCCAACTGCTGAGTTCACTGAAGTGTCTCCAAGGTCTGTGTCTCAACCTGAAAACGTCTCAGTTGCTTCCTTGAAAAGACTGTGGCAGCATCAGTCGGTGACATCTTGGTCACACAGGACAGAATTTGTGTGCATTTGAATTGCATGACTGGCAAAGCAAAAAACAAATGTAATGTTTGGCTGCAATGGACCCTCACTGAAGAGGACCTGTCCTGTCCTCCCACTCCCGGCAGACAGTCTCTCCAGACCCTGTCGAAAAAAACGGCTGAGAGAAACTCTTGTAAAAAGTGACATTTCATTTCTTACGTTTCTGTATACGGCAGATAACTTTTACGATTAAAACAGTTTTTGGAAGACGGCGCCTCTGTGTGGAATTTTATTTCTCTCCGACTCTCATTCCTGCTCTCGTGCCACTGTGACATAAAATCGTGACCGATCCCACCGCCAGCGATTCAGAAACACACTTTATCGGCGTGGAAAATGACAGTTTTTCCACTACAGCTTCACTATGTGAACTCACTGCCCCCCGCGGTCTGCAGAGTCATCGTATTGTTCTTTGCAGAACTTCTGAGCATCAGCCCAGTTCTTAAGGTCGGTGATGAGGAAGTGTTCGGTGATCAGGCAGCGGGTCGAAGCCCAGAGGGCAGCGTTGAGGAGGACGGTGACAATGGTCTTCTGAATGACAACTCTGCGGTCACTGCAGTGTGCGAGACCCCACCGGCCCAATTTGTTCCACAGTTAAGCTGATATCCAAATGAGAGCTTCATTTCCCAAAAAAATCCAGATTACATTTTCAAATAAGTCATGGACTGATACGAGCGAATCAATTCAATGTGTAATTCAAGTTCAGAAAACCTGCAGCTTCTAATTTGTACTTTCATTTCACATTTTGTCTGGAGTTTGAACATCAGCTCAGCGGTTTGGCATCACCGACACAACTCGGCCACACAGTCCTCCCGGAGCCCAGTTCGTATTCCTGTTGCTGGTCCCCCTCTCTGTTCCTCTGCCCATATTTCCCTCCATGGCTGCTTGTCCTGTAGAAACTCTTCTCCTTATTTCCTCTCACAGTGACACAGAGTGCTGAACAAACCATGAAAGTCCGTGGCGGACAGCAGATCGCAGCTCTACGCAGCAAGCAGTTGGCAGCTGAAGAGAGGAAAACAACAACAGTCAGAAGATAATAAGCTTAAATCTCTGGGAATCCAAGCGGGATGGGGACAAGTCTGGGGGCCGTCAGCATATGATACGCATCTGAACAGGTGAACACGGTTCCGGAAAAAGCTGCCGAAGGGTGAGGGGTGCCTGAAATCTCCCTTTCAGGCTGACTGTTACGTGATGATACAGATGGAAAATGCTGGGAGACAGAAAGATCTGCAATGTGTCTCATCTGTCCCAGAAGAGGGGAGCTCCACCCCACCAACTGACAACCGACACAGACAAACCTGGGCCTGCAGAGGACGCTCACCTGCCACCAGCCAGAAGTGGAAGAACTGCTCGTTGGTTCAAGGACCACATCCACTCGACATATGAGGAATCGCCCAGTTTATCGGAAGTTTCACCAAATTTACTGAAGTTCACTTTGGTCCACAGATGTTCGCCTGCTTGTCTTCAGCCAGTGTGACAAGAGGTTATTTACATGCAGCAAAACCGGCTGTGCGGCACCTTCTGTTCAGTAAGTGGCGGGGTAGGACCAGGGGTGGAAAGAGTGGTGTCTGGTAAATGTAAAACAGGGCGGAGGTGGCAGACGGGTGTTTCCACCTCCTCCTGTTCCATTCCTACCATCAGCACACACTGTTTGCACGGATTCATCATCTTGCTAGATATTATCTGTTTGTCTATCCTGCCTCATCCTGTCTGTTGTTCTGTTCTGTGTCTGTCGTTCTGTTTGTTTCTTTATGATTCTGTAAACAGAACTCAGCGATGTGATGCTCTCATTGCAGTGAGCAGATGAAGCCCAGCTGCTCCTCACAGCTCCTGCTGATCTGCCTTCAGGGCTGAGAACTAAACTGTGACACTAAGGACTACAGCCCTTACTGTACCCCACAAATCCCACTCCAATTTACACCAAATTTTTTTTCCCAAATGGTTTTCTTCGCGCAGGTCAATCTTGCAAAATCGGCCCAATTGTGCCCCAGGAGACGGTTCCTTCTATGACCAGCAGGGGGCGTCGCAGGCCTGAGCACAAGCACAGCTGCTCTATCCCATCATCAACTGGGCTCAAACAGAAGCCTGTGATCGCTGAACCTCTGCAGAATCCGCGCAGGGATTTCCACCCTACCAACACCCCCCGCCGTGCAGATATTAGCCCCCAGGTTCATCTGCTGTGCTTTGGGATGGAGCTGAAGTTAATTTCAGCGGTTCCATCATTTTCTTTTGGCCTCCTGTTGCTCTCAGCCCAGATCCTCCCACAAACATTAGGCAAATCGCTCTCCGGAAATGCTGAAGCGTCATGTCTATTTTTTACTTTGACCATCTCAGGACAAAGTCTGGCTGCACTGGTACGGCCCCTTTAAACATGTTCAACTTGATTGTTTTATTGCAGCCACAGACAAAAAGAGACTTTGGACAGAAGGAACTGAAACAGCTGAAAAGCTCCACAGGCTCCATTTCCACACTGTATTCTGTGTTAATGAGTGTTGGCAGTAGCTCCGAGGGAGACACGGCAACGCGGCCTTGACGTGTCGCCCAGCGGTCGTGGATGGTCAGCAGAACGTGCTGGTTTCTCCAGGCACCCAAGGGCAAAACCTCAAGTTCATCAGCAGAAGGTACCTTCTCAGCAGGGGTGGACCTGGAGCCGGTGGCTGCTTTGAAGCTAAAAATATCTTTCATACCAGTGACTGCAGATACTGTGGAACATGAGAAGACACAGCATTCATACAATCTTGCTCTCAGATGATGGTTCTCGGCCACAAACTTCACACCCCTGCGCCTCAGGTTCACGCCCTGCTGGTCCCAGAAGATGCCAGGGAGAAGGGGAGTGGAGGGAGAGATACGGGGAACTTGGACGAGAGGCACCGCTCGAGGAGTCCGAGTCCAGCAGGACTAGGCCACAAACACAGGGCCCCAGGCGACTGATATCTGCACGTCCTTCTCCACGTTCTTACCTGTTGAAGGGACACGTGGCACCGTGAGGAGACCCCGGAAACATCTCCAGCTGAGAGAGAGAATGTAGAAGAGGACTACAGATTAGGCTGTAGAAGAAGCCACACAGGTTCTGCCCCAAACCCCAGTTCAGCCATCATCTAGTGTCTTTAGGACAAGGAGTGGAAGAGCAGCGATTAGACCCCAAAGACTGGACTTCTGTCGGCGGAGAACAGAAGGAGATCTTTACAGAGGCCGGTCTGACTGGACCTGTGTGCCCCCAGTCGAGAGCCAGACTGTGGAGAATGTTTAATGTTTGCTGTTGCTGGTGTTGTTTGTCAGTGAGCTGCTACATGGATTAAACATGGTGAAGTTGACACTGAGCAACAGTAGGGTTGAGCTTTTACTTGAGTAAGAAAAGCAGCAGGTTTGCTGGTGGGCAGCACCTTCAACACCCAAACACGACCGACGTTACGCTGAACCGATGTTAAAATCCCTCCACATGATTTCAGAAAAAATACATCCCTGAACCCTGGTTACCTCTTATTATGAGAAATAAAGTTTGTATTTAAAGATGAAGTCATTTCTATTTATTCATTCATTTATTTAACAGCACATTTAAATTACAGGCACCTTCCAAGCAGAAAAGTAGCTCAAGAAAAGGCATGTTAATGTTTCTTCCATTTTACCACAGTAAAATGAGCACAGCAATAAAATGTTACCTAGAAATATTGATTCCATTGAACACTAAATAATTTCACAGCCGAATAACGGCTGATACACCTACACTGTCCTCTAAAGGCAGACCGGCTCCGTCTGCCACAGGGAGCTACATGCTAACAGTGTCCAGCAGCAGCGCTGGACAGTTGACCCTCAGCTTTGGACAGAAGATTCTTCACTAACAATGTTGAACAAAACTCAGTGATGTGATGCTCTCACTCTGCCCAGCAGATGAAGCCCAGCTGCTCCTCGCAGTCCCTGCTGACCTGGAAGGGCTCATCTGTCTCCAGGGCTCCGCATTGGAAGGGCTGCAGGGGACACTGGGACAGCGGGACAGAGGTCCAGCCCAGGGGGTCCCCGTTCACCCACATCCAGCGGTCGCCCAGGTAGCGCAGCCCCGTCCACCAGTAGGTGCCCGGGGCCGCCCCAGTCCTCCGCAGGGCCACGATCATCTCGTTGCGTGACAGCAGGCTGACCAGGTCCTTGTAGTGGGTCCTGCAGTAGACCAGCGCCTCCTCCCACGTCAGGGGCTCCTTCACCACCACCATCTCTCGCATCTT
Source organism: Arapaima gigas (assembly GCA_900497675.1). Classification (NCBI taxonomy): domain Eukaryota; kingdom Metazoa; phylum Chordata; class Actinopteri; order Osteoglossiformes; family Osteoglossidae; genus Arapaima; species Arapaima gigas. The sequence continues at coordinate 61,299 of UFQX01000608.1, forward strand.
CTGGGAGCAGACGGAAGGGAGGGTTTGGTTACAGTCTGTATCGTAAAACTTCTGATTTTCCACCCTTACACAGGCCCGAGGTCTGAAGCACTCATTAGGTTGATTCGAAGCCCAATTTTGGTATTTTGAGGTTGAACCGTCTGACCAGAACCACTCGCTATGGTTGTCTGCTCTGTTCAGACCGATCCAGCTTTCATTTTCACCGTCCATGATCCCTAACAACTGCTGCATCTCTGTATAGTTGTTCACAGACGCCAAGTTATTGTACTGCTGGTTGCAGTTCTGCTGAGCATCATCCCATGTGTTATGGTCACTAATGAGGAAGTATTCGGTGATCAGGCAGCAGGTCGATGCCCACAGGGCAGCGCCAAGGAGGACGACGAAGGTGGTCTTCTGCATGGCACTGCGCTGCTCCGGTCCCGTGTCTGTGAGGACGTGAACATCAGAGCTTCATTTCTCGAGCAAACCCACAGAGATATTATGCTGCTTGCTGTCTTACTTCAGTGTCTGTGTGTTGAAGGTCCCGTCTTACCCAACTGTCACCTCGTCGTCCCGCAGCTGCTGCCGTCACCCGTCTCCTGTCACTCAGACTGCTCCTGGTTCTGGTTAACTTTACAAACACCTCGAATTGCCCCCCCCCCCCAGTGCCACCCACAGCCCCCAGAACTCTGCCACTCCTCCCTTCCTGCTCAGTTAAAATGAGTTGCAAATATGAGATCAGCAGCACATCTCAAGGTCACTCAGACTCAGCAACCACCTCTGCAGACTCCATGTTTCATCAGAATAATTCAGTTCAGTGTATTTTTTTCTCACAGCAACACAGCAGATATCGCAGCTGTACACAGCAAACCGGCTGGCAGCTAAGGAGAGGAAAACAAAACACTTCCAACCACAGGGAGGAGGAGAAAACAGGACATCATCTCTGCTCTTCTCCTCACAGTGACCCGAAAACACGTAACCAAGCAGCTGCCCAGATGGCTGCTTAGGATGGAGGTCCAGATGTGGATAGCCCCCCCGCACTCAGCCAGGATGTGGCTCTTTTTCTCGCACTGCTTTGTTTGTGGGGACAATGCGCCGTCCTTGGCCTCCGACCCCCTACAGACACATCCACCCCACAGCGACCACACAGCCTGATGCTTTCACTGGGGCAATTTGGTTTTTACTGAACCGCACTGTGATGCAAATGGACCAGAAGACGGGCCTCCCTAATGTCTCTGTGTCGCCTTTGACCTCCACACTGGCTATTGGAAACACAACAAAAAAATTTAACTGATGTTTTTACATGTATGATTCACTCCTCCGAACCCAGATCCATTTGAATGTTTTGTCTGGATTTGCTTGGCAAGATGGATGCAGCTTCTCTGATCTTCTGAACACAGAGGTATGACCACAGAGTCTGTCCACACACACACCTTCCTCTTTCTGTTTGCAGAAGATGTGACCAACCCATCCTGATCAGCAGGAACTGTGAGGAGCAGCTGGGCTCCATCTTATCAAAGTGAATTCTGCTGTTTTGCACACTGACCTTACAGCTGCATGCAACCAAATACTTCTGATGTTCTAATAATACAATTCCCAATATAGTTTTTTTTATTTGCAAGCTTATGGATGCACCTGATTTTAACTGCTCTAATAATGTTTTAATGTTTATTTATTTTAGTCAGCAAAGGTGAGAAGAGCAGGTAGTTTTCACAGCCGCTGTAACAAGTCAAAAGAACCCATCTGGACCTGTTTTACATCTTCCCTTCAGCTCACACATAATACTGTTACTGCTCAATTGCTCAAAAACAATTTGAATTAAACAAATAAAAAGATATTCAAAGGAATGCAAATGACTGATCAAGAAAAGTGAGACTTGCATGACGAAAGTAGGTTGAAAAGCTTCCTAGGCAATGAAATAATGAGTTTATATCACTGCAGACATGAATGTGTTTCACTGTGACATCATTTTCAGAGCAGAGACCCACAGGGTACGGTGGGCATGAAGAAGATGCCATCCTCACCAAAACCGTCCCACATCGAGACAGAAATCGCCACCTCATTGCTGCCCACCGAGTCTTTTTCTTCACGAGCTGGGAAGTCTGTAAATACACCTGCAGTGTGAGGTCCTCCTCCTCTTCTTCTCAGACCTGTGAACAAAGTCCTACAATAACCCAAATAGGACATAAAATGTGGGTTCATCTGAGAAGAAGCGACTGCAGTTCCTTTCCTGAATTTAAAAAGATGGCTTAACGTGTGAGTGCACTTCACGTCTGTTTGTGCCGTTACCGGCGGGTCTGCCAGTACCTGCGTGCAGCGCTGTGACAAACCCGCCGAGGCTGAGCTTCACAGGTAAGGATGTTGGGAGCTGGGCCAGGATTCGAACCTACGCCCCAGTGGACAGTTCAGTAGCCGCAAAGCGCCAGCGTTACCTGCTGTTTAAGATGAACGCGTGCCCTTCCCAGACCCCTTCTTGACCACAGGCGCTGCATTTGGGCCCTGGTTCCCATAGCAACAGGGACACAGTACAGAACAAAATAGTTTTATTTTTATCTGCAACAGTATAAAAACAGGAGCAAAACCGGTATCTGTGAGTGAGAGCTGAACCTCAGGAAGACAGTCCTGGTCACCGATGGCCTTGCAGACATGAGCGCCCGTCTTTCTACCCCCCAGCCCGTGTTGCACTGGCTGCTCATTTTACAAACAAACGTAGGAAGTTGTCCAATGCAGAGTGTGGCTGTGTTCAGGGGGGGGCAAATTAATTCACCTCAACTCCCTTCCACGGTGTTTACAGCTGTCTGCAGTCCCTCGGTGGTAGCGGGAGCAAATGTGCTCCCTTTGGGGGATCAACACATTTAGTCTCTATTGAACTAAAACATAAAACAGAATAAAATTCATCATTCATTTTAAACTAGTTTTCATACAATGTAGCTTAAAGATAAAAATATTAAAGTATTAAATTATCTGGTATTTCTACAAAAGCCACAGTGAAAGGAGGTGTGTCTCCATAATGAGGACTTTACTCGCTGAGGATCTGGGGTCACAAGCAACAATAATGACAGAGCGGCTTGCGGTGCCACCTGGTTCCAAAAGACCACGTTTCCTCCGGCTCCCATTTCACTCGATTGCTTTCAACACCGTGACAACAGGTACTTTCTTGTGCGTTGCTACAGGCAGTAAAATGTGAGTGAAGTTCAACCAGATCCACATGCCACAGCCCAGGTGGGACTCCAAAGAGTGATTACTGCAGTAAACCCAGCACCTGCTTCCTCCTCACGCGGGTGACACCCCCCTACAGCGAGCGCCCAGACTTTCCCCACAGCTTTCCACAGGGGAGGGGTGGTCAGCCGCAGCTTCCTGTGCCACCGCTGCCACCTAGACGGACATCAAGAGGCTCTGGAAAAAAAGCCGGTCACCGTCTTCTCCTTCTGGCTCATAAAGGTTTAAAATATTGTTTTCTCTCGAGATCCTATTTACAGGTGCCCGGGAGGAAAGTTCAGAGGTCAAAGGTTGAGAACGGGCACATCAAAAAGGTCGCAGAGGCCTTCGCTCTCGTCCAGGTTGTAGGTGTAGTCGCGGTGGCCGGGAGGAGGGGACAGTTGCAGCAGTGGGGACAGGACTGCGAGTGAAAAACACAACATCAGCACAGCTCTTGGGAGTGAGCTGCTCTCTCCATTCCCGGTCCAAACCCAGAGCAGGCGGCACCAGTCTGTACCGACCTTCTGAGGCCATCAGCTGCTCCAGGAGGTCTACGCTCGTCATTTCTGACCCGGGGACGAAGGACAAAGACAAGAGAAGAGCCGGTCAAGCCGTGTGTAAAGTTTGCAGTGTCTAAACAGTGAATTCCAGCACATTCTGGGAGTGACACCCACCTTTGGACGGGTCAAGCACCACGGAAGGATCCTTGGGAAAGTCCATTGCTAGGAAACAGAAAACTGAGTCAGGCTGGGAAAAGGAGGACAGTGTGCAGAGCAGCGTGAGCAGCCAGCTAGAACTCACACTCACAGATATCTGCTTTGATTGGTTCAAAGGCTGCCGGGGGAGGCAGAGCCGAGGAGCTGTGGTCCAATGAGGAAGAGTTCTGCAGCAGCCAGGTGTCAACATTCAGGGGACTGTGGCCCCCAGCAGCTACTACTGGAAAGACAGATAACCGGGATAAATGGACCACTACGAAGGAAGCAAATCTGCCTGCTCCGAGTGTGTGTGTATGTGTGTGTGCGCGTGCTCACCAGAACTTGGCTGCGACGCACTGACAGCAGAGGGGTGGGTGGGTGTGGCACCCACTGTGGCCTGGCAGGGCTGGGGTCCTTGTTTGGGGGCAGGCATTGTGGCCACACCCTGGAAGTTGTCCTCAGGGGGTGGGACGGGCAGCACCACAGGGGTGGAAGCAGGCGAGTCCTTGTTAACCAGCAGCACCTCAATGGAGCCCTTCGTGCTCTTCAAGTGCATCTGATATGTTCGGCCCCCGTTCGACACCTGCAGGGGGGCAGGAAGGAGCAGGAGGTAAGGAGGGAAAGGGAGGAGCTACAACTGAAGGAAAAAGTGGGAGGAGCCTGAACTGTTTATCAATTCAATACAGTTCAAAGTGAGGCCCGGAAATTCGAGGTCTCACCGTCTCCGGCACCGGCACCTCCAGCTGTGTCCCTGATGGAGCTCGAACCGCCAGCAGAGTGTCACCTGGGGGTCGAAGAGACAGGGCAGGCAAACAATCGGCAGATTTATACCCCCGTGGCAGTAAATGTCGCCCAACAGCCCTGGGGGGGTGCCAGACATTTACCTTGGAAACAGCTGCAGATATCATCATGGGTAACGTAAGCCAGTGTTCATCCGTGTTAAGGGCCATGTGTGAGAACGTGCTGCGAGAAGGGCCACCACACACACACACCCCCCCAGACAAAACCCCACAGAAGTCAGACTCGGGGGCAGCAAAGGAAATCCGAACTGAGCTTAAAAGATATTGGCTGTTGTGACTGTCGTCGGTCACGTTCCTGATGCTCTGCTGCACCCAGAGCCTCTGCTGGTCCAGCTCCTGCTCGCGCTGCTGCAGGTCCTCTAGCTCCCCCTTCAGGTCCATCAGCTTCTCGGCAATTTCCCGCGTGTTGCAGCCGGGACCGACGCCCCTGCGGGAGACGCAGGCGGGGGTGGGCTTTAGACTAGAAACTTTGCCACCTGCAACTCGGAACTGAATCGAACGTGACACACACACCAGCCCAGGACTCACTTCCACTGAATGCTGTTTTTGGATTTCTTCTCGATCAGGCCGATTCCCTCCAGGACATTAGTGATGTCATAGATGCGCCTCTTCTGTCGAACTGCCAGAATGTCGGCTGCCTGTGTGAGGAAACAGCGCCAGTTTGACCCATAATTCAACAGCACAGAGCAAGTGCTGTTGTGGTTTCCATGGCAACGCAGGAGTCAGCTTTATTTACCCGTTTGAACGGGGGGGGGTAATTTTTACTGTACCTTGATCAAGGGAACCGCTACGCCCCCTGCCACCCTACAGTCAATTTTCCTGTCACTTGTTCGCCGCCCCGGCTGCTGCGGGGACACGGCGCCGAGCGACGGCGTGTTTGGTGTGCGTTTAGTACCTCCTTGAGGTCGAGCACTCCGTCTCGCGCCTCCTGCAGCAGCGACACGAACTTGCTCGTGAGCAGCCCGAGGCTCTTCTCGTGCCGGCTGGGGGTGTGCGGCTCCATCCCCTCCATCTGTGTCCACGGCGTGCGGGGCCAGGGGTTCGGCTCGGTTCAGTTCTTCGGCACTACTGCGGGAAGCCGTTAGGTGCGCGGTGCATTCTGGGACGGATTTGTTAAACCGGAGGGACCATCGCTAAAATATACAGGTGCCGTGAAGATGAGATATTTTTATACTGTGTAAAAATAAAGAATGAGAACGAACAGGTGCAATAACAGTGGTACCACTGAGAAATCGGTTAGATTGTCTGTTGAATCTTTTTTGAATTCCCTTTAAACATGTTTGGGCCACGCCAGCGATGAGGTGGTTACTATACAGTCTTATTCACCAAATGCTTTATATTCTACTGCGAACTCCAAGACAAAGTGAGGAAGAAAACAAATTCAAAGAAAGCCCTAAACTGTACTTCCGTTGGCACCGTCTCATATTTCCCTTTGATGTAAGCCCACCGACACCGTTGAATTACCGCTGTTCAGTGCACCTGAGCGCTGGTGTTAGAATTCTATTTAACTTTTTTTAAACGATTCGGAAGTCCCGCCTACAGACGCAACCGTCCAATAAGAGCGCTGCATGTTACCTATCAATCTTCCGTGTTGAAAGCCCGCCTCCGTTGCGTGTGATGAGGAATGAAGGGAGCGTCGCGAAACTAAAACCTCACCTGTATACACAGTGTACAGGTGAGAAATCATTAGATTTGATCAGTTGTGAAGAAAATGTCACCTTTATTATGGAAAAAATTTCGGTACAAAGGCAGTTCCAAAAGCTCAACGGTTTCTGCTCTAATGAGAAACTGACAATCCGACTTCATGTTAAGAAACCGTTTTGTTTCAGGTACAGAATCGAAGGCAAACGATCAGATCTTCGGTATGGAAATCGCATTTTCTCATAAAAAAAGATTCAATGTTTTCACAACTTGACAGTTGCCCTGTTCAGCCGTAGATTCAGCCTCCGCGGGACATTGAGATAAAAGCACCCCACACACACACACACACACACACACACACACACACACACACACGATTACGGCTAAAATGTAACGAGACTTAATGTGTTCAATGTGCGGCAAGAAAAACGTGAACAACACTTAAACTACAACCCTTACAAGACTAGACTTACTGGAACCATTGTCATCACTTTAATATAAAAGATGTATAAAAATACTTGTTCATGTCGAACAGGGAACCTGGATCCAACGCAGGATGCAACTGCAACACCCCCATCCCCCCACCTCAGAACATAGTACAGAACTCCCAGCACCGTTGCAACAAACACTGTAAAAGACTTGGGTGTTTTTTTTTTTTTTTTTTTTTTAAATAAACAAGATGGGGGGGGATCCATACAAAAACTAAGTATGCGAGTCATTCTGATGCTTGGGTTGGGGGGTGGTTTGTCCCCAACCTGTGTTAGAGAGAAAAGGTAACACACGCCACCTTACCACCTGAGCTGGAAGGAGACAGCACTGCTCACATTCAGTAAGAGGAGATAAGAGGCAGTCATTTCATCTGGCTGCATCCCAGAGCACCAGCATGACCTTGGGGGTGGGGGGGGGGCAGGTCCCTTCCTGTTCACACTCCTCTGGGTGGGCAGAGCAGAGCAGAGCAGGAACCACTAGCCTAGTTGGGACTGCTGCCTTCCATCATCTGCTGCGTGTCTTTCTGTCCCATGCAGCACTGGGCTACTGACTGGAACAGCCTGTTCTCTCACACACACACACACACACACACACACAGTTAGTGACCCATCCTTTTCACATCCTGTTGCTGTGTGACCCAAATCAACAGGCCAACTGTTTGGCTCATTACTTTTCTATCTCTGGTGCACAGTGGACAAAGTCGTGGTTCCAGAACTTGAAGGCTGGGTTCTTGATGAGTTCAATGAAGGTAATGAGCAACCCCCATGGGTGTGGCCGGTTCACAATGAGCCTCTCAAGCAGGACCCTGGTGGAAGGGCAGTGCACGTTACTCAAGAGGCTCTTGAGCAGCTGTGTAGCCAGATACACATACTTGCTCACACAGTCCCATGTTCCCCATACCTAGTGATCTGCTCCTGAATGGCCTCAGTGTTGGCCTCAGCAAATAGGTACAGCATGGTGCAGCTGAAGTAGTGGGTGTGGCTGTTGGGGTAGCGCAGCTGATTGGCAATAGCATTCAGGAACAGGTACCTTCCTGGGACAAGTGCATACAGGAAAACTGACAAGCCATTTGGTCCACAGGACAGAGCTGCTCATCTTGCCTGAACACTTACCAACAAATTCTGTCACATCTCCAGCATCTTTTCCATGCACCAGAGTCTAAAAACAGTGCTTAGACATTCAAAGCCATCTCCTGCATTGCACAGCACTCACCCTCTGTGTCCAGATCCACAGCCAGGTTCTGGAAGATGTCCATGTGAGCAGAGTGTGTGATTGTGCTCATGGAGGATGTGCTGCCTGTGCTGTGGATGTGCCCAATGGCTTGGGTTCCCACATACAGGACCAGTGCATTGATCAGCTGCACATTGTATTGATTCCCTGGCTCATGCGACACCTGAAACGGGTAACCAGCACCTTAGGAATTATTCCCACCCCCCCTTTCAAAACAATTAATGGCATTTGGTCAAAGTGACAAACTGGCCATATGACAAGAAGCATCATGCATGTTGCTGCAAGTCCAACAGCACCTGGTTTAACCTACTGAAAGACAGCAGGTATAACTTGCACAATAATTTATCTGCAGTACAAGATGCAAGTGTAAATATGACCAATAGGTACCTACCTAAAACTACTTTCAACAACTTAACAGGTTGTGTGAAAAGTTTTAAAAAAAAAAAAAAGCAGCATATTCAGAGGGAGTCAGTTATGTTTTAACATAAAATATAGAATTTAAGCATTGTGGCCACCAAGACCCAGGAGGCTTTGGGGACATGACACTTGGTTCTGAGGGAATTGTGTGCACACGCAACACTTCAATGTGTCTCAATTCATTCCAAGTTTCAGGACCAACATGCTGTCGATCACAACTAACAGACATGTAGAACTAATCAGGTGCCAAGGGGACCACTTGGCTTCAAAACATCACTTTCTCCAAGTAACCCCAGCCCACACCTCATACCTGCAGGCTGCCACGTAGTTCTGTCAGGAAGGCGACAGGAGAACGGGTGTTCAGATAGGAGTCTAGGTCCTTCTTAAACTGAGGGGGCATCACTCCAGTAAAGTTTGAAAGGATGCGAGGAGCGATGGCAATTTCACTGAGCATGTCCACCTGGTTAGACAGCAATGGGGGGGGTACCTGGCAAGATTATTCTAGGCCAGCATCAGCCGTGTTTCACTAAGGCTCTTGGTTCAACATGCTTTTGCATTTCACTATACCGAATCCTTAGGGCAGCAGCAGCTGGAAGCCCTGCTCAGGTACCTTCAGGTTTGGTGTGAACGGATCAGGAAGACGCATGTTGCGAGGGAAGGCACTGAGGACCAGGTTCCGCAGCTGGATGCAGTTGGGAGGAATAACGTCACAGAATCCATAGTGGTAATCACACAGGAACTCTGGGAAGTCATGAAGCAGCACCAAGAGGACACGCAGAGTGCCCTGACAACCAACAAAAACCAAAAGCTGCTCATTCACTTGTGCGCACCTTAAAATGGCTGAACACATTTCTCTGCATATACCTGTACATGTCTCCAGGTGCGCAGCAGTTCAGGGTTTTTACCTTGTACAGGATTTGCATGGGTTTGTTGAGCTCCACATTCCTGAGGAAAGGGGCCAGGTACTTGAAGAGGTCGATCAGGAGCTGGGCATACATAGGCCAACCCTGCTGGCAGGAGTGATATGGTGCAAACATACATCACGACCAAATGCAGAGAAATTTTTAATACACGCAGAAGGTAGATGGTGAATAAACTCATTTGTGATTGTGGAGGAGGGAACTGCAGAGACCAAACAGGAATAAGGTTGCCACCAGTGCAAATGACTAGACTTGCCTTCTGCTGCGGAGTGTGTGCCAACATCCTGGCAATGAAGATGCGGTGGGAGATCAGCTCTACCCAGGCGTATGTAAAACCCGGTGCTTTTGTGGGCCTCAGGATGTGGAAGGTGTTGCTGTGAAAGGAAGGAACTTAATTTGAAGGGTTATTCTAATAAGCATAAAGCTTGACGGGACCTCAATGGGAAGAGCTATGTTAATTCCCTTGTTTCTTAAATGCAGGATAAAGTTTTGCGCCGCCTCATTCAAACGGCCAAGCCTGCTAGTCTACAGCCAGTGGCATTTAGAGTACAAGAGACTGGATCCTCTTTGGGAGGTAAAGCCAGGTACCAGAAAGCAGTGAGGGTGTGGAAGTTGATGGTCTCCAGCACGTGCTCCGGGGCATTCAGTTCCAGCAGCAGCATGATGAAGATGCGGTGGTACGGCAGCTGCTGGAACTCCAGCTGTCGCACATTGTGGTCCTGAATCAACACACCCACCACAATCCCAAGGACCTGGAAGGGACAGTGGTCCACATCAGTGCACAGCTACTGTGATCTGCCACCTGCTCCCACAACAAAAGTTCCACCAGAACATCCTACACAAAGTTCTGCTGGACAATACAAGGCGACACTCTTGTCAAGGAAAGCCAATTAAGACTAGCAACAGTCCCAGCAGAATATTCTTTCATTCACCAGACCCCACTCCTGTCCTGCAGGACATGCAGCACCTTGTTGAGCAGGTTGATCTTGGTGATCGCATTGGTAGCCTCCCCAGAGTGCTTCACCAGGAGGGTAATGAGCCGTACAAAGGCATCCAGGTTGTGGTAACACTTGGCACGGATGATGGCGGTGCTGGTGGCTGGTGTGTGCTGCTGCTGCTCAGCCAGGGCACGGTAGCTCATCTCCACACACATCTCTGTGCACAGCCGGAAGAAGCGTGTGATCAGGTCGTCTGTCTTCAGGATGCCCTGCTGATGCATCTAAAAGAAGTGTCAGTAATGCTCAGTAAAACTTGTATTGTTCCATTTGCACAGAACTGCTGACAATGGCCAGTTATTCAGCAGATGACTTTGTACAGGTTGAGTTACAGGGATAATGGGGGGGGGGGGGGTATAACCTATGTCTAAGGG